>JACTOM010000867.1:816217-1296211 GCA_015832385.1 Elymnias hypermnestra
GCATTTCCCAGCAAAAAAAAAAAAAGTGATAATACAATCTAAAATGGAAGCGCGCTAATTTGGCAAGAGGCAATTATACCTCTCATGGTTTTTACTCAGCATCGTATGGAAACATAAATTTCTTGCTTGGCGATACGTCTTTAGGTTGGTATCAAGCCACAGCCGAAGCCTCCTATGAGTCCAGATTGGCAAATTACAAAATGTAATTTCCTAATTCGCCCTACTGGGGATCAAACCTGGAACCTCTGCTAGCAGAGCGAGTACTCTCGCCACTGCTCCGATGAGGGCGTCATGTTTCATCACCTCAATTAGTTCATAATATTATCAGTGATTAAGTATTTTTTTGGCGTTCTATGTACAAAAAACGCACCAATAACCAACAATAGAGTCCAAAGATTAAGACAATTGTTGCTATAGTTTTTTTGAGGTTATCTACGTGCCTATTAATTTTAACTAACTCTGAAACAATAATTAGAAAAGGATACTTGAAATATTTATGTAAATGTTTGAATGGGAAACGAGCCAAGTCAATGAGAACAAGTGCCTTCTACTATCCAACTATTGCAATAAACTGAGTTAGAAACAAGGGAAATGTTCAAGGGTTTCAGAACTCTACCACTATCCTCGTATATTAAAAAGTTATGCAGTTTATAAACACATGGATAATTGAGTTTTCTATATTTCAATTCACTGTGTTTACTTCTGGTACAAAGCAATGGTCAAAATAATGAAAACCTGATGATAACTGACGGTATAGCCCAAGATTCAAGCATCCTCACCTGGTAAGAAGTAATTTTCCCGAAATGTTTAGGCTAAATAGTGATTATTCGCCCTTCTTATTATATAAGTGAACATTTATATTCATGAAAATTATTGTTCAATAGTTTGAACTTTTGTTGCTCACATAGGATGTAAAAAGTAAGTAAGCAAGTAGCAGCCCATTAACGTCCCACTGCTGGGCACAGGCCTCCTCACTCATACGAGAGAGGGTTATTAGAGCATAGACCCACCACGCTGCTCCATTGCGGGTTGGCAGGCATAGTACACAAGTGCACTCTCTATTCCTTCACTCTCATAGTCCGATTTGACGGAAAATCCGACACAATCGAAGAGAGATCAGGCGCAAAACCGACGGCTTAAAGTGCTCTCTGAGGCACGGGGGTAGATCACACCGCCAACTTCCCAACTTCAGGCAAATAGTGAGAAAATCGTAACAGAAAACTCAATATTGGTTTTTGAATTGGCCCGACCCGGGACTCGAACCCAGGACCTCATGTCTGTGGCCGAACATGCTAACCACTAGACCAATGGGGCAGTCATATATACGTAATCATAATCAAAATATTCTTTAGTTAAGTATCTTCTAAAAGCATCATTAGGCTCCGTTAGTAACTCATCTTCTGCCGGTTCGGAAAGTTGATTCCGCTGAGAAGAAACCTACTAGAAACTTAGCGGTTACTCTTCTAAATACAGCTTTGTAGGTAACAACTTGTAATATTTTGTTGCACATATGTATATAATTACAAAATCACATTGTTTGACCTGAACAGCCTCATTGTTCTAGTGGTTAGCATATTCGACTACAGACATGAAGTCCCGGGTCGGGCTAATTCAAAAATCAATATTGAGTTTTCTATTAAGCATTTCTCAATATTTGCCTGAAGTTGGGGAGTTGGCGATGTGATCCACCCACGTCCCTAGGAGAGCACGTTAAGCCGTCGGTGCTACGTCTGATCTCTCTCCGGTCGTGTCGGATTGCCGTCACATCGGACTATGAGAGTGAAGGAATAGAGAGCGCACTTGTGTACTATGCCTGCCCATCCGCAGTGGAGCAGCGTGGTGGGTCTATGCTCTAAAAACCCTCGCTCCTCGGAGTGAGGAGGCCTGTGCCCAGCAGTAGGACGTTAATGGGCTGCTACTTACTTTTTTTAAATAGCTGCCAAATGGATGTCGCCGAATTAAGTCCTACATTTAAATGTACGCAGATGAAGTTGCGCGGATCAGGTTATAATAATATAAATTAGCTGTATGTTTACTAAAACAAAGCTGGAATTTGTGTCAGGCAATTTTGAACACAAAACAATGTTAAAAATCGTACGCAACATAATAAGGGTCGTGAAAACCAAGTGATTCAGATTTATTTCCCCGGAGATCATATACGCGTTCCCTCATGTCGTTTATGTACATATTGAACCTCGTGTCGCATTACGGACGAAAAACGGACTTTTATTACTTTATGTAACTCAGCGGCGAATATAGAAACAAGTAATAATATAATAATAAAGTCAATACATACTCGCTTTGTTAGCAGAGGTTCTCCTCGATCTAGACTGGTGGGTGGCTTTGGCCGAGGCTAGTTACCACCCTGCCAATAAAGACGTACCGCCAAGCAAGAGATTGTGTTCCAATACTTTGTCAAATCAAATACATCACATACATCATTCGTTCATTCAATGCAAGGCCAAATATTCGAAAATGATAAACATAAACTAACTTTCATTGGATATAAATAGTTTATAGTCTGTTTTCTATAGTTGAGTGTGAAAGTTTTAATTTTGATAAGAATGTCACGTTGATATCTTCAATATATCTGATGAGTAATATAATAAAATAATTTAAAAAAACTAAAATGTTGACTACAGCTAACTTCTGGGTGTCGGTTTTTTGTGACGGTGTGCGTGCGCATCGTAAAAATTTACTCTTATCATTTTTCCCTAACGCGCTAAAAGAAGTATAACTTCAATAATATAGTGTAATATATTGTCGCATACACCCACACACACAAACACACATACGCACACAAAACACGAACACACATTTACGCAAAGATACACTTAATTACACTACATTCATGCTAACCTAAAACTGCCTCATTGGTCTAGTGGTTAGCATGTTGGATAACAGACATGAGGTCCTGGATTCGAGTCCCGGGTTGAGCCAATTTGAAATCGATACTGAGTTTTCTATTCAGATTTTCTCAATATTTGCCCGAAGTTGGGAAGTTGGCGGTGTGATCCATCCCCGTGCCTCGGAGGGTTACCAAGTTAAGCCGTCGATCCTGCGCCTGATCTCCTGATAGAGAGTGCACTTGTGTACTATGCCTGCCAATCCGCAGTGGAGCAGCGTGGTGAGTCTATACTCTAAAACCCCATGTGAGTGAGGTGACGTGTGGGACGTTAATGGGCTGCTACTGACTGACTGACATGCTGACCAGTAAATGTGTAAGAAAATATATGGAAATAGTTATATTAAGAAGAATGGTAAATTAATGTATATTGTCACATTGTAATCTTTTTTATGACTTGTAACGGTCTACTTAGCTAACTATTAATTCATTCTCAACCAATTGAAAATACCTCGTAAATAATGGATTTAATTGAATCTCAAACCACATTCACATTAAATGTACGAATCACGTTTGAGGTACACCGATTAGATTGTTTCAAAGTTGATATTATACTAAACTGTACTAGATACTGTACTGTCAGATAGTGAGGTAATTTCCCTAGTAAATATATAACAAGCCAAATCCAAAAATCCACGCAAATTTTGCGTCACGTGAATATTTTAAGTGTAAAGAACTTAACAGCATTGCGAAATCGCACATGCACGTTTATATCGACGCTTTACTCCCTAAGATAGTACCCGTATTCCCTCTTAATGTCATTGACCAGGACAATATAAAACACAAGACTTTACGACCGACCCTCCGAAATTATTGAGAAAAAATGCTCTCTAACAAAGACTAGATAAAAGATTGTACACTTGTAACTGTAAAAATAGGGTGTACCTGTGTTGTAGACACGGCCGTTTAAAAAAAAAGGTAAGTAGCAGCTCTTTAGCGTCCCACTGCTGGTTTTAGAGAATAGACCCACCCCACGTTGCTGCACACAGTGTACTCTCTATTTCTTCACTCTCATAGTCCGATGTGACGGCAATCCGACACGGCCGGAGAGAGATCAGGCGCAAGACCGACGGCTTAACGTCACGGCATCGGCAAATTTTTCCCAACTTCGGGCAAATATTGAGAAAATCTTAATAGAATACTCAATATCGATTTCGAATTGGCCCGACCCGGGACTCGAACCCAGGACCTCATGTCTGTAATCGAACATGCTAATCATTAGACCAATGAGGCAGTCATCACGGCCGTTTGCTGTACGTAAATAGTCTCGTAACGAGGCTTCCCCTCCGCCCCGTGCGATGTGTTACAGTCCTTACTTAGCGTAATAAATTCTTTGATCTCTTAGATATCCAGTAGTGTAATTCAATCTTCGATAGAAGTGATAGATATGTAGCTACAACACCAAACTGTTTCCCCCGATTTTGTTATCGTACCTTTTTATTTAATTGCCTGGCTTTAAAAGTTGTACTCACGTCAAAAATGGTGTAATGTCAACATTGCAAATGTATGCAACACACATTGACTGACCTTTTTTGGTATGTGCAAAAAAGCTTTACTTCGACGACGACAAATTTACATTTTTTTTTTTAATTTACATGTTTATCCCTATTTTAATGAACGCATGAGTAGCTTTGACATTCTTACAGCTTATTGTAAAAATTGAACTGCCTCATTGGTCTAGTGGTTAGCATGTTCGACTACAGACATGAGGTCCTGGGTTCGAATCCCGGGTCGGGCCAATTCAAAAATCAATATTGAGTTTTCTATTAAGATTTTCTCAATATTTGCGCAGTCGGGAAGTCGGCGGTGTGCTCCACCCCCGTGCCTCAGAGAGCACGTTAAGACGTCGGCCCTGCGTCGGTCGTGTCAGATTCCCGTCACATCGGACTATGAGATTGAAGGAATAGAGAGTGCACTTGTGTGTACTATGCCTGCCAATCCGCAATGGAGCAGCGTGGTGGGTCTATGCTTCAAAAAACCCTCGCTCCTCGGAGTGAGGAGGCCTGTGCCCTGCAGTGTGACGTTAATGGGCTGCTACTTACTATTGTAAAAGAATTAAGACCAAATACATAAAGATCAACTAGACAGTATAGCAATATTCAGATATGTAATTAGGTTGCAATTTAATATATAACATTATATTCTTTTACTTCAATATACTGCCTGTAGGTTTCTATATAGCAAAGTCGTAAATTGTCAGATATATCTGTATTATTTTGGATGGTTTTCTTCTTGAGTAATTAATATTAGTAACACGATAAATATACAGAATAACATCGTTATTAATGATGATTAAACAGAAAAAAGATATTTTTTAAAAAAGTATCTCTCATATATCATTCAAGCATTTTAAATTGTTGTCTCCCATGTCACTAAATCATTTATAGCTGGATTGTTGGTAGACTAAATCTAATATATGTTTATAATTTACGCTGCACATGTGAGACATAAGATTCACTAGCTTTACTTATATTTTTATCAATTAATGAGGTGTGGCTGTGTTACTAACACGGCTATTTATTGTACGTGAATGAGAAGTGTTCAAGCTTCCCCCTTCGATGATTACAGTCCCTACTTATCGTATTAAATTCTTTGATCCTTTACCTATCCAGTGATGTAATTGAATTTTGAGTGGAAGTTATAGATATGTGGCTATAACACCAAACGGTAACCCCCGATTTCGAAGTAAATTTTCTTTAGGCGCATGGGGATAATTTTTTTTTTTTTTTTTAAACATGTGATTAGCGTCATGAAGATGTCCAACGTTTTATATGCTAATTCGTTTGAAGGTTAGGTAGTTTTAATATTTACAAATAACATGTAGCATATCAATTTGCCACTCGTCATTTAATATACTATAACATAAAATAATATATAAAAATATTTCATAAACACTCTTTTCTAAATTTTAAATTCAAAAGCAAAATTAAAAATTTCTAATATTGACAAAAACACGTGGATTTTTTATTTATTCGTCATTTGGGATTCCAATAAATTAATTTTCGAGATTTTTAATAGTTTAATGATAAGTCTCGAAAATCTAAAGTTTTAGATAAACACTTTTTTTAATTGCCTCCCTATGTATGCGATTTTAAGGACTTATATTCACATCAAAATCACGAAATAATAATAGTATAAAGCGTTGCTGGAATTTTTAGTTCGGTTCCCGGCAAGGCTAGTTTAATGAAACTGTCTAGCTGTTTGTAATCTTAAAATATAATTACTTTCTGGCACATTGCTATGTAGAAACCATTAGGCGGTAAATGACATCTTTGTAGGTCATCGCTCAACCACAGACAGAGGTTACATGTACCGTCGTAAACGGCTGTGGTATAAAAGAAGATGTGGTGACTAAATTTGAAAAATGTATGCTTAGATGGTTTGGGCACATGGAGAAAATGAGTAAACGGATACTGACTAAAAGGATTAATGGGTCTAGAGTAAATGGGAAAGTTGGATGGGGAAGATCAAGGCGAACGTTTCTCTACCAAATTGAGGACATTTTAAACAAAGGCCATGTTAAGAGTACTCTTAACTGACGAACTTGTGTAAAAGGTTTAATGAGAATGCAAGAAGCGAAGGAGATATGGAAGGATCCTGGCAAGTGGAAGGAAAGGGGAATGGGAAAGGCGTGATGTGAACATCATATTTTGTTCGACGAGATAAATTAAGACCTGTCGAACCTGATAGGAAGAAAAGGGACATGGCGTTACAACGACAAACGCCGCTGTAGATGTTCAACAACAAAATGGTAAACGTATCTTTAACTGCAGATGATCACGATGGTTTACCACCAGTTAAGAACACAGTAAACCTACATACAAATAAAATCTTATACACAGAGTAAATATTTACAGACGATATCAAACCATCCATCAATACGAGAGTAACGTAAATACTACAACAAAAGCTCTTTCAATTAAATTTTAATTATTAACTGACGAATGTTCGCACTTCATTAAAATCGAAATTCGAGTGCATATATTGTGTATGCGACTCACAGCTTTGGAATTAATTATAAATTGGCAAACAAAATGCAATGGACATTTACGTTTTATTTATAAGGATATTTTTCTTTAATCTTTTTGCTTTATTGGTTAGAAGTAATGCCCCGCGGTTTCATCCGCGTTGATATCAATCTCGTGGTAGTGGAAATCGGAGTTTCGTTCACATATATGTCTTATAATGGTCGCTGACTATGGGCCTCATGCGGAAGCTCAGAGTCACTCAGCGTGCGATGGAGAGGGCTATGCTCGGAGTTTCTCTACGCGATCAAATCAGAAATGAGGAGATCCGTAGCAGAACCAAAGTCACCGACATAGCCCTACGAATCGCGAACCTGAAGTGGCAATGGGCGGGGCACATAGTCCGACGGACCGATGGACGTTGGGGCCCGAAGGTGCTGGAGTGGCGACCCCGCACCGGGCGGCGCAGTGTAGGGAGACCCCCCACAAGGTGGACCGACGACATAAAGAGGGTCGCCGGTAGCCGCTGGAGCCAGGCGGCGCAAGATCGGGCATTGTGGACGTCATTACGTGAGACCTATGTCCAGCAGTGGACGTCCATCGGTTGAAGCGACGACGACGACGACATGTCTTATTTCACTTAGTTTTTAATAACTTCCTTTCAGATTATTAGATACACATTAAATTTCATAACTTAATCAATATAAAGATTTTTTTGCAACGAATATATATCTAACTAATACATTTTTAAATTCGTCATATTATATTTACGTAGAATTGGAATATGAGCTAACTCATCAGTCGCAGGCCCAGTAATAAGGGTCGCTATAATGTTATTAAGATTTATATTTTTAAATTCATTATATCTTTTGAATGGAGTGTCCAATTTTAATAATTTGATAAGTATTTAACAGGTATTAAATGGGTCTATAATAAAATATTATAACAGTTAACTATAATAACATTTAATAGGATAAGGATTAATACAGAGGCATGAATAATACTGTTATACGGTTTTACGGTAAATAATACGGTTTGATTAATGTCGGCAATTTTATTAACTTTAAAAGTGTAAAAAAGTGGTTATAATGGCAAAACAGTAGTTGGAAATATGGTATCTTAGACATTTTTGTAGATATTAATACGTTCTATAATATTGTATAACATTTTTTTGTTCTATCATCAATAGTTTACCCAGCGCACGAGATGATACATTTTATGTGACATTTTTTTTCACACGTTGGGTCAAATTAGCGCATTTTTATTAGGGATCCCTATTTTTTTGAGAAAGAAATATAGCTTATATTGCTCAGTAAAAATGCAGCTTTCTAATGATAACAAAAATTTTGAAATCAGTCGAGTAGTTTTCGTTTGAAAACGTTAGAAACATGCATAAAAAAACGCAAATGTTTCCTCTTCAAAACATTAGCATAGATAACGTTCAAGGTCAGTCAGCAAGTTCTATATTTTACTTTCCTTTTATAATACTTAGTAAACATTTTTGACGGCCTGGCTGGCGCAGTGGTGCGAGTGCTCGCTTTGCTATCTGAGGTCCCGGGTTCGATCCCCGGTAGGGCAAATTTATTAGATTTAGAAAATTGTATTTTCTTATTTGTTTAAGTCTGAACTGGTGGAAGGCTATGGCCGCGGCTAGTTACCACCCTACCAGCAAAGTTGTACCGCCAAACAAAGAGTTTTGTGTTTCGGTACGATGCTGTGTAAAAACCATAAGAGGTATATCGCGTTTTACGGATAAGCGCACTTCCATCTTAAACTGTTTCATAACTTACCATCAGGTGAGATCACAATCAAGCGCTAATCTGTCAGCAATTTAAAAAAATATAAAAGGATCCCATGATTCGTATTTAATTGGCTACTTTTTTATTTAAGTGTAACTGATAGGAGACGAAGGAAGAAAGGAATCGCATGTACATCGCTGAAGTATCAAGCTGTCCTGCTGCTTCTAGAAGTAGGGTTGTGCACAAACGACTCAGTTCATTCAGTCAGCGACTCACACTTTGGACAGTTCAGGGGATTTTTGGAGCAGTCCCGGTAGACTACGCAGTTAGCGAAGTACTTGCGTTTGTCTTCTAGAGTATAGCGGAAGACTTTAGCGGTATTCTCGGCGATAGGCGAATAAACATCTTATCGCGGAAGATGCGAAACCATGTCCACGCGAGGGAAAAAGGTAGGTAATTTAGGAAAAATATTATTACGCATGATAATCAAGGTGTAAAACCAAAGTGCTGCCAAAAGGTGGCATCACCAATTACATATACGTACAATATTAACCGTAATTACAGAACAAATTTAATACAATTGTTATTTGTAATAACTGTAATATTAGTTTACGTAAGTAACGGCGCTCCAAATTGCTATGTTAGTGAATTTACGAAATAATTAGCGGTTTCAATACATTTCTGTGTTAATTAGACGTCCTCTATTTTATAGAGAAATTATGTGTTCATTCGGTATGTCATAAATATTACAATCATGATATTATTATAACAATCTAAAGTTTATTTTGTCGTTTGTGTAGAATAAACGTGTTACTTATGTCTTTAACTTAATTACTATAGAATATATACAATTTATATATAAAATGTTTTCTGTCTGTTAAAATATGTCAGAGATTTATTTCATTATACATAAAAAGGACTTCAAAACATTGGAAAATTGTACTTTATTTACCTACTTCACATATAAGTGTTTTTTCTTATAAACACGAGAATATAAACTAATATCCCTTACAACGTTACTATTAAACATGAAATATGTATATATACCATTCGCTGTGGTATCATCTGCGTAATCCCAATCTGAAATAATCCTAATCAAGTTGTCAATATAGACCCTGGGTTCCTAATCTGGGGGTAATTACCCTCGCAGGAGTATCAATGAGCTGTATGTTTAACTTAAATAATCTTTCAACTAACGATTGTGAAATAACTCCTACGTTAATTTATTTCTAGTTATTATATATGTCGTAGAATAAGAGAGAAGGGGCATAAAGCATGGGGGCGTAGGGTTCTCCGACGACATCATCAATAGTGGTATCCATAATTCAATCAATATACTGTGGGCTTTAGTGGGTAATGTTGGTGCAATCAAACACTGGCTTCATTGGTCTAGTAGTTGGCATGTTCGACTACAGACATGAGGTCGTGAGTTCAAGTCCCGGGTCGGGCCAATTTAAAAATCAATATTGAGTTTTCTATTAAAATTTTCTCAATATTTGCCCGAAGTTGGGAAGTTGGCGGTCTGATTCACCNAAAAATCAATATTGAGTTTTCTATTAAAATTTTCTCAATATTTGCCCGAAGTTGGGAAGTTGGCGGTCTGATCCACCCCCGTGCCTCGGAGAGCACGTTAAGCCGTCGGTCCCGCGCCCGATCTCTCTTCGGTCATGTCGGATTCCCGTCACATTGGACTATGAGAGTGAAGGAATAGATAGTGCACTTGTGTACCATGCCTGCCAATCCTCAGTGGAGCAGCGTAGTGGGTGTATGCTCTAAAAAATCCTCGCTCCTCGTAGTGAGGAGGCCTGTGACCAGCAGTGGAACGTAAATGGGCTGGTACTTACTTACTTTTTACTAATCAAACACTTTATTAATTAACTCAGATTATGATTTCCAATCACTTAATGTTCCCGATAACAATTTACACTAAGTTATTAATAATGGCATAGGAACGCGACAGTTTCAAAAGTCGACCGCACCGGCGGGCCGTCACCCGAGAATTATTGACTCTGCCCCACGCCGATAGACAGATAGCGCCAGCGTTCCTCAAACTACTTACTGCACTCCTACATATATTTAATGAGTTCAACATAGCTTACAAATGTAGTTTAGAGTAAAAATATCTTAATTTTTCATGTGCTATTGTTTTTATGTTTAATAAAGTCTACGTATTTGTATTAACAAGTACTGTTGGAGTTTATCGTTGTTACGAGGGGTTAAATCTGTGACAATTGTTAGGTTATAAAAGTAAAGGACCTAAAAAAGGCTTACAACTACTGATGTAAATCATTCTTAATTCCATCAGAACGCAATAAGTAAAAATCAGTCTAAATTAAAAGGAATTGAGTCACGTACAGAAGGAATCATACTTTCAATTATTTCACATTCTGTGACATTATAACATTTAATAAATATTTAAATAACACAAGTACAATAAAAAAACTACAGCATTCCTACTGACTGTGTATATAGATTGACGGAAGTCTAATTTAAAGAACATGTTATTTTGCGTTTTAATTACATACCTAAGCTGATAGTTAACGGCTCCATCACATATTAAATTATTTTAAACGTCAATCATTTATATGTATAAAAAGGGCTTTGATAAACATAGTATAAGACTAACGCTTCTAATTTGACCGTCGTGAAAAGAATTAAAACAATTCTTACTTATATTATAATAGGAAACACTCGTTTATTTAGGAAAAAGATGAGTTTGAAATTAAAAAGAACCAAATTGAACTACTTAAGCTCATTGCATAAAAGGAAACCTTTTAAACTTTAACTTATTTTATAGTAAAGTAATAATAAGCAATATAATTTTTCGCAAATATCGGTCGCCTTCTTAATGAATAGGCAAAAATTTGACAAATAGATTTAAATTATGATTTGCCCAGACTTGAATTGGAGGCTTCGGGCATGGCTAATTATTACGTAGCCATCAAAAAACTTGCCACCAAGCAAAATTGTGTATCCCATATTTCCCAATCATTGCGTAATTTAAGATATAGGTAAGTAGCAGCCCATTAACGTCCCACAGCTGGGTACAGGTCTCTTACTTCATAGGCGAGTGGGTTTTTAGAGCATAGACCCAAAACGCTGCTCCACTGCGGGTTCACAGGCATAGCACACAAGTGCACTTTCTATTCCTTCACTCTCATAGTCCGATATGACTGCAATCCGACACAACCAGAGAGAGATCAGAGGCAGGACCGACGGCTTAGAGTGCTCTCCGAGGCACCGAGGTGGAGCACACCGCCAATTTGCCGACTTTGGGCAAATACTAAGAATTTCTTTACAGAAAACTCAATATCGCTTTTTGAATTCGCTAAACCCGGGACTCGAACACAGGATATCACGTCTGTAGCCGAACAGACTGACCATTTGACCAATGAGGCAATCGTTTGGTCGTTTAATTGCACCGTACGAAAATACCGTCAGATTTGATCTCATCAAGGCGGTGACCTTTACTAAATGAATAATAGTTGAAAAAGCTAAAAAAACAAGGTATTTGGAGGCAAATACTGTAATTAGGGTTGAATTACGAAAAACGACTCTGAAAACCGCTATCTTATCCAAAGAAGGCAGCAGGCGCGAAAATTACCCTCTCCCGTTGGAAATGATAAAGAGACAAACACTTTAAATTAATACAATATCATCTGCAAAATTTCAAATTAATCTTTTTACCGTTTACTAGTACTCAAAAATCGAGTGCAAAGATTCCGGTACTTACAAACATTCAAACATAGATGCGAGGCTAATTAAACGTTGTTTACAAATAAAATATGAATATTAAAATCAAATCCTATTCAAAACACTGTTAATATCAACAATCTCCACTGCAAGTTAAATGAAATGTATTTAAACTCGAGTGGATTACTAAAAAAATCAAGTATCACAGTTTGTTTGTTTGTCACTCGAGTACAAAGATTCTGATAAATACAAACGTACAACAACGAGAGGCTTATTAAACCTTGTTTACAAATAAAATATGAATATTAAAATCAAATCCTATTCAAAACTCTGTTAATATCAACTTTCTCCACTACAAGTTTAATGAAATATATTTAAACTCGAGTGGATTACTAAAAATTCAAGTATCACAGTTTGTTTGCTTGTCACTCAAGTACAAAGATTCCGATACATACAAACGTAAATAGACGAGAGGCTAATTAAACCTTTATTAGGGGAGGCCATGACAAGATTTGGCGCGTTATTCAAGCATCAGAAAATCATAAGGGGGAAACCTTGTATTCCATAATGTACTGCTACTAAATATGAACCCCATATTAAGAGTTCGTTGAGAGTAACCAGTCAGATTGGTACAAATCGAGCGTGTCAGGAATGAGAAATGATCAGTAAACGAGTAATATGCTCATAATTTTAAATATTTTCAAATTAAATAGGATTTTACAATAAAAGTCAATAACCAAACTGTAGTATTCTGGCAGTAAGCTCAATAAACTTTCTTGTCAATTGAATCTACCACCGGTTTTGAATGTCGTATCTACTGAGAAGAATCCGACAAGAAACTCAAATTATTATTAACATAGAAATACAATTACACCATCAGCATCCATTTACATTAAATATAAAACACAATTAACACACAATTATCTTTATAACTTCAGATAATGAGGCATTTATCACCTATGGGAGTCTAAACACCAATGGGAGTGTTTCACACCTCATACGTATGTTAATTATCTAAATTAATATAAAGCTACCATTCCCTGCTAGTTTTCAATTGTTTCAATTAATATAATATTAGTAATTCTGATCATTTACGAAACATTACAACGATTCTATAGCAAATTGGCATCAATAACAATATTTAAAAATCCACAAATGATAAGCCCTTCGTTTATTATAATACGGTTTATTGAAATGACGAACCGTAGTCTTTATTTATAATATTATTTTATTTTTGATATACCATCACGCGCGTCAGATAATCGTCAGAGATTTAAATACGACACTTTTTAACCGACTTCAAAAAAGAAGGAGGTTATCAATTCGTCTCTGAGTGTCTTTTTTTTACCTCATAACTTTCGACTGGGTGAACCGATTTTGATGATTCTTTGATCTTGAAAATAACTGTGTATCTTCGTATTCTTATATTTGGAGTTGATGTCAGCCAAGGTACCTACATATACAAGCTATAGGTGTAAGTGACGCCGGAGCTTCCAATTGGACGCGCGAGATACACCTACCTTCGCTGACGCCGAATCCGAATATAAGAATACGAAGAACTCTAAAAAAGAATACGCAACTATTTTTTACTTTCTAGAGCATATTAATGTTTGTAAAAGTTTGTTTTGAAGGTGGTTCTTTTATTGTTAACATTTTTGTTTATTTGAGTGTATTTACGGTAAAAAGATATTCACTTTGAATATCTGACACGCTCGAATATTTATATTTGTTTTATTACCCTTTTTACGGCCACCCCCCGCCAGTTAATCGTCAGATTAATGCGTATCGACGACCAGAAATACCAAGCGCGTATATCCGATGAATTTCTGACACGACTGAGTATTTGTGTAACCATCAATTCTCACAGTACCGTCACAATATATATTAAATAACATATATATCCGCGGTAATANAAACTAATTGGAGGCAAATCCAATTAGTTTTAAGAAATATGTGAAAAGCGTCCTATTACAAAAGGCATATTATAATGTTGAAGATTATTTAAGCGACAGAGATGTTTGGACTTGATTCCAGTTGCACATGAAAGCTAAACACATTGTAACCTACAAAAAAGCTATGTTAAAAGGAGTAACCGTTGAGTTTCTTGCCGGCTTCTTCTCAGCGGNTTTCTATTAAGATTTTCTCAATATTTGCCCGAAGTTGGGAAGTTGGCGGTGTGATTCACCCCCGTGCCTCGGAGAGCACGTTAAGCCGTCGGTCCTGCGCCTGATCTCTCTCCGGTCATGTCGGATTCCCGTCACATCGGACTATGAGAGTGAAGGAATAGAGAGTGCACTTGTATACTATACCTGCCAATCCTCAGTGGAGCAGCGTAGTGGGTGTATGCTCTAAAAAATCCTCACTCCTCGGAGTTAGGAGGCCTGTGGCTAGCAGCGGAACGTTAATGGGCTGTTACTTACTAATCAAACACTTTATTAATTAACTCGGATTATGATTTCCAATCACTTAATTTTCCCGAAAACAATTTACACTAAGTTATTAATAATGGCATAGGAATGCGACAGTTTCAAAAGTCGACCGCACCGGTGGGCCGTCAATACCAAGCCATACGTATACCAAGCGCGTATATCCCATGAATTTCTGACACGACTGAGTATTTGTGTAACCATAAATTCTCACAGTACCGTCACAATATATATTAAATAACATATATATCCGCGGTAATATACATTTATACAGCAAAAGGAGCGAAACAGTTTTAATACAAGAAATAAAAACAAACTTGTAATGCCATATTTTAGAGTGTTTAGGTTCAGAAATCATTTGTCGGATTGACCATATGTATACTTAATAAGATACCAGAATCACTTTTGAATTTGCCGCCACATAGTTTTAAGAAGTATGTTAAAAATACCCCCCCACTAAAATGGAAAACTTTGAAAACTTTTTAGAATCTAATCTTTACAATGCAATAAGTCCCAAGGATGCTCGATCCCGGGGTCCCCTTACTACTTGTTTTTTAACACTATGTAACTACAATAGGATTAAATAATGTATTTGATGTGAAATAATAGTCGGTTAATATGAGAATAAATCTTAAAGTATTTTTCACCCTTTTACGCCCCCCCCCCCCCTTTTTTTTCAATCGCAATATGAATTTGCTCAAGTAAGTGAATATTATATTAAAAGAACACAAACTCACATTAAATAACAATTTTTATGCTCTCTAGTATTTAAATATACACAACTTGCATTATACTTATAATTATTTAACTATTTGAATTATATAATAATATACAATTTAGAACTACTTTTCTTAAAACAATACTACACGAGACACTCAAAAGGCTCTTAACAAATTGCTTGCGTTCGTTTTTGTTACCTCGCATTGCATAACAATTCGTAATGTTTTTGGAATTTTTAAGTGTTGCCACTATAATACTCAATAACTCCTAACATTTCAGAGTTATTTGTGTTGTCACCCAACTATCTATAGTATAACAATTAACTTACTACTAGTAGACATTTAAAATTAAAAACTTTAAACAGATATTTAAATTAATACATTTCATACCGTACGGCTATGCGGAAAAATAAATTTTCATGTAACACAGCTTGATTTACTGCTGTAACAGACGGCAAACATCGTAAATTATCAAATCAGTGAAGGCGAAAAAACACATTTGTGTTTGAATATAAATACGGTGAGTTTGTTCGCCTACCTCTTACGAGTTTCGGTTTTTCTCTCCGGCAATCATAATTTTAACTACCGTCCTTACTTCCAAATTGGCAGCCGTGTTTTTACTTGCAGCAGGCTCTTGTGCTAAATATGTATTATTTATTTAATGAAATAAATATCTGGTTTAGTACTTAGACCCTTAACGATACTCAATTTGATGGTCTCGCTAGCAGAGGTCGTGGAGTCAATTTCTGGCAATACAATTTAGAAAATTGTATCTGTAACTGGCAGACTTTGGCCGTGGCTAGTTATAGACATGTCGCCAAGCAAATTGTTTTTGTTCCTGTATGCTGTGTACTATAAATTTTTCGTGTAATGTAATTTTTATTTTATACATAAAAATCCTAAAATTTAATAATTTTCTTTGACGTTTTGAAGTGAAACTTCTTGAGGCGTATAACGGTAAAACTTTTACGGATGAAACATGTTTTTATGGTAATTCATTTGAAGGTTAAGTAATTTTAATATTAATTTGCCACTCGTCTTATAATAATTGAATATACTATTTTTCAAAAATACTCTTCTCTAAATTTTAAATTAAAAAACCAAATTTAATTAATAATTTGTAATATTGACAAAAAACACATCGAATTTTTATTTACCGTCATTAGAGATTTCAATAAATTATTTGCATTAATTTTCGACATTTTTAATATTTGAATGACAAATAAATTCCTAACATATCTTCCTTTTCCCCTCCCTCTAAGTCTCGGAAATCTAAAGTTTTAGAATTGTACAAATATAAACAGTACTTAAAAATTTGGTTGCCAAAGAAGTTTCACTTTTGACATGTGTACTTTGTACGCACGTACTTTTACTTTTTATACCACTCTATGGTTGTAATTTTTTACTTTTTTACAAATTGTACGACCATGTATTACGAATGTTACTTCGGTAATTAATTATTACTCTATTCTACTCAGACCACGTTTGTAAATTTCCATAAGAAACTAGCTTAAACGACTTAAGCCTTCCATCAGCTGAGGCCTAGACATAATAGACAACATTCATTTTTATCCTGGTGATTTAAAACACATGTTTAACATAGTTGAGACACCAGTCCTCACATTATCATTAACTACTCGAAATTGCTTATTACGTACAAACATTATAAAATACATATATAAAGAGAGGCGAGAATCGAGAAATAGAAAAGATAATCAAAATCAAAAGATCCCTTATTCACGTAGGCTCAAAGACACTTTTGAATCACTCGCACTTTGTAACAAATCTACCACCAGTTAGGAAAGTTGATTCTACTAAGAAGAAATCGGTAAGGAACGCAGCAGTTACTCCTTTAAATATTAATTTGAATTGAGTTGATGAGTTTTCATTTCTTGTATTAAAATTGTGTATCATGCTCTTTTTGCTGTAGAAGTGAATATTATTACGTATATATAAAATGTTCATTATTTTCTTTCCCTCAGTGGGATTGTCATAGCATGTTTCCTTTCGCCACTTCACTCTATCCGCTGTCATTTCTACATTCACACGCCTTACACACATATCGTCTTTCACACAGTTCATCCACACTTTTTGTGGTCGCCCTCTCCAGGCCCTGCTGTTTACCATCATATTTAGGACCCTCTTGCATACATGGCTATCCTCCCTTCTCATGACATGTCCATACCAGGATAGACTTCCTCTCTTTAACTTCTCGTTCACTAGTGCTACTTTCACACTTCCACTCATATACTCATTCCTAATCTTATCTAATTTTGTCACTCCACACATTCATCTCAACATTCGAATCTCCGCTGCATGCAATTTCCTTTGAATATATAAAATGTTATTCAATATATATTGCGACGGTGCTGTGTGAATTGGTTTCTTTAAATTTATCTCATAAGGAAACGGAAGTTCCTAATTGACATATGGCAGGTATTGCTCGTTTTTTAAATAAAAATATAGTTTTGATTCGGAAGCCTAACCTTATAACAGTATGTCGTAAGAAATAATGCTATGAAAACAAGCGAAATACACCATTTTGGCAGTTTCCACATCAGTGTAATATCTAACTTAGCTGAACTAAATCTGTTTGCCAAAGTTTTAATATGAGCACCCCACTGACACTCAGAGCCTAAGTTTATTCCTAAGAATACTGTAGACTTAACTACCTTTAGTGGACCATCATGTATTTGAATATTTGTATAAAGTTCTTCAATCATTTCATAATTTATATCATTGAAGAGAATATTATAATTTTGAAACCTGTTACTTTTTAACTTTGTATTTATATGTGGATGTTGTTTGAAACTAATAAATTAGTTAGTATTTCTTATATTGTTGTAGTCATCAATTTTTTTAACATGTTTTGTTCAAATATCAATTGGTTTTGCCAAACATTATACCTATTTAAAGCTTACATAAATCAGTTTAAGAAGTTCTTGCTATATAACAATGATTTTTTTTTATATTACTGTTTCTGTTACTTGTTTGTCAATACTAAATTTTCTAGAACCCATATTAAACATCTATTTAAAAAGTCCTTAACAAAGACGTCACAAACATTACACGGCAATTTGTTTTAATAAAATAATTGTTCGTGCACTTCGTTACCTCACGTATAGCATATAGTCTAATAAGGTAATTTACCCAGTATTGTCTGTTATTATGTGGAAGTTACAAACTGCCGTGCAATTAACTTTATTGCATGGATAGAATGGTGTCACAATAATAACAAACAGCTTCAGTCACGTTAAACGAGGGCCACTTATGAAATTAAGGCTAAGGTCTACAAAGTACTTCTGATGTGGTCTAACTTATGCGACATAAATCTTATCACTATGTACAAGATGATTTTTTTGAAGACAAGGATTAGCGAAATAAACTCAAACATACAGTTCTGGTGATAACAAGAACAGTAGTAAGAGAATCTTAATCATTAATATATCCAAAAAAACAGGGAGTATCTCATTACTTTTCTTGATAGATAACAACGACAAGTATTTTTCCACGTTTTATACTTTTAAGTATTAATGTGTATGTATATATCTTAAAGTATATTTACCTTCTCTTTATTACAATTAATTTTTTAAGATTAAAAAATATTTCTCATTTTATTTTTGTTTTCGTAAGCAATATAATATATTAGGTATTGGTATGATATTTGCTTGTCATTGGTTAGTTAGTTAGTTGTTCCCGCGAGGTGGTTGGTGGCTTGCCAGGTGCTCTTGGCAAGCCACCTTCTGAGTAAGTTATTGGTCATTGACCGAGTTGGGCCTAAACGGGCATATCCCTGGCGGGGTTACGAATGTCTGTCGTGACCCTGTCTCCGAGTGATGTAGGAGCACCGCTGGGTTTTAGCCGTTATGAGTTCAGCATAACCTGAAACATCCTTCCCCAGTGTTCCAGGTATCCACGAGAATTTCCCAGCGTTAGTTACCACTACATAAGGTATATAGATACTTATCTGAACGTCAGACTTATTATATAAACTCCGACTCACATTAACTAACAACTTTATTCTGGTCACTATTTAATTATACACAACTCGCACTGTATTAATGAATACTTTACTGTCTGAATTTATACAATTTAGCAGCACTATTTCTCTTAAAACAACTACACCACGAAGCAGCGCGAATAGCTATAGTCTCATAATTGTTCCGCTCTTTAAGGTTACCTCGTATTACATATTAATATTGCAAAATGTTTTTGGTATTTTTAAGTGTTGCCACTGAGTTACTCAATAACTCTCAACATTTTAGAGCTATTAATGTTGCCATTCAACTATCTATAGTCCAACATTTGTATACAATAATGAAAAAAATGTTTGATTTTATTTATATTAGACGAATTTTATCATACAAATCTACTTGAAAAAGCAGGGGTCGGCAACCATTTCTTATAGAAGGATATTAGTACGCACCACAAATGTTATGAAGATATTTGTACAGACCACAAATGTTATACCGATATTGATGCGGGCCGCAAAAGTTATGAGGATATTAGTAGGGGCCCTAACTGTTATAAAGAATATTGGTGACAAATACTATGAGGATATTGCTACGTGCCACAAATATTATGGGAATATTCGTACAGGTCACAAATGTAATGAAGATATTCAGGCGGGCCACAGATGTTATCTAAATATTGGTACGGGCCACAAACGTTATGAAGACATTGGTGCGGGCCACATTTCATCTAATAAACTCAATTTTTTAGATGAAACTATTTTAAACCATAATTATCGTAATCATTTGCATCTGTGGGTCGCACTGCACGGGCTTATAGATTGACTCCTGATCTACAGTAAGAAAAAATATTTACCTCTTTATAAAATCAACAATTCTATTCCCGATGAGATATACTACAATACAAGGTGATAGTAGACCGGGTCACCGACCGGGAGGCGGCCGCGCTGGCAGCTAGAGGTCGTTGACCAGGATGAGACGGCAGCTGTTTTTTTTTTAGTAAAGCATTGTATTTTTTTATGAAACTTTCGTTTCATTTAGCTGTAATAACATAATTTAGAAATATGATTTTTTTTTCAATCATTTACCGTTCCATCATCAAAGGTGTTATTAATACTGTCATCTGTCTTCGTTTTCAGGAGCGTTCTCCTAGTACCTTGTATACATGGCACAAAATATTTAAATATTTGTAACACATTAAGTTTCTTGTCTTCCGTCGAGAGGCCCTGACTTCCGACAGAAGGCGATGACTGCCGACGAAAGGTGTGGAGATGTTCGCGGCTTTTGACGAAAATAGAAGAAGGGCAGTGGGTAGTTTAATAAGAGATACGTAGCCAGACTGGGTTTTATCTGTTGTTATCTACTAAAGTGTTAAGCAGTGTAATAACGTGATAGTAAAATAAAAAACTAATATTAATGCGGCGAGTGCTTAAACTGTCTTCTTCGCTATATATTATTTTTCAATACTTTATCAAATACCTAAACCTAGTGTTAGAATAAAAATGTGAAATAAACGCATTCATGCAAACAACGCAACCCAAAAAGCGTAATTGTTGCGTGATCTACCGCTTGACGGACACGCGACCGTAATAGTCACAAAAGTGTACAAGGGATTGTATTATACTGAGGGTTCTGTAGTTTATTTCTTTTTGTATTTTATTAACCAAAATATCAAGTAGTTATTTTGGTACTACATCTAACTTAATACTATACAATTATTTATTAATAAAATCACCACAAATCCGTAGACTACGAGTATAGCAAGTTAAACAAAAGTAGAAGACACAATATAAAAATTAAAAGTGCGTGCCTACCGAGTACACGTGTCAGAAATGAAACTTCTTTGGCAACTTGATTTTTGAGTGATGTTTACATGTATAAAATCTAAAACTTTCCGAAACTTATAGGGAGAAATGGAGATATGTTAGGAATTAAATTCGTCTTCGTCGCCGCTTCGACGGTCCTTCGGACTATGTGCCCCGTCCATTGCCACATCAGGTTCGCGATTCGATTCGAGCTCTGGAATGAAATTGTCATTAAAATATTAAAAGTGTCGAAAATTGAATCAAATATTTTTTTGTGAATATTAGAAATTATAAATTTAATTTTGTTTTTGAATTTAAAATTTATTAAATATAGTTGAAAATTAAAATCCCACATGCTAGTTGTAAATATTAAAACTACCTAACCTTCAAAGGAATTGGCATAAAAAACGCTGCAAATCTTCGTGACGCTAATCACGCGTTTCATCCGTAAAAATTTCAACCTCATGCACCTAAAGAAGTTACACTTCAAAACGTTAGTTCCTACGCAATCTAGCGTGGATTTCTTACAAATATAACTATAAATATTTACGTGACCTTTTACTAGAAAGCTCAGTAGTTCAATTTAATTAATATTTAAAACCCGAATCACTTTTATATTTGCCTCCACATATATAGTTTTAAGACATATGTTAAAAACGTCCTATTTCTAAAGGCATATTATAATGTTAAAGATGTTTAGACTTGATTCCAGTTGCACGTGAAAGCTAAACTCATTGTAACCTACAATAACTATATTTAAATTGATTACAATAACTATATTTACAGTGGGGGCCCCATATAAGTGGTCTATCGAACAGGCTCAGCTCTGCGGCTTACGCAGTTAAAAGAATTCGTCGTCTGACAGATGTTGATACTGCCAGACTGGTATATTTCAGCTATTTTCACAGCATTATGTCATACGGTATTCTACTTTGGGGTAATGCTGCTGATATAGATGCAATATTTGTGCTGCAGAAAAGGGCCGTTCGTGCGATTTACAATATGGGTCCAAGAGAGTCGCTAAGAAACAAATTCAAGGCAGTTAACATAATGACAGTTCACTGCGTATATATATTAGAAAACTTGTTGTATGTACATAAAAACATTGACTCTTTTAATAAAAAGAGTGAATGTACATCATATAACTTACGAAACCAAAACAAACTTGTTATAAATTCTAGTAGGCTGCATAAGATTAACAACTCATTTAAGGGTAACTGTATACGTTTCTATAATAAACTCCCACAAGACGTTCTAAAGATGTCAATTAATAAATTCAAAGTCTTTGTTAAAAGAAAGTTGATAGAAAAATCGTATTATAAGTTGCAAGATTACCTAGACGATAGAAACGCTTGGGAGTGAACAAATTGCTCTAATTTTAATTAAAATATAGTAAACTAATTTGTTATTGTAATGATGAGGGAAAAAAAAAATACCCGACTGAGTTTGTTGTGGGTTCTTCTCGGATCAGGGCGCGAAGGAACCCTCGTAACTTTAGATTTTAAGCCGATCTTGAGTACCGTCATCAGATGTATATTAGAATCAGAGTGTGGAAAAAAAATATAATTTGACGATTCAAAAGTGCTGTAATATGCCTACTTGAATAAAGATATTTTTGATTTTGATTTTGATTTTGATAAAGGATTAACCGTTGTTTTTCTTTCCGGTTTCTTCTCAACGGAATCAAGTTTCCGAAGCGGTGGTAGATTTGTTACCAACGGACAGACACATGACGATTCGGAAGTATTATATTTGAAAAAAACAACTTTTTAATATCATATGCCGTTCAAAAGTATAAAGAAATATATTTAAAATTGGATCAAATCAAATCAAAATATTTTTTATTCAAGTAGGCTCAAAACCACTTTTGAATGTATTAATAAATAGATTAATAGCAACATTTTTTTTTAGTAGTATGATAAACCGATAGCCGCTGGTGTTGTTACATTATTTTTTTTAAATTGCGCTTGACTGTAATCTCACCTGATGGTAAGTGATGATACAGTCTAAGATGGAAACGAAATCTGGTAAGAGACAGTATACCTCATATGGTTTCTACATAGCATTGTACCTGAATGATTTTGCTGGTAGGGTGGTAACTAGCCATAGCCGAAGCCTCTTACCAGTCAAAATTATAGTCTTTGACAATTAAACCTTAATAATGTTAAAACTTATAATTAATTATGGTCGAATTTCAATCACTGGGCATCTACTAGTATTATATAGATAAACTGTTCAATTGAAGAAGAATTGAATCTACATTTGAAGAAATGAAGGTAAATCGTTTTTGCATCCGATTACAAGAACCCTATAAATGTACAATAGTACAATAGAACTAATTGAAAAAAGTGCAAACTGCGAACAAAACTCTAGTCCATTGATGGACCGATTCGATTGCAGAATACACTGTGGACTGAAAACACAATACGCCTAAAGCATTTCGGATGATTGTAGTCAAAATGAAAACCTAGTGCAACGAAAAACCCTTTGTGTTTCGTTACAAAAAATTAATATAAAAAAGAATAATTAATTAATACAATGTTTTTACAATCACACTAATACAATAGTCGCAGTTTCTGGGTTCTATTGTCTACAAAGCTAATTAGAATATTGCATTATGTCATTTATCTAACTTTAACTGTGGCTACTTACTCCCCTACCTACTAAGACTGGTCTTCCAGTACGATGTGTAGAAACCATAAGAGGTGAATTACCTTTCACCAGGTGAGAGCGCTTTCATCTTAGACTGTATTATTACTACTTACAAACAATACACATAAAAACAAACAATGTAATGCCATCCATTGAGTTTTGATCTACCATTTCTCTCTTGGGAAAATATTGCAGTGGTTTCCTCTTGCCTTCTGTACCAGACATTTTAGGAGTTATTTATACTCCAAGGTCGCTGCAGCCTCTTCTACCTGTTTTCCCAGACGGGTCTATGGGTATCCCGCCATTGCTCGGTCGCCAGAGCCTCGTCCGTTGTCTAGCAGGGAGCACAGCGTGCAGGTGAGGTTGACATTCGAGGTCGAACAGATGTTGCTGTCGTGCTCCCCCTTACCGCCCTTAAAGCTCATAATCACGGGAAACACAGACGGTAAAAGATCTAGAGGCCGTTCCCCGACACGATGGGCTGACCAATTGAGCGAGACCAAACAAACTACTTTCTTAACCTAGCCAAGATGGCCACCAACAAAAGCGGATGGAAAGCGTAAATCCGTTCGCGATTAGAATCTTACCAGGACCACGATCTTCAGTCATGAAGGAGCGATTAGAGAGAGAGAAACGCCATATTTAAGAGGAAAAGAAGGTTAAGATTTCATTGGTCGGTTTGAGCATACGCATTTTTAATAATATAACGCAAACAGTTTAATATGTCAAAAGAAGCCTATTTAAGCGATAAAAATAGTAAATATTGAAACCGACAGAACTATATTTAAATGAGTAACCGCTGAGTATCTTGCCGGTTTCTTCCCGGAACCGAACCGGTGGTTGATTTCTTACTAATGTACAGACTACTGACGATTCAATAGTGCATTCGCCCGACTCGAAACTCGAACCCAGGACCTCATGTCGAACACGCCGACCACTAGAGCAATGAGGCAGTTTGTAAATGTATACAAACAAAAATATCATTTGTTACTACCTAAACGACTTATTTCAACGAGTAAAAAAATAATAATATACACATTTACATGATTCCAAGAGAAACAAACTAGCTACGAGAATTATTATAAACGGGTTGAATGACTGACATTATTCCCGACGTAAAAAGTTCAAATGAAGACAATGAATGGTCTTGAAAATGAAATTCGTCAGTAACCACTTGTCGTTTTATATTTAACTAGCAATGCCCCTTGGTTTCACCCGCGTTGATACTGATCTCGTGGCAGTGGAAGGTCTACTAAGTCCGACTATAGATTAATTTTTGTTAACATAAAAGTTTTATTTCATTCAGTTTTCAATTACTTTACGACAGATATAGAAACATATGGACTGAATATTCCAGAAGAACTGAAAGTCATTCTGGAATACATACATATACATGTGAATAAAATGAATATAGGCATCGCTATAATACTACATTATATAGCTTCAGATTGACATTTTTAAATTCGTTATATCTTTTGAATGGAATGTCCGATTTTAGTAATTTGAAAAGTATTTTAAAGGTATTGATACGATTTTAATAATATATAATTTAGAAAGATAACAATTAATACATAAATTAGGAAAAATACGGTTTGGTTATAGTCGGCACTTTTATTAATTTTCAAAATATAAGAAAGTAGTTATAGTGGCATAACTACAGTAGTGCGACATATGGTATCTTGGAAATTTTTGTAGATATTAATATGTTATATAATTTTGTATACCATTTTTTTGTTCTATCACCAATAGTTTCCCCAGCGCACGCGATGATTTTTGTGACAATTTTTTCACACTTTGGATTACATTAATGCATTTTTATATGTGATCCCTATTTTTTTGAGAAAGAGAGAAATATAGCTTATGTTTGCAATCAGCCTTTTAGATTTTGTATGAAAACATATACACATACATACAAAAACACAGAAATTTCCCCTTTATAACAGTTTAGACAAAGTATTAAACATAAGTGTTGTAAAAAAAACTCTCAAGGCCTACAGCGACTTCTTTATTTATAACTATCGTAAATGCGTTAAAGGTTGACAATTCCGGTTAAAAATAAAATGACATTTAAGAAAAACTAAAAAAAAATAGGTCGTTCTCGTAATATAATTCAAAACAAGTGAGGCAGATTACATCGAAACCCGTACTATTTCTTATAAGATACAAGTTTTCCGAGTTTATTTGTCACTTACAAGTTTTTGAAGGGAAAACTTCTTTAGGCCTGCTATGTATTTTATAATGTGGGTAAAGAATGAGACTCAGCAATTCTGTTCGGCTATGTAAAATTCGTTGAATATGTCGGTTTTCGTCGCCTTAGAAGAGTGAAAATTATAATCAACGTCGCAATACATTATACATCAAAATTTATATATAACTGGTTGTTCCCGTTAGTGCCCGTGTAATTCATGATCATCCATGAAGAGATGGGTAGATTCGTTAATTCGTATTAATTAGTCCATTTGAACCGTCCATTTGAACCATTCTCAAATCCATCTGAAGACCCACAAACACATTCAACAAAATCGGTCCAACCGTTTAAGAGGAGTTCAGTGTCATACTGTAACGGACTCGTCCGTACATAAATATTTATATTTATGGATTTATCATACTTTCATACATACGTAAAATAATTATAATAATATATTTTTTATTAGTCATAAAATAAAATGATTATATTAAAACTATTAAATAAACAAATAATAATAAAATATTATTCAAGTCGAGGTCATGTATAGACGGGGCGCGTTCGTGTATTGAACCGCGCGGATCGTCACGACAGCCTCCGCGCATATATAGGGAGTGGTGAGCGGCGCGAAGCGACGCGGCACGGAGATGTCGCGAATGTATGACTGCATGTATTGTATGAGATTATGCGCCTAGCGAATAGAGGGACCGAATTTAAATATTAAAACAATATTTAAATTATAATTAAATATTATAAATAAAATAATAAATGTCATACATTACTACTGGGGCGATACACATATTAGTTGAGTTTATCTTGACTATTTCGAACGAGCGTGCTTCGGCATGCCTACAGTTGGTGTTGCGATCCTACCTTTCACTAGGAGAGGTTGGGGTTCGACTCCAGCTTATTATGGTGTCTTAAATGATACTTTATGGAGGTGACTCCATGAAGTAGTGTAAGACATCGTACTGAATATTACTTTGGTGCGTACTGGGGTCGTCTTGGGTTTCAGGCCTGTATTGATTTCGATCTTTATAGCGAGCCTCGCTCAAGGGCTTCCTCAGGCTGTTTGTTGTTAGGGCGGCGTTTCAGGCCTGTGGCCATTGTGTTACAGCGAGCCTCGCTCCGCCTTGACGGCAGACAATCAAAGTTACTGTAGTTGTTTTGGGTGATATGGGTTATGTTTCAGGCCGCAGGCGCACTATAAACAGGAATCCCTATCCAGGGAGGGGAACTCATAGCACAGGTCGGAGTTCATTATCCCTGGCGGGTGTGGAGCCAGTCTTTGGATCACTTGGGTACCTTATTCATATTAGAAGGTACCTGGGTGCCCATGGTAGGGATTCCTTCAGCAGTAAGTGGTTACTCCACTTACTGCTGAAGGAATCTCACATTCGCTTTACCTCTGATGCTCTAAAAGGATTTGGATTACTATGAATACAACATATTAATGGGCCTAACTAGCTGGACGATCATACAT
Source organism: Elymnias hypermnestra (assembly GCA_015832385.1). Classification (NCBI taxonomy): domain Eukaryota; kingdom Metazoa; phylum Arthropoda; class Insecta; order Lepidoptera; family Nymphalidae; genus Elymnias; species Elymnias hypermnestra. Next base: position 843,761 of record JACTOM010000867.1, read on the forward strand.
GGCCAAATAAATATATTTATAATACTCCAGCGAAGCCTTTAAACTATGCCAGATGCGAGAGGATGGTTTATGTATATTTTTATATATAATTAAAAAAAATTTTTAATAAGTATTGATGAGTGAGGTCGATACAGTTACAATACTCACTCACATAAGAATTATATGTGTTATTAACGGTCATTTGTACTGTTTTTATAATATTATTAAATGAAACCTATTGAATAAATTATGTATATACATATAGCTACATATTGTATGTTACATATACATTAAGATTTATTCTGTAGCTAAAATACTAAACTTTTTTAAAAATCTTATATTAAAGAGCTTAATCGCTTGCGATTATGTCGCTCTGTTAAGCACTCACAATTTCACAATGATTATGTTTCTCTTAGACGTACTTCATACTTATAAAAGAGTAACAATTTTCTAAATTCCTGTGACAATGGATCCTGCAGCAGTATATTAAGTCCACCAACCCATTGAATCTCGCTGTATTCGCTGACGAAGGTATGTCACCCCGCCCCATTCCGGGCGCATTTCATTAGAATATGGTACAAATCCTCCACAACGCCACATATAGCACAGTTGGGAGAAGAAGGAATTAGGAAGGCAAACTTATTCAATAGAACATGTCCGGAACGAAAACGTAACACTGAAACGGATTCAGTGTGATTCAAGTGGGTGTTTTGTATCCAGGATGTTGTTATTAGCTCGTTTTGTATGGTCTTATACCAGATGCTCTTTTGTATTGATCTTATATCAAAATATTCTCTCCACAAGTCGTAACATTTTCTTTTCACTAACTATAGACAATCTGTAAAATATGGTATCAGGGAGACATCAACTCCTTCTACAGTCCCCTCTTTAGCCAGCTGATTGACAAAGGTGTTGCCTGTTATATTCACAAGGGATGGAACCCATTGTAAAACTATTTTTTTTTATTGTTTATAAAGCTCGTTAATAATGTTTAAAATTGTATAAGCTACGGGTACTTCTAACATTAGATGTACACAGAGCTAGATGTAAAAGTGTGCTTTTAGAATCAGTGAATATAACAAATTGAGTCGAGGAAATATAAGACAAAGCCTCTAAAATTGCGAACAGTTCTATATACATTATAGAACACCTACCTTGAATTTTAAATTTTATAAGGAACTTTCAATGAATTCAATACTTAATCTAACCATATAACCTAAGAAATAAAAATAAAACTGTAGTATAATATAGTAGGCTACATAAAATTGACAATTCATTCAAGGGTAATTGTATACATTTCTATAATAAACTCCCACAAGACATTCTATAAATGTAGCTTAATAAATTCAATTCCTTTGGTAAAAGAAATTTAATTGAAAAATCTTACTATAATTTAAAATATAACTTACACGATAAAAACGCTTGGGAATAAAAAAATCGCACTAATATAATGTAGTATTTTAATAATCATGGTACATAAAATACAAAATACCCACTTGAATTTGTTGTGAGTACGACAGGGTGCAAAGAAACGCCAAAAAGTCGAAAAAAAATTATATATTCTTAATGTATAGACATTCAAGAATAGGTCCTTAAAGGATTTTTCAGAATTTCTATTATAGAAACATCACATAATTATTTTATTCTATTATCATACTTTTATCCCTCAAGAATCTATTTCTTCTTATTGTTTCACATGACCAGAACGGCAGTTCTTGCACACCAGCATAATCATTTTTAGGGTACCCTCACTGTGCCTTTTTTACGCTGGAAAATGTTTTTGCGCACTGAGTTTGGGACTCACTGACTGTGCCAGAATACCAACTAAAACCTAGCGGCACCCTCGTCAACCTTTGATGACATTGATAGTGGTCTACTTGCACATCATCTCTGATAAACCCGGTTGCGGCTGGCAAAGTAGTTCACGGGGAGTAGTGGAGGTAAAAGACGTACGTAACGAAGCCTCCTTCCTTCCAACCTCCTCCTACGGAGAAGAGGGGCATCTGGTGCTTTTTCTCTCTCTCTCTCTCCATCACCTTCTTCATCGAGATGATAGCCTCGCAGAAGGGGGCAACTGCACTCCAGGCCGCCTCACTGCCAAGCATTAGGAACCCTCACTTTGCCTGCTAACGACTTTATAAATCTTGAGTTTTTTTATTCGGGCATTTCTTAATATCAACAAACAAATAATAATAAAATACATGATATACATATTTTTTGTTTTGTCTATATAAATTGCCCGAAATTCGCGCCTCTAGACTAGAATACCCATTACGTCGTTCTTTGGTACCATCATCAGTCTTACATTAGAATGAATGAGTGGAAAAAAATTATAGTTTTAATTCTTAGGGATATTACATTACATTACATACAGGCACATTAATCATATCTGCACAAAATTAGATAAATTAATTTATGCATTAAGGCTAGACGCTAGACATAATCAATAAATGCAGCCTTAAATAATGCTTTGTGGTAACTCTGTTGACGTGATTAGAGGCGTTTCGTCTCCGGAAAAATACATAAGGGCTATTTGTATGGTAGCGCCCTAAGAAAGCTGTAAGCCCCTTTTTAAAAAATATCGTGCATGTATATAATAGATGCTTGTATTATTGTAACACAAAATGCAAAATACTTCCAAAAAAATGATGTCAATATTACTGGCAGAGCAATAAGATATTCAAGTAAACTGCTAATAAAACTACATACAGAAAAAGCTATACTTTATGGCGGTCGAATTATTTAATAAACTACGACGAGAAATTAAAAAATTAGATGGAATTACATTCAAAAATTAGATAAAAAATTGCTTACTAGCAAATACTTTTTTCGGCTTATTTATTATAATTTATTGCTTTTTAAGATTTTATGTGATTGAATTTAGATCGTTTTCTTGACTATAAAATAATTGTGTTACTATTAATAAGGTAAGATTAGGTAAGTATCAGCCCATTAGCCTGCGCCGGCAGTGGGACTCTAATCTCCTACTATAATCCTCACTCATACGAGAAAGAGTTTTTAGAGCATAGATCCATCACGGTTGTCCACTACGGATTGGCAGGCATAATACACAAGTGCACTCTCTATTCCTTCACTCTCATAGTACGGCACGACCGAAGAGAGATCAGGCGCAGGACCGACGGGTTATCGTGCTCTCCGAGCCACGGGGGTGGAACACACCGCCAAATTTTTCCCAACTTCAGGCAAATATCGAGAAAATTTTAATAGAAAACTCAATATCGATTTTGAATTGGCCCGAGCTGGGACTCGAACCCATGATCTCATGTCTGTAGTCGAACATGCTAACCGGTAGACCAATGAGACAGTCGTAAACGAATAAGTATTATTAATACTATCATTATTTTTAAAATTTTATGTAATGCAATTTTGATTGTTTTGTTAACTAAATTTTATTTTGTGTTTAAGGAAATAAGGAACTGTATTTATTAGACATATTAGTGGTTGAACATTTTAGATGATCATATTCCACGATTCAAAGGCGCTTTAAAGGTCTACTTGAATAAAGACATTTTGAATTCGAATATAACTTAATAAACGAATTGGTAACGTTAGTAACATCTAATTGAAACCTCAAAACCAGTATCTTAAAATATTCTGTGCTTTGTTATAAGCAGGAACTATTATTATAAACAAACAACCGGCATCAGTTGACTGGCGTCGTTTACGTAGAATGCGCGTGTTGAAGACCGCATGCGCAGCTATCGTGTTTAACATCGATAAAATTGTTCAATAACTTGTTAAAACTAATTTTTCGTACTTTTAAATTAAAATTTATTAAGTAAAAAGACATTTAAAAGAATTGTGATGTGTTAAAATTTAATAGACGCGGTTGACTTATAAATATGTCTAATATTCCATTGGTTCGCGTTGCAATTGCTGGGGCTGCTTTAGCTCATACTTCCACATCTAATGATGTCGTTCCTTTGGATGCGAATCTAGAGGAAGGCAACCACTGGACCCCTGCAGCTTTAGAAAGAGCTGGCTCAACGTTAAAAGCTTTGAATCGTATGGCGAAACGACCACCTGTGCATATTATATTCGAAGATGTCGGATTTACAGTCACTTCAGGATTGGGTAATTACTTATTTATATATTTTATTGGTTCACTAGCGGATACACATATAAATTTTTCAAAAATAACATTTCAAAGTACTTACAAAATACGTGGAATCATTTGAGAGCGAACTCATTGGACTAAATCGTAATTTTCTGACAAAGCATATGTAACTAAAAGGAAATACAATAAAAATTACTTAATACTGAAAGACTTAAGCTTTTATTTGACGATTAGTTAAGTTATAACTAAATTCCGAAAAACAACTGGCGAATTCAAGTGGATATCAAGTGAATGGATGAATTTATTATATAACTATATATATATAATTTTTAAAGGACAAAAAAGTACACTACATTATTCGTTGACATCTTTTAAATATATTTACGGGTATATATCGACGTAATCATATTTGCTGTAAGCCTCAAAAACTTTTCACCAGAGGCAAAAAACTTTTCTAACATCGATTTCATAATGGTTTAACATTTTTCTGACTTCAAGAATAGCGAAAGCAAGAAAGCTAATTAAATTGATTTTACTGTAAGCTAAAAATTAATGTAGTCTTTGAGTAAATTGTAAATCATTCTGTAATTTGAAAGAACATTTACAAGACAAAAGGGCGTGGGAGTGAATGAATTGCTCTATATAGATATAGAATAAATTAAAAATATATATATATATTGTAATGGTGATGACAAAAAAAACGTACACCCGACTGAATTTGTTATGGGCTCTTCTCAGATCAAGGCGCGAAGGAACTCTCGTAACTTTAGATTGTAAGTCGTTCTTTAACGTTATCATTTAAATAATATAGAAAAAAAACTATATTTGACAATTCAAAAATGCTGTAGTAAGCCTACTTGAATAAAGATATTTTGATTTTGAAAATACCTTGAAAATACAAATTTTTGGTAGACTAAAAACACACGAATTTTGTTCAAAGCATTTCTGCAGCGGTTATTTTCGTCCTAAAAAAAAATGGGACCTAGACCAATCGAAGCAGTAGTTTTTTTTCTGATTATATGGATATAAAGAAAAACCATATTTTCCGTATTTTGGGGCTTACTACAAACACTTTTTCTTACGTCGATGTCATGGTGAAAATATTAGCAAAATACAGGATAATTATGGTATTTTTCGATAAATGTATTTTAAATAGATAAGGACATGTTTTCTATGGAATAACAACTAGAATATGGAATCTTTTTAAAACGTTAAATTTGTTATTAAAACGAGCGAAACAAGGCCAGTTGTGTGATTTTAGTAAATGTGGGTATTCGTATTTGTAATTGCTTTCTTAATCGTGACAATTTTTTATAATTAATGTTCAAGCAATATGACTATACGCCTCATTTATGCACGTTATATATGTTAAATGATCCAAGCTAACTTTGCGTGTATTTTTGCGTTCATAATAATGTATTCCTATTTTACATTATCAATATTATACTTACATCTAGTCATTTACATGATGGTGTTAAATTTCATATTATCCGAATATAAAGTACAATTTTCACACATACTGTGAACACAGCATTTGTGTATATGATTAAAATATGTCATAAAGTTTCTAGAATACTATATGCATCATAACTGAACTTTTTGTTAAAGTTAAGTATAATAAAATTGTTCAATAGTATATAATACCTTATTTATTTATTGCATTGAACAAGTAACATTAAATACAAGTGAAACCCTGTCAGGTTGTTGCAAAATTAGAATATAATTTTTTGTAAAGGAAATAATGTCGAAATTATTTTATACTATCCATGTCTTTTGTCATCACTTTTCACGATTATGTCAAACAAACCATTAAGTCACAAATTATATTATAAAAGATATCATAAAAATAATTTCGATTTACATTAATGAAATTATCTAAACGCAAAATACAAAACTAAAAACTGCTCCAATGCGGATTGACATACATAGTACACAACAAGTGCACTCTCTATTCCTTCACTCTCATAGTGATGTGACGGGAATCCGACACGACCGGAGCGAGATCAGGGGCAGGACCGACGGCTTAACGTGCTCTCCGAGGCACGGGGGTGGATCACGCCGCCAACTTCCCAACTTCGGGCAAATATTAAGAAAATCTTAATAGAAAACTCAATATCGATTTTTGAATTGACCCGACCCGGGACTCGAACCCAGAACCTAATGTCTGTAGTCGAACATGCTAACTACTATACCAATGAGGCGGTTTATTAGAAAGAAATAAATAACGAGGACATCAAAATATTTTGATACTCCTTGTTAAAAAACTCACGTTATAGTAACACTCGTCCATCAACTAACGTTTAATTTTTGGTTTGAAATATTTTAGTGGCAATTCTCTGAAATAGCGTGGAACGTTATTAAATATTTTTATTGCTATTACAAAGCAACTTTTTTAGTTAAGCCCTAGACAAACCGGGAGCAACAATCTACTGGAATCTCTTTTGCCTACAATAGTGGTTTCACGCCCCTCTTCAAAAAATTCTGGATGTTTTTTAATGAATAACACTTGTTCCATTATGTATATTCCTGTTAACTTATAACATTAACTTAACTAGGTATATGATATCAATATTTTAACATGCTTTTGTTAGCTTCAACTTTAGTACATAGATAGGATTTTGATTCCTTAAAATATCGGATTGATAATATGATTTCGCACAATTGCACACAGTTATCAAGAACCGATGAAATTATAACTTTTTTTTAATGTTTGTCCCATTATATTTACCAAAAATGACGGTTACCTCCCACCGCTAGAATTAGGTAATTTGCAGACGTACTGCCTTCCTGAACAGAGCGTGCAATACGCTCTGTTCTGTGATGAGCTACGGCTCCAAAACGTGGTCGCTGACCATGAGCATCATAAGAAACCTCAGATTCACTCAGCGGGCGATAGAGAGGGCTATGCTCGGAGTTTCTCTACGCAATCAAATCAGAAATGAGGAGATCTGTAGCAGAACCAAAGTCACCGATATAGCCCCACAAATCGCGAACCTTAAGTGACAATGGGCGGGACACATAGTCCGACGGACGATGGACATCGGGGGTCGAAGGTGGTGGAGTGGCGACCCCGCACCAGACGACGCAGTGTAGGAAGACCCCCACCAAGGTGGACCGACGATATAAGGTCGCCGGTAGCCGGTAGGTAGGTGGAAGTGAAAGAACTGCTCTGATCGATATAGAATAAATTAAAAATATATGGTAATGATGATGACAAAAAAAAGAACACCCGACTGGGTTTTTTATGGGCACTTCTCAGATCAGATTGTGAAGCAACCCTAACGTTAGAAAACTATATTTGACGATTCAAAAGTGCTGTAAAGGCCTACTTGAAGATATCTTGAGTTTGAAGACAGTTATTGCCGCACGACATCGTGCCATTTCTGATTCCTGTCCAATTATGGAGCATATTAGCCCAACTTAGCCTTTTTTCTATACCTCTTAGTCTATACCTCTCATTGACGATTACTCTCATAACCTTGTGCTTTCGATGTTATTTGGAGTCCTTTAACGGCAACGTAACCTGCCAACAAAATTCAGTATCTGAACTGCGTATTTGAGTGGACTCTTCAATGACAAGATTGTCAAGAATGGAAGCGTTTGTTGGGAACTCCTCTGAGAGATTCTTAGCTTACAGAGCATATTTCCAAAGCATCTGTATTATTGTCATGTAGCACTGAGCTCAATTTTCTACAGGCTATAGGAGTATGAAAACCACCGACAATTTCAACGAGTCCAACCTTTATAAAAGGCAAAGGGAAGATTAAATATAATAGCTGCTTTTCAACTGCCTTCAATAGCCGCAATATCTAATATTTAACATTATAATTTATTAGTGTCCTATGATTAGCAATTAGTGCATAACAATCATACTTTATAAAAAAATATGTCACACTCGTACAACAATTTCCTGAAAGATATATTTGAATTAATTAATAATATTCAAGAATGTTATGTTAGTGCTGCACTTCCGGTTCCTGCTACAAAAAATTATAAATTAAGTATAAAAAGCTCCCCTTCTAAAAGTATATAGTAAGTTATTCTAGACGTTTCTAAGTTAAATAAAGATATTTGCGTTTTCATTTCGTGAAAGTGTCAAAATAGTATTTTTGTTTTAAAACCGCAGCTTCGAATTGTATCGAACAACTCATTCCAAAATAATTACTAAAGACCAACATTTAATGTTATAAAAGACTACCTTTTAAAATATTTTCTGCAATAAAAAGCAAGCAAAAAAAATAAGCCAATACCTACTTAAAACATCGAGTGTCATCCATTACAACTTTTAATAATACATTCAAACATCAGTGGATGATTGTTTTTTGTATGTAAGTATGTATGTCTTCAACTTGCTCACACAAAAACTAATGAACCGATTTTAAAAATGCTTTCACCATTAGAAAGCTGCAGTTTTCACTGAGCGACATAGGTTATAAAACTTTCTCAAAAAATAGGGATCTCTAATAAAAAAGCACTAATGTAACCCAAGGTGTAAACAAAAAAATCTGTCAACACGTGCGCTGTGGAAAATATTGATGATAGAACAAAATGATGTTACACAATATTATAGAACGTATTAATATCTACAAAAAAGTTAGCGATACCATAAGTATGTTCGTAATCCTGAAGTGTATGCTCGGAAGCAACTACATTATCTATTCCTTTCCGTTAATCTAATGAGATTCTAATTAGACACAACCAACAAAATGAAGTCAAACTCCTTTACTTCACTGACACCGACACCGACTCCAAGTATAAGAATACGAAGAACTCTAAAACTCTAAAAAATACGCAATTATTTTTTTAGGGTTTACACCATATTAATATATTTGTTAGAGTTTGTTTTGAAGGCTGATGTTTTTTGGTAATTTTTTTATTTATTTATTTTTTGATTTTTAGTAAATCTGAATAATATATAAAATTCATCTCAATATGTTTACACCGATGACTCTCAATATGTGTACTCATATGAGACAGCACCGTTTAAATTTACAAAGTCAAATATACAATGATATCGTCACACCCGCAACCTAATACTCGTATGTTACAGGTTAGATATTTTGTCACCCCGCTTCACCAGTACTTTATATGGTAATCACAACAACAACAACAACACCGGCTACCACCGCTTTATACATAACACACCTAAATATTGCAATGCTCATTGCTATTTGATTACAGACAGTTATATATTCGAAAAAAAATCGCACCCTTTACTTTAAGCCATTGAGGAGTTCCATTGATTACCATAATTGACGACGACAATCACTTGACCATACCGAAGTTAATGTAGGTGACTCAAATATCCGGAGATCTTATAAAAGATTCTGCCGAGTATCGTTAATTTGCTCCTAAGAATTGAAAAGTTCCGTTACTTTGTCATGGATCCCATGATCAAAACCTAACCAAACAACCCTTAAAGTATATCCATTCCAAAAAAAGAAGAATCATCGAAATCGGCCGGCGTGATCTTGAGTTATTCGTCCAATTGTCGCGCACATGCTTAATGCAAATTTAACACTTATCCGGTTTTCTCCTGGATACCATCATCAGAACTGGATTTAGGATCATTGGAGAAAAAATGGAATCCTACGACAAGCACCACCTTTTATTAATAAAAATCATCAAGATCGGTTCACCCAGTCGAAAGTTATGAGGTAACAAACATAAAAAAAATGCAGACGAATTGATAACCTCCTCCTTTTTTGAAGTCAGTAAAAAATTAACTTTGTCTTTAAGAACCCAGAACCTCATACGTTATAGTAAAGCAAGTTAAACACTAGACAAACGAGGCAATTAACTTAAGAGGATATACTCGTAAACGTTATAAAGATATAGTAATGGTTATAAAGCTTGAAATTAATTATTGTCAGTGACATTTTGAAGTCTACAAAAAATAGACGAATAAATTTGTTTATAATTAAATAATACCATTTAATGATTAAAGACTTTATATACGTGAATGAATAGATATACAAATATTTATTGTCAACGATTTTGTACTATTAAACTGGTAGATAACTAATGTACATATATAAAAGANTTACACAGTTAAAATTCTTATATTTGCTAATCGATATCCTTCAACTAATTGTATTATTTCGGTACATATCTGAAATAGAAATTTATAGGGTACCTTTCCCTATGAAATTACTTTTTTGTCATCTGTCCCATATTATAAGGTACTTATGATTACTTAGGCTTGTCAACTTTTCTTATCAATCTACACTAACATTATAAAGAGGAAAGATTTGTCGTTTTGTATGTAACGAATAAACGCAAAAAGTACTGGACGGATTTTAATAATTCTTTTTTCATTAGAGAGCCACATTATCACTATAGAAATTTTTAGAAATTCATATGAAAACCAACCGATGGTGTAAAAAATTAGCCATGAAATGTCTTTCATCACATACGCTGTGAAGAGTATTAATGATAGGAAAAAAAAGTATTGGACAATATTATAGAATATATCAATAACCTACAAAAACTTCGCGAGACGCGATATGTCTAACTATTGTAGTTACGTCACTATAACTACTTTCTTACATTTAACAAATTGATTGAAATGCCGATCGAAATCAGACCGTGTTATCCATACCATTTATAAATGTTTATCCAAATAAATAATTAAATATTCAAGACTGTCTCAATACCTGATGATTACTTTTTGAATTATTGAAATCGGATATTCCATTCAAAAGATATCGTAAAATGAAAATAAAAATACTAACTCGACGAGAGAGGGCCAGTGCGGGAGAAGGGGGTGCGCCATTATGAACTAGGTTACCTTACGCAGTAGACGCAAGCGATATTTCGAGTGTTTTTAACACATTTTTATGCTTCACTAAAAAATTATTTTCAAAGCTACTTAGTTTTAGTATTAGGAATCACACTTTTTCATAATGTTTGTCGATTCGTGGTCGTTTTAATTATCATGCTTAAAACTTAAATATCTATACCTATTTCTACCCGTGCGAAGCCGAGACCATATAAATTTACTTGTATGAAATTTTAACTATTACAAACGCGTAGTTAATACAAAAACTACTATAATTTGCATACCATTAAGTGAGTTCTAAGTATACCGGGCAATTACCTTACCCTTTGAGTATTTTGCGACTTATTTAGTAACAATAATTACTCATTGAAGTCAATCTACTGGCTTCACTAAATCACATGTGTGTATAATTACGATAACCTAGATTTAGAAACAAGTAATAATACGATAGAGCCTTACATCGCCAGCTCGCTCATTTAACCGCATTTCGTCTAGAAAAAGACGTAAACCTGCCATTTACTTTTAATCGACTTATACAGTGAACATGACATATGTTTTTACAAGTAACAGATTTATCTGTCTTAATTATTTTCCAGGAGTATTTAATTGGTATATACATTTGTAGCCTTTTTCAGAAGCATTTTAACACATTGGAATGGTATACTATACTGTGTTATTTATGGTATTATGTATATGTGAAATAGATACATGGTTATTAAACTGTCTGCCTGCCTTATCCTTTTTCATAGCAAAATTTGCCTAGCCCTAAGGTTGCCTGGCGATGAAGCTGCCTTTTTGTGCCCTATTATTAAGTTATTATTAAGATATATTCTCTCTCTCTCTCTTTCTCTCTCTCTCTCTCTCTCTCTCTCTCTCTCTGTATGTGTGTGTCTGACTAAGTAACATTCTGTTCTGCCTGATATTTATTATAAGATTCTCCAAAGCTCACAATAGGCTCATCTTGTTCTGATAGTATAAAAATCGCGTGCCATCACATGAATAAGATTATGATACTGAACACTGCCTCATTGGTCTAGTGGTTAGAATGTCGTCTACTGATATGAGTTCTGTGTCGTGTGAAATCAGTATTGTGTTTTCTTTTAAGATGTTCTTAATACGTGCCCGAAGTTGGGTAGTTGGCACATAAGACTATGGGAGTTAAGGAATAGAGAGTGCACTTGTGTGCGATGCCTGCCATCCCGCAGTGGTGGGTATAGTTGGCGCAATGCTTACTAGCGAAAGGAAGTGGAGGGCAGTGGCTTCCTTCTGCGAATCTGTAATTTCGCTGAAGGAGGCATAAGGGGCAGAGGGAGCGTTGTTGAGTATTGCGCCATGTAGTTATAATATTATGCGCATAGCAAAAAGTTTTATCTACATATTAGAGAAAATAATANCTATTCTGCCTGATATTTATTATAAGATTCTCCAAAGCTCACAATAGGCTCATCTTGTTCTGATAGTATAAAAATCGCGTGCCATCACATGAATAAGATTAAGATACTGAACACTGCCTCATTGGTCTAGTGGTTAGAATGTCGTCTACTGATATGAGTTCTGGATTTGAATCCCAGGTCGCGCCAATTTAAAAATCAGTATTGTCTTTTCTATTAAGATGTTCTCAATACGTGCCCGAAGTTGGGTAGTTGGCACATAGGACTATGGGAGTTAAGGAATAGAGAGTGCACTTGTGTTCTATGCCTGCCAACCCTCAGTGGTGGGTATAGTTGGCGCAATGCTTACTAGCGAAAGGGAGTGGAGGGCAGTGGCTTCCTTCTGCGAATCTGTTATTTCGCTGAAGGAGGCATGAGGGGCAGAGGGAGAACTCTATAGACGCACCTTATCTCCGGCGCAGGAGGTTGGGTAGGAGGCGTTAATTTGTGCTGCTCTTACCCCCTTCCTAAATTCGCAGCAGTAGTAACCCGGAGTACCAGGGTAGATTGCGTGATTCGATACTCTGGTGCTCCACTAAAGGATGGAGAGGGTATCTCTGGCTTTTAGTGGTGCATTCTGGCTTACTGCCAGCGAGTCCCACACTCCCGTTTAGATTTTGTCTGAAAGGGGTGAGTAAAGGCATTTCCCGGCGTGAAAAAGAAAATTAAAAATGTGGTGTGTCTATGCTCTGAAGACCCTCTCTCCTATGAGTAAGGAGGCCTGAGCCCAGCAGTGGGACGTCAATGGACTGAGTGCAACATACAGTTGTTTTTCACTAGTGCTCGCAAACCTAGCAATATAAAACTCCCATTCACTACCAAAAAACTCCACCTCTAAATATTCATTAAGTCCACGTTAAATATAATATTGTCTTTAATTTTACAATGAGTATTTTACTCTTAGTTTATTATAATATCTACTTTATATGTAAATCAATTGCTGTTCATCAGTCTCGCTAAAACTCATGATAGTCTCGACTAATTTGACTAATTTTTATTTTGAATTATTTATGAAAGTGGAGAGAAGATAAAATATGAAAAAATAAGCTTGGAATATAGTAAATACAACAATTTCGGTTTCTCTTAGAAACAATTCCTTCCTGTCAATTGATGTTCGTCCTTTCGTTTAGAAATCAATTAAATTTAAAAGTCGTTCAGAAAATAAATGAAGTTGAAAAGTAATGTTTACTTTTATTTATTTTTTTGGTTTTGAACGTTCGATGTTCGTCACATGGCTCATAAATTATTTTAAATTTAAAAGAATACTTTTGTGATGTAACAATAATCGACATTTGATATTGACAATCAACAATTTCTGTACGCGACTATAATATATTACGGACTTTCGCGGGAATCTGGACGTAGACTACGAATTATTTTGGTTGCGGTTAAGTTTTTAGGACATTATTTACGAAAGTTGAAATAATCTGCTATTGTCATTCAGTGTTTTTATTTATTGACTAGCAGACCCGACAGACTTCGTTCTGTTAAAAAGATTTGGAATCAGACAGATTGCAGTTTTACGAATGATTTTCGAAATGAAATTCCAGCAGTATTAAATATATATAGCTCTTACAATTTGTGGCTATTCAATTAGGCCGGGTTGTGACCATTCAAGAGATTTTGAACTTTTTGCAGCGGTAATAAAGTGCAAATTGACTCTTTGACGTTAGGAACACACCTACATTGCTTAGACAACAGTGAGTACTTGTAATTTAGTATGAACTTTATTGAATAGCAATAAAGGTCAAATTGACTTTACATTGTAGTTAGAAAAAGTTTGTAAGGGAAACAAAAAAGAGCTGTTTTTAGGGATTTCCCCTGCAATTATTCGAACTTTTCTCGCCGTAAAAACCATAATTGGACTTGAACGAACATAAAAAAAAGAATTGTCAAAATTTACCCTAGCGTTGTTGAGTATTGCGCCATGTACTTATAATATTATGCGCATAGCAAAAAGTTTTATCTACATATTGGAGAAAATAATACTTTTGTTGTATCTATATTTATGGGATGTTTTTTATAAACTTATGATTGTTAGTGACAAATAATGAATGTGAATGTCAATAAAATATTCATCACGGACAAGTTTAAACAGAAATTTGTTTTCGAAGTTGGATATACTCTTCTAGAAACTATAACACATAAAATAATTATAATATGGCAGCTGATAAAAAGTTATATTAAAAGGCAATTAGTATGCAAATGGAGGTAAAATAGTTCGGCTTGCTCATAGCGGCCTAATGGATGCCTAACAATCGAGTTCAATAATACATTTCGTGTCTTTATTATTAATTTACAAACTATTTTTTTGTTTATCGACGGCCCCAACGTATCAAGAGACAAGTATAACAACCTAATTTTATAAGATAGTGTTTTAAAAATTATTTACTACTGTGCCATATTTTAATAGCTATAATATTTATAAAACCGATAACCTAGGTTGATAAATTATGATATAATCATTGAAATTATTAAAACGTAAAATGTAAATTGACCGTTTATACTTAGAGACAAACTTACAAAAATATGTTAAAAGGTTATTAAAGCCTTTTGTTACTAGCAAAATTACTCGTAGTAAGTAGCAGCCCATTAACGTACCACAGCTGGGCACTGGTACGTTAACTGGGTTGCTTTTCCTTTCTAAATGATTCTCTCTTTCCCAGAAGAAAGGGTTATAAAGCATAGACCCATTACTAGCTAAAATAGACTGAATATTAAATAATTGTGTTACAATAAAAATAGATTAAATTAACAAATTCATTATTTAGTTTGTTATCTTCTTATCCGAGTCTGTTTTGCTCTAATTACATCACATTTTTAAATAAATGTAACGCTTTAAGAACATATTATTTGTATAAATGTTTTAGTCACTAATTTGCAGGTTAAGTTATACTATTCTCATATTCTTCATTATTATATTACATACTTTGAATGACTTAAAACACAATACTATCGTTGATACAAATTAAGAACTGTCACTAGGCGAATATTGCTTCATTCCCCAGTGCTACCCCTCTTATACCAAACGCCCCATTCAAAATAATCGCCCCACTCGATATAATTATAAAGACCTCAGCATAATAATCAAATATAGTAATCTAATAGCTAACCACAAATGAAATAATCATGATCGCTAACAAATGTCATAAAAAAATACCTAAAAACGTAATTTGAAAACTTGTATTTGATTTTGAAAAATTTTCTTGAAAAAATCTTAAAAAAATTGTATTTGTTAAATTATCAAAAAGAGACTTATCAAATTATGCAGCTGAATTATCAATATTGTAGCTGTAAATAAATTTTGTATCTTTATTCAGATAAGTATCGTATATTTTATTAAAACTGGATTTTTAATGTATAATTTTTTAAGTTTAAACTTTAATTTAATTTAATTTTTTCGTATTTTAATTTAGATTTTTAAATATTACTATTGTACACACGACAATGTGCTATAAACCCTTTCAAGGAGGTGTTAAAGAGAGTAATGTTTTATATAATAATGCTGTTTGTTACACCATTATAGAATAAACGCCTTTTTCTTTCTTTCTGCATCAATAAATAAATTCTAGCTATAGAATTTTATGAACATAAATAAAGCTAAATTTAACCAAGACTTAAAAGATCCGTACATAATATTACTTACAGTTTGTTCGCGTTAAGAGTGCAGTAAATCATCATTCTAGCCCCGGCCCTTAACCAATTAAAACTGACCAAATCTTTTCTAATTACAAGGTCAAGTTCACAGGGACCAAAAGATTTAGAACAGCTTAGGGGCTAAAATGAAGACTCACTGCATTCTTAACACGAACAAACTGTATAACATCATCATCAAGAAAGGTCATTTGCACGTATATTATACTGTCGTATCAACCATGAAATTACTTCAATATATCTGGAAATTTTCCCATCTTGGGAATTAAATGCTATTTGCTTATATTGTATACCACCTTAGTTTGGTTTTATATGTAAATTTATTCTCAATACAAGTCTAAAGCATCAAACTAAACAAGATCAATAAGTCTCTTTTGTATTGCCGACAGGTATTGACTATGTTCACACATAATGGAAAGTGATGATACTGACTAAGGTTGAAGTGCGCTAGTCTTATAATAAGCAATTTACTTCTTATGGGTTCTACACAGCATCGTACCGGATTGCAAATCTCTTTTCTTGGCGGTACATCTTAGCTGGTAGAGTGGTAAATAGCCACTGCCGAAGCCTCCCACCAGCCTAGACTCAGGTAGGTTCACCTAGTTGGTTCATCCTACCGGGGATCAAACACGAGACTTCTGGTAGCAAAGCAAGGGTTCGCACCGCTGCACCATCGAGGCCGTCGTTCTTAAGACGAAAAAAGTAAACTTCAATTTAGAGCGATCAGAAATACCATTATTATAAAATGAAATAGCTGTGTAACCGTTAAAATACTAGTCCACAAACAGTCATCATTTGCTTTATTCAATAACCATGGAGTTGACATGTAAACACATAGGTCATGGCTGTTCGTTCAAGTCAGTCATCATTGTATTTATTTTTTATAGATATAATGTATAATTCCTTATTCATTGAAAAATCGATAACCCATAGACATCCTACTTCATACACTAAACTAAACTAAACTAAGATAGGTTGTTTTTACTATTTTAGTTATGCTGTTTGGAAATAAAATGCCGCTTTATTAATGTTACATGAGATGACTCCGCTACATGATAGTATATATAATGTTGGTACAATGAAATACTTTATTAATTAACTCTGATTATAATGTCCAATCACTTAACATTCCCGATATCAAATTACACAAACACATTAACAACAATAGGAACACGCGACAGTTTCAACAGTCGACTGCTCTGACGGACCGTTACTCGAGGACTGTCGAGAACGCCAACTTGTGACTCATTGACTCTGTCCAGTGCCGATAGATGGCGCTGGTATTCCGGAAATTATTTGACTGTGACATTGTCGAATTGAGGTATATATATAACTCAATTTAACGAATTATGCATAAAAGTCAGTGTAAATAATAATTTTACATTACGAACTATTTGACGCCGCCTTTATAACAAATTTTTAACTACCAAAAATTTGTACTGTCAACTCATAACACCAATATGATCCTTAATAATAGCATGTGATTCAGGAGCGATACGTTTTTTAAATATAAGAATTGAAGTCGTTTGATGGGAAATAATGTAAACAATGCTACTCGTCACATTTGTTGAAGATTCTAGTTGCAATGGCTCGGAAACTTAAAAGGTTTTCCTTATCAGTCGCTATTAAACTATTTATTTACATCTTTATAAGAACCTTATCTCCTGTTAGATCAACCTTAGCTCAACGTAACAAACCTAAGCTTAACACTACTCTTAATATAATGAATATTTACAAGTTACTGTCGGATTTGTTGTATCGCAGTTGCACTATATATATAGCTGTTCCGCGGCGGTATCACACGCGTAGTTTATGATCCCGTGGAGATGTGGATAAATTCCTTATTTACTAGATCGAATTGTCAATCTTAATTATTCTCGAATCCACCCGTAGATATACAAAAGAATCTAACGAAATCGGTCTAGCCGTTTAGGAGAAATTTAGTGACAAATTCCTTGAAATCATCAGATCGCATCTGACAGTGGCGCGGTGGTGCGAGTATTCGCTTTGCTAGCGGAGGTCCCGGGTTCGGTCCCAGGTAGGACGAATTTAGAAAATTGTATTTTCTAATTTGTCAGAGTCTGGACTGGTGGTGTGGCTTCAGCCATGGCTAGTTACCACCCTACCAGCAAATAAGTATCGTCAAACAAGGAGAATTGTGTTTCGGTACGATGCTGTGTAAAAAGCGTAAGGGGTATATCGCCTCTTAACAGATTAGCGGGCTTCCATCTTAGACTGTATCATCACTTACCATCAGGTGAGATCACAGTCAAGCGCTAATCTGTCAGCAATAAAAAAAAANGAATATAACCGACTTCTAAACGAGTCTAAGAATCCTACAGAGCGTGCTCGTCTTCTTGCTGTTTCGACTAGGGAATCAGGTTTTTGGTTGCAAGCTCTTCCATCGCCTAATTTAGGAACGTTATTAGACAACAATTCTTTTTGTATTAGTATAGGTTTACGTTTAGGTTTGCCATTAGTTCATCCTCATTGCTGTCCTTGCGGAGTCCAAGTCGACCGCTTAGGACACCACGGTCTATCTTGTCAGCGCAGTGCCGGTCGCCTTTCAAGACATGCAGCTTTGAATGATATTATTCGTAGAGCTCTTGCCACTGCTAACGTACCGGCTCAATTAGAGCCGAACGGTGTTGTACGTAGCGATGGCAAGAGACCTGACGGAATTACTTTAATTCCATGGAAGAATGGAAGGTGCCTGGTATGGGATGCGACTTGTGTTGATACCATGGCGCCTTCACATTTAAAATTATCTTCATCGTTGCCTGGTATTGTGGCGACTGACGCCGAAATTAAAAAATTGCAGAAATATGGATCTATTACACAAGATCACATATTTCTGCCATTTGGCGTGGAAACTATGGGACCGTGGGGCTCTGAAGCCAAAATATTTTTTAAACATCTTTCTAAGCGGTTACTGGATTCCACAAGTGACCTCAAAGCTGGCGCTTACCTCGGGCAAAGGATCAGCTTAGCTATCCAAAGAGGTAATGTTGCCAGTATTTTAGGAACACACCCTATGGACTGCAATCTGGATGCGGCTTATTATTTGATTTAATTTAATTTTATTTGTTATTTTTTTATATTTTTGTATGTAACTGATGTTATTAGTTTAAATTAAAACTTTTTAAAGTTGATTATTATACAGAATTAATCAATTAGAAAAAAAAAAAAAAAAAAAAAAAAAAGCGTTCTACAGACTATTACACATGGACCAGCGATCCACAGACTCTTGCACTCCGACAAATATAACGTTTGTATATTAGTAAATTAATTTTGATGTTAATTTTTTCGAAATAATTACTTGATAGAACTCAAGCACAGATTTTAACAAGCTTATTGCTAGATTTGACATCAATGTCCATAGTGCAAAAGCTTATAACAGTTTAAAATACCAGTATACAACTTATAATTAGTGCTAATCATAGTAGAGTAAATATTACTGCAGTAAAATTTATTGATATGATGTCATTTTAATACTAAGCAGTTATTTAAACCTTCGTAAACATTGTGTTAATGTTTATGTACCGTAATAAACATTTACATATTACAAAACAAAGTCTTCCGCTGCGTTTGTATATCTTTTCGAAAAGACTATAATACGGATTTTCATGCGATATTATATTATTTGTTAAGGTTCAGTGTAAATTGAATAAAATATCAAGAAAATTGTTGGAGGTGTCCGAAAACTCAGCCGCCATGGTGCCTTCATCGAAAACGATGCTTTCTAATTCCTCAAAGCATGTGTCCGCAACCTTTTCTTATAGGAGGGCCACAAATCTTATGAGTATATTGGTGTTGGCCACATTTTTTCTGATAACGCAAATTTTTTGACCAAAATTATTTAATTGAAGTTATACTTCTTTTGGCTCATTAGAGAAAAATGATAAATAGTAAATTTTTACGACTCGTGCACACACTGTCACAAAAAACCAACACCTAGAAGTTAGCTATAGTCAACAATTTAGTTTTGCTTTTAATATTTTATAATTATATAATTATTTTATTATATTACTTGTTAGACATATTATAATACTGAAAATATCAAACAGACATTCTTATTAAAATTATAAGTTTCAGACTCAACTATAGAAAACAGATTCTAAACTATTTCTATCCAATGAAAGTTATTTTACGTTTAATATTTTCGAATCTTTGGCCTTTGCCTTGCGTTGAGTGAACGAATGATGGATGTATTTGATTTGAAAAGCAACAAAAACTACGGCGTAGATTTATGGTTAAAATTTCTAAAAGATACTGACAGTTGCTTGTAAATTATTTTGCATTTTTTTTATGCAATTAAGCGTGTATTTCAATAAGGCATTAAATAATCTCGCTAAAATTTGTGCACTGATAATTTAAAAGTTCCGAGACCAAGTTTAGGCATGTCATTGTTTGAAAAGATTTTTATCTTGTTATGCCAAAGAAGTATAACTTCTAACGGGTGTACATAACTTTTTTTTAACTTTATATATTATTACTTTCCTTTGGTTGCCTGCGGGCCGCACCATAGTAGCTTCAGGACCGAATTCGGCCCGCGGTCCGCTGGTTATCGACCCCTGCCTTGAATAAATAACAAATTTATGCATTTGTACTTAGGTCTCTTTAAGCGTCGTATTTTAATAGTTATGTAATTTTATATTGATCTAAAAAACAAACACTTAAAATTTCTAAAATTCAAGTTGGCCTTATATACGCAGGTGCCATCAAAAAGACGTAAACTACTCCCGTCATCTGATTGTACGTGCAAAATTTGAAATGAAATCGATTTTGAGTCTAATCTCTGTTCTATTTTAATATGCACGCTTAATAATTACGCAATATAAAATTAAATTTATTAGGATGATAGCTTATAATAGACATCAGCGATTTATTTCATTAAATAAATGTAAACTGGTTTTAAATGCGTCACTCGCATAAATTAATTACGATACTTATTTCACGGTTATATACAATTTAGAAAAAGGAATGGTATAAGTCCCACAAGATTTAAAAGGTTTAAATTAAGATTTAAATTAAGTTTTAACATACAATGTGATGCTTCGTTAGGAGAGGTCTTCGATTCAATTCCCCGGAAGGCAGATTTAGTAAATTGCATATTTAATTTGTCTAAGTTTTTGCTTCGAAATATTTTTCCTGATCCGTATTGCAAAACTGTGGAATGATGTGCCTCTTTTGGGTTTCCTCACTCGAAAACGTAATTTTTGCGTTATATACACATTACTATGTATGTTTATGGTATTGCCCATCAGTTTCGATACTAACTGCTTTTTATACTCAAAGGTTGTCTGGAAGACATCGCTATTTAGCGATACTACCGCCTTTTATAATGTGTTTAATAATGTGCAATAAAGTATGCAATACAATACTTTCAAGACAAGGGTGAACAGTTATATGTTAGACCTAAAACCTTGCCATCAGGTGTGATTGAGGTTAAAATAAAATATGCTCTGTAGAAAACAAAAGAGACAAATTATCTCTCCAGGATAATATGCTTTCGTCTTAGAATGTACCACGCCTCACTATAATTAAAATTGTAGTAAGGGGTTAAGCAGTAAGCAATTCGTTAACCAGTTTCATAAAGCGAGCTGAAAGCGTTGTTCTTGAACTTAATCCGGTCTTTTTTAGTCAACATAAACTAGCTTAAAGTCACGACTTTAAATTATAATCAACATATAATATTATACCTCCAGCGGATACCGGTTAATCAAAGACTTTACTCAAAAAAGTTGTTGCAATAATCTAGTTATATAAAAATGACCAATTTCGATAACTCTGCTGTTGTTTTGTTTCTTATAGTCAGAAGAAGGTTCGTACGAAAGAAAAAATTAACAAAGTTACACAGAATATGAAATTTAAGTTAACCGCCATAGTAAATTTTCTATGTAACCTTCTTAGTTGTTTTGACAATATCAACTTTTTTTTAACCTTATGACGTTTGACAAATTGCCAATGATTGACAAAAGAGTGTAACGTTTCTTTTATTGATTTAATGTAATATTTACGGATAATTAAAAAAAATATTGTATACTCCTTTTTCCGCCCTATTTTCTTAAAACGCAATACAAAGTTTTTGCTTCATGAAATGTATATATTTGTATGTGTGTGTTTTTTGAACAGTAATTAATTATTACAACTTTTATATCGATCTAAACTAACCAGAATGGAGTCATCGATAATGACAGTAAAATATAATTTAACATGACTAATAAAGTGTCTCAATTTAATAACGTTAAAATTTATATACACACTGACGTCAATGCATGTTAATGTCTATCAATCATATTTATATTATATTGAAACACGGCAATTACACAAAACTGTATTTAATAACTCGTTTCTTTGAACCGAAGCGAGCATCATTTATATTTAAGGATATTTAATAATGACAATAAAACATTTTTGACAGTTAATCTCTGCATTCCAGAATAATATGCAGTTTTTTATTGCTGACATAATAACGCTAGACTGTGATATTATCTGGTATTATCTCACAGAGCACATTTAGAAAATTTCGTTTACTATTTTGTCTATGTCCCAACAGGTGGTTTCGGTCTTGGCTGGCTATCATCCTATCAGCAAAACAGTTTAGCCAAGCAAAGAGATTTGTGTTACGGTACGATGCCATGTAGAAACCATAAGAGGTAAATTACCTCTTATTGGATTAATTCGCTCCCAACTAAGACTGCAGCATCACTTACCTTCACCTGATATCAAAGTCAAGAGATAAACTCTCAGCAATAATAACAGGTCTGGTAGCGAAATAAGTAAACACGGCCGAATTCTCCCACCATACCAAGCTCAGGCAAACTAAAATGCAAATATCTAAATTTGTGAAGCATGAACACCATTGCGCCAGGTCGTGTCAAAGAAAAATTTCGCGTACCGGTACGAACCTGTGTAGAAGTCATAAGAAGTAAATTACTTACAAGGATCGCAGGCTTATGTCTTAGAATGTTTCATTACTTACCATCAGGTGCGACTATAGTCAGCTGTCAGCAATAAAAAAAGGAGTAAACCTTCACAAGATATGTGACAGATGTGAAACATTGAAATTATTTTAGAGTTCAGTGCGGCGAGGGAAATGGCAAATCAAATTCCTTCGAGCCTTTAGCAACATATTTGTCACTGGCAATATAATCTATGCCCGAGTAACTTACCTAAAAGGTATTTAGCAAACGAAGAATATGACATGGAAAATCAATTTCCTTCGTGCCTTCAGTAACATATTTGTCACTGGTAATCTGTCCCCAAATGATAAACCTAAATGCTATTTAACAAAAAATAAGAAGAAATGGAAAATCAAAGTCCTGAGTGTCTTCAGCGACATATTTGTCACTGACAATATAATCTGTGCCCAAATGGCAAACCTGAAAGGTATTTAAGAAAAGAAGAATAAAAATGAAAAATCAATTTCCTTCGTGTCTTTAGCAACATATTTATCACTGGCAAGATAATATGTGCCCAAATTGCAGACCTAAAGGGTATTTAACAAAATAAATAAGAAGTAATGGCAAATCAAATTCCTTCGTATCTTCAGCAACATATTTTTCACTGGCAAGATAATATGTGCTAAAATGGCAGACCTGAAAGATATTTAACGAACGAACAAGAAATGGCAAATCAATTTACTTCGTGTCTTCAGCAACATATTTGTCACTGGCAAGCTAATATGTGCCTAAATGGAAGACCCAAAAGGTATTTAACAAAATAAATAAGAAGTAATGGCAAATCAAATTCCTTCGTATCTTCAGCAACATATTTGTCACTGGCAAGATAATATGTGCTAAAATGGCAGACCTGAAAGATATTTAACAAACGAACAAGAAATGGCAAATCAATTTACTTCGTGTCTCCAGCAACATATTTGTCACTGGCAAGCTAGTATATGCCCCAATAGCAGACCTGAAAGATATTTAACAAAAGAACAAGAAATGGCAAATCAATTTCCTTCGTGTCTTCAGCAACATATTTGTCACTGGCAAGCTAATATGTGCCCAAATATCAGACTTAAAAGATATTTTAACAAAATAAAAAAAAAAAAACGAGAAATTGGCCGACTCGTGTTGGTTGAAAAACGACGCGCGTCAGTCTCGCGCACTATTATGTTTCCCATCAATATACACTTAAGATCCGTAAAGTACACTGTTTTATCACACACAGAGGAGGTTATGTATGTACATTAGTACATAACATATCTTCATGGCTATTTGGGTCATTTGTATTTCTCAAGCAGCCCATTAGAAATGAGGGCACCTTTCCACATAACTAATGAATAAAGTTTTCCCATTCAGCTACCTCTTCCAAGCCATATTGTTTGACTTCGTAGGCCTAGCGGCTAATGAACACGCGCCGCTTTGTTTATGTACCTATTTTTATAACGTTACCATCTTTTAAATAATTTAAATGTATTTTTGACAAGTTCGAATGGACATCGTATTTGAGCACAAGAAATAATGGCGTGAAAAGAGTTTACTTAGTACCCTTCTTGTATATAATATATGTTGGTCAAATTTTCAATCAATAATTAAATTTACTATTATGAATTTAAGAAATTTATGCTAGATCGTGTAGAAATTTAGGTTTTGAAGTGAAACTTCTTTAGGCATGATGTTGAAATTTTTACGGATGAAACTCGTGATTAACGTCACGAAGATTGCAGCGTTTTTTATGCCAATTCGTTTGAAGCTTAGGTGGATTTAATATTTGCAAATAACATGTGGCATTTTAACGAGTCGTAGTCTTTCAATAACTTAATGTACTGTTATACAAATTTAAATTTAAAAACTAAATTTAATTAATATTGACAAAAATGACGTGGCATTTTTATTTACAATTCGTCATTTGAGATTTCATCATTTGTATTAATTTTCGTCACTTTTAATATTTTAATGACTTTCAAATTCCTAACATATCTTGATTTTTCTCTCCCTCTAAGTGTCGGAAATCTAAAGCTTTCGATTTGTATAAATATAAACAAAGACTTGAAAATTTGTTTTCACAGAAATGTCACTTCTTCTACTTTGTACGCACGCACTTTTAATCATTTTTTTTTGTACATTGTTTTATTTAAAATGAATACTTGCTGCATTTTTCATTGAAGTCGAATGTTTACATTCATAAAAGTTAACAAAAAATTTAAATTTTAGTAATAATGTGGTCAAAACTTAACCCGAATAAAAAAAATCATTATTAAAAAAAACGCGACATTTATGCCCAGATTCCTACCCAACTCCGTTAAATTTTATAGCTCCGATCAGAAATTGTTAACTGTCAATGTCAAATGTCAAAACCCAAAAGTGTTCTTTTAAATATATATAGGATAATATAATCGGATGAATATCAAATATTCAATACAAAGGAAATGAAAAAGAAGCTTCGCTTTGAAATTCAATTCTATTTCTGAATGACTTTTATATATAATTGGTTTCTAAACGACGGGACGAACATCAAATATTTGACAGGTAGAAATAGTTTTTAAGGGTAAGCGAAATTGTTGTTATTACTAAATTCCAAGCGTTATTTTTTATATTTACTCACCGTTTAAACCTTGGAATTCCACAAGTAATTTAAAATCTTAATTAATCAAATCAATTCAGCCGTTTTCGAGTTTTAGCAAGCTAACGAACAACAATAAATGTGTATATATCGTCGTCGTCGCTTCAACCGATGGACGTCCACTGCTGGACATAGGTCTCACGAAATGATACCCACAAGGCCCGATCTTGCGCCGCCTGGCTCCAGCGGCTACCGGCGACCCTCTTTATGTCATCGGTCCACCTTGTGGGGGGTCTACCTACACTGCGCCGCCCGGTGCGGGGTCGCCACTCCAGCACCTTCGGGCCCCAACGTCCATCGGTCCGTCGGACTATGTGGCCCGCCCATTGCCACTTCAGGTTCGCGATTCGTAAGGCTATGTCGGTGACTTTAGTTCTGCTACGGATCTCCTCATTTCTGATTTGATCACGTAGAGAAACTCCAAGCATAGCCCTTTCCATCGCACGCTGAGTGACTCTGAACTTTCGTATAAGGCCCATAGTCAGCGACCACGTTTCGGAGCCGTAGGTCATCACTGGCAACACGCACTTTTCGAAGCGCTTTGTCTTCAGGCATTGAGGGATATTGGACGAAAAGAGATGCCGTAATTTTCCGAACGCTACCCAACCGAGTTGGATTCGGCGGCTAAGATCTTTGTCGAAATTGGACCTACCTAGCTGGACTATGTGTCCCAGATATGTGTATTCGTCAGCTGAATTTAGAGAGCTGAGTTCTCAACGATGACTGGGTGGAGCGGAACATGGATATTGGACATAACTTTCGTCTATATATATGGATACTGGACATAACTTTCGTCATAATGTGTATATATATATATAAATTTTGTCTGTGTTGACATTGTATTATCAACAGTGTTGTCATCACCAAAACTTAACGTCACGTTTCGTTTAACCATTGCGATGTCAAAGGGCATTATGTACGAGGTTATACTAATCAGATACAAATTAATGTGAGCGATATCATATATTTTTGTATAAAGTCATTGTGTTTCTTACAAATTACCGTATTATAAAAACAGGTCTCTTTACAGAGCGCAAGAGTACTAGACTACGAGTCCATGGTAAAAAGTAACTAGTGAAATGAACTAACATGAATAACACTTAGAAGGCTGGTACTATATCATAAAATAACTTTGAGCGCTATGTCGTCATTTTTGAGCAGTATATTTTTTTATTCCTATATTTTTATTTATAACCATTTATAAGGTACAACGGAAATATTTAATAACATTATATGAAAAAAGATGCTGTACATAAGTTTATGATCTTATAGCAATTATCTACATTTCAGGATTTATCTATTTATACACTTTATTCTACCTTAAACGTAATACAATATATTAAACTTACCTAAATAGGGAAAGAAGGTACCTTGAGTTAGAAAAGCTGTAATGCTGATTTTTAAAAAAACGATTTATCGAGTTATTACTGCAGTAAGATCATAAATATATGTACGGCATCTTTTTTTATATATTTTGTTATTAAATATTACGTTGTACCTTATAGCCGTACATTATAAATGGTAATAAATAAATATATTAGTATAAAAAAATATTTGCTCATGTACTCGTACTGTACCGCTCAGAAATGACGACCTAGCGCTCAAAGTTACTTTATGATATAGCAACAGCTTTCTAAGCGTTATTGACGTTGGTTCATTTCACTAGATAAATGTTTCCATGGGCTTATAGCCTATACGTCATTAGACTTTTTATTGTTTCGATTGCTTTGCTGACTATTGACTTAAACATTATGTTCTTTAGGCCTTACTAGTAGCTCCACATGGTTCTATCAAATTCTGTCTGAAAAACAGAATTTGGTAGAACCTGTTTATAAATTTTATACGATTTTCAAATGACTGTATTAAAAAAATATATCGTATTGCAGTAAAATAATTGGCAGAAGTTTCAAATTTTAGAATGTTATAATTTTTTTTTTCAGAAGAACACGTATTGCGCAATTGTAATTGCAATTTAAATCAAATTCTTATTATAATTTTTTCTTTTTAAGTTTTACCACTGTATGGATTAAAAAGATGGATTATTTGGCTTTAACTACATTTTTTCTTGGATTTGATACGACCATTTTTCGCTGAGCTGGCGGATTTTGAATGAAAATCGATCATTTTCTCTTTATTCGAGCATATCTCCGAAACCAATGGTCGCATAGAGAATTGAAGGTCAGTTTCTTGAGCATAATTAAATTCTTTACAAGGTCTTGGGATGGCTTTTTAGAAAAAAACTTTGTTCGTCCAATTTTGGCTTACAGCAGCCTAAAAAATGGTCAGTATTTTGAGTAGCATACTTCCATTATGTCTACATTATCTTTTATATCACAAAAACAGACTTTATCTTTTTTTTTTTATTGCTGACAGATTAGCCCTTGACGGTGATCTTACCTGATGGTAAGTGATAATATAGTCTAAGATGGAAGCGCGCTAATCTGTTAAGAGGTGATATACCCCTTACGGTTTCTACACAGCATCGTACCGGAACACAAATCTCTTTTTGTTTGGCGGTACGATTTTGCTGGTTTGGATTTATCTAAGATAAAGGATTTTCCTTATAGTTTCCTTGTCGAGAGCATATTGTCTACGTTTGCTTTATATATTTTGTATGTCGTCTAATATAAATACCTGTAAAAGATAAAGTGTATAAAATTAGTTCTCCATAAAAAGATACGTCATTGCAGACTTTTTCTGATTAAGCTGTAACAATAATCGTTATATTTACACCAATTTACAAGAGAAACCTTGACATATACACATAAACCTTCCTCACTAATCATTCTATTTAACGTAAAACGCATGAAAATCTGTTTTGAAGTTTTTGAATTTTTTGCGAACTCGGTGTGGGATTTTATTTTATAACATAAAGTAATAAACCTTGGAACAAATTGCTTTTTTTTTGTTAAATCCTTTAATCAATAGCTAATCTGTGTACGATAAAAAAACAATTTTGTTAAGCCTTTAGCAATGACTCATATCGAAACGAAAAAGCGGCAAAAACCTGCAAGTGTGTAATTACGATTGAGATAAAGGCTACATACACTTCTCTCCAGTCAGTAATTATACCTTCCAGGTAGTAGTTATACAGATATTCCATAATTACTACATTTTTCAAGAAGTCATTATACTACGACCCATTGTTAAATCGTCCTGTTTGCATAATAGATAGAAAATTATGACGATAACCCAGATTTATCTTCCTGATGTGATTTTCAATAAATTAAGTTAACCCATTTCAACACCATGGTATAATGTTGCGACTACTCGCTTTTCTCTTAGTCCTAGGTTCGATCCCCGCAAATCAGGGCAAATTTTGTTCAAAGTGAAATCTTTTTTAGCATTGTCGTAATTTGAAAGACGATGTAACGGAAATAACAACTTCCTTAGCATCGTTGGGATTTGAAAGTCGATGTCAGGGAAACGATGAAACTGAAGTGAAAACTTCTTTAGCGTCGTTGGGATTTGAAAGTCTATGTCAGGGAAACTATGAGACGGAAGTAAAATCTTTTGTAGCATCGTTGGGATTTCAAAGTCGATGTATCATGTCGATAAAGAAACGGAAATGAAAGCTTCTTTAACATCGTTATAAGTTTAAAATCGATGTAACGGAAACGATGAAACGGAAGTGAACACTTCTATACAATCATTTAAATAGGAAGCATTATACTGTCTTTCTTATTTTTAAATGTACAGGTTAGCTTCATTTCATAGATCATACAATGCCCCGCATATGTTGCAATGCCGCAATTAACTATTGGTAAATTACTTCTTATTAGGTTACTACGTTATCTATCTTAGACTATATTCTCGTTTACCATCGGGTAAGATCACAATCAAGACCTAACTTAGCAAAAAAATATACGTTGAATATTTCGTCATTTTGCTTAAAGAGTTAAAAATTTATAATGATGTTGCATTTGCAACAATAAACTGCAAATTCAGTTTAGTCTTGTAAAACCTTTACGCAGACTAATTAACCTTTTACCAATAAATTAACCTTGAGAATCATATACGGTTTTAATTTCAAAGTAAAGCATTTATGTAAAAAAATACCTAATTAGTTAAATTATGATAAAAGGCGATAAATCTAACGACCCAAGTGATTTAATATTTCAACGTGAGTAATTCATGCACGTGCTCATAAACTTTATTAGAAAAACAAACAAATTACTTTAAAAAATTTAATGTAATGAGGAAATTAAATAATTATAATAAGAATTAATCGAGACCTCTTATAATATTATACCAGAATGTTATAAATGTTATAATTTTTTTATAACTGACAGCTTAGCGCTTGACCGTGATCACTGCTGATGGTAAGAGATGATACATACTAAAATTGAAGTGCGCTAATCTGGCAAGAAACAATTTACTTCTTGTAGTTTTTCACAGCATTGTAGCGGAACACAAATCTTTTACTTGGTGATACGTCTTTCCTGTAAAAAAAAGTAATTAGTAACTCTTTAAAATGCTACAGCTGGACACAAGCTTCTTCACACTATTCCTTCATTCTTATAGTCTGATGTGACGGGAATTCGACACGACACGAGAGAGATCAGGCGCAGGAACGACGGATTAACGTGTTCTGGAACCCAGGACCTCATGTCTGTAGTCGAACATGCTAACTACTAGATCATTGAGGCAGTTACGCCTTTGCTAGTAGGGTGGTAACTAGCCACGGCTCAAGACTCTCACCAGACCAGAGTCAGACAAATTCCTACACTCGCACTACCGGGGATCGAAACCGGGGCCTCTATATTTAAATTTGAATAATTCTATATTGGTTTTAGGCTACTAACTTCCTAGCTCATCACGGGATCTTCAAAACTCTTTGTTATTTGGCTTGAATTTTAGCAACGTGACGTTTTTATCAAGGTAAACTGTGAATAAATATATTATTGTTTTATAAACTGTGAGTGTCTATTAGTGATTACTTATGGTTTCGGGTATATTAGTGATTTGAATAACACTGAAAACACTTGTGATAAATTTTAATTTTTAAGAAATGAGCCTATAAATACAAGACGGACTTTTGTCACTATCTCAAAGTTTAGCGTAATATGTCTTTACACCAGAGTCTCAATTTAATAAACAAAAGATAACATTATATAGTTTAACACGTTCCCTGCGCCATCATTTTCAAAGACCTTTCAGTTTGGAGACCTAAAAGATTTCGTAACTGACCTATCTTGCGTTAGGGATCTAATCAGGTTCCTAAAAATACAGTTTTCAGGTTTCCAAGAGTCTTGACATGTCCCCTTAAGCAAGGAATGAAAATAATTATACTACTGTGCGTTAGGGTCCTAATCCATCATTATTTTTTTGTCCTTGTATTCAACTTTAAGTAGGAAGCAAATATTTATATTTGTCTTAATCATATTAAAAGAACTTTATACGTTAGAACCTACCGCAAGGAGTGAAAAAACACGATTATAGTCAAGGCACAACACGAAAGTCCTGTACGAGATCTCGTAATGCAGCGAATGTGTTGACTATTAGCAAACATTTAAGTCCCAAGAGAAACTTTGGCGTCATTTGACCCGCGGGGCAATCGACGCAAAAACGTCTATGCGGCGCGGAGCATGCGATGGTTATTTCCGTTGAAAAGCGCGGGGAAATTACGGGGATCAATAAAAAACGTGACCGGACAATCTATGGGTTATGTATTTCTTTACAATTGTGTAACATCCGGTCCAAAATGTGAACTTATAAAGCTAACACACACATTCATATAAAACCTAACTGATAACTTCCAGCAAATAACCTATTTTAGTGAACAATTGTTAATAAGATAAAAGAACTTTACTAAAACTTTGTATAGTTTGTTTTAAAACTGAAGCTACAAAGAGATATTTCTTTCATACAAAGAAAACTCAATATGTTTTCAATGCTTCCTTATCAGATTTCTAAATCATTACATTGTAGTCTGCCAAAGACTATCACAAGTCGATCTTGCGAAGTAACAATGTGTTTTCCAGACGATGCTCATTTGAAGTACATGCTATTTGATAGCATTTTCGACATGCCATCGACTTCTATCATCTTTATATCTCTCTTACTTTTTATTCTGTAAACATACTTGCTTAAAATGCACTATATGTTAGGTAAGTTTAGATAGAACAATTAGACTTTAAAAGCATTTAAAACCAAACGAGTTTCATTATGGAAACAATAATGTTAAGATGTTAAGTGTTTCCCAGACAAAAAATGACCAAAAAAATAATTATATATATGAACATTTTATAAACCACAATGCAATTGAAACAGCTGATGCAAACTATGGGCGCCACCATATCGTCTTTGGCTGCTATGCCGAACGCCTTAAAATTTACCCCTCCTTCACCAGTCTTTGATAAAGCACATGCGATAGATGAACATGTTCCTCGTAATAGATAAAGAAATAAATATTTTATAGAAGAAATACAAAATCACAAAATATCCTTTATTCGTCAGTTAGAGTTGGTAAATAAAGCTAATTTCCTGTTTTATTTCCAACAAATAAAAGAAATGCAATTGTTTTTGATGAGATAACGTTTTAATAAATAGGTGGATGCACAAAAAATAATGACTCTTTGTCACGTTGCAAATGAGCCGAGCGTGCAAGCGAGTGTACTTGTACCGCGATAAGCGGTAGATAGGTGCGATCGGCCTATCCCGTCTTGAACCAAAACTTCTTTAAGCGCATGAGGGTAAAATTATTACGGATGAAACCGTATTAGCTTCATGAAG
This sequence comes from Elymnias hypermnestra, assembly GCA_015832385.1. Taxonomy (NCBI): domain Eukaryota; kingdom Metazoa; phylum Arthropoda; class Insecta; order Lepidoptera; family Nymphalidae; genus Elymnias; species Elymnias hypermnestra. Next base: position 875,991 of record JACTOM010000867.1, read on the forward strand.
ATAAACGTTTTTTATGCTAATTCGTTTGAAAGTTAGGTAGTTTTAATATTTACAAATAACATGTGGCATTTCAATTGGCCACTCGTCATTTAATATACTATAACATAAAATAATATATAAAATATTTCATAAATTCTCTTTTCCCGATTTTAAATTTAAAAACAAAATTTAATTAATAAAATCGAATATTGACAAAAAACAGGTGGCATATTCATTTACAATTCATCGTTTGAGATTTCAATAAATCATTGGTATTAATTATTGACACTCTTAATATTTTAATGACAATTAAATTCCTAACTTATCTGCCTTTTTTCCTCCCTCTAATTCTCGGAAATCTAATGTTTTAGATTTGTATAAATATAAACAAGACTTAAAAATTAGTTCGCCAAAGAAGTTTCACTTCTGATGGAAATTGTTTGCACGCACTTTTGTTTATTATAACAACAATTTTTCATGAACGTTATATATACAACCCATCTTTTAACTTAGAAACATTCACTCGTACATCATAAGACGATTGACGTCTCAATTAAAGGATAATTTATTATTATATATTAATATATTTTCCGATGATTATACTGGACTAGCTGACTAGCTGGCAAATTTCGTAAAGTCAGTAGACTCCCACAAATAATTCAAAACCAAAATTATCCAAATAAGTTCAAAACTAAAATTACCCATTCTCAAGTTTTTAACTACATTTGTATTTCCGGCGAAATGTTTCCAGAAATTTGAGTTATTAAAGACCATTTCTTCAAGTCATATTAGTGACATATATTGTATTTTTTGTGTTTGAGATATATTCCAAGGATGTCTTCAAGTTTTGTCGCGATCGACGAGAGATTAAATAACTTATTATTAAAATAATCTTTCGAACTTATATGGCTATATTAAATTATAGTTTGGCAGTTGAATTAAAAATTAATTCATAAATTGTTTTTTGTAAAATATTATTAAACTGCTTATAACACAAAAAAAGGTTATATAACAGGATAGTACATTTATGTGTGTCATTATATAGACTTTATATTTCTTTTAATTTTATCTTAAGTAAGATTTATGGTCTACTGGTTAGTTTTTGGCTCCGTTTCTTACTAGTTAATTGATGCAACTCTTCATATTTTAAATGACAGTAAGTTATATATTTTTTCAAATATAAAATTCTGACACAACTTTTGTTATAACCAGTAGTCACTTAAAAATCAGTCGTTTAATGTTTTAAGATCCTTTTGTCCAAATTGTATTAGTTCTTCTTATCAAACAGCCAAAATAGAGTATACAAGCATCATCTGCATATAAACTATCTTCCCGTGCAAAACGTTGACATATATTAAGAATAAGAGCGGTCCAGGTGTGGGACCCCGTGGGACTCCAAAGGTTATTAATTTGGAAGTACTTTGATATTCACCAATTTTTAGTAGTTGAGACCGGTCTTCTAAGTATAATTGAAATACTTCGTAAGCTTTTCATTTAATATTTAAGTATGCAAGTTGTTATTAATAGAAGGAAGGTACTCACTGTGTCAAATGCCTTTTTTAGAACAATTAAAATTCCATAACCAATATTCCTTACATTAGTTTTCCTTTAGATTTTGGACACGAAATCTATCGTATCCGTTAATGTATTAGTTTTCGGACTAAACTCATATTATATTTCTGATAGAAAATTCAATTGGCCTAAATATTTTATTTCGTTCGATCAATACTGAAAAGTAAATTTCCTATTGCCACTTCATCGTGTGTATTATCATAAACTATATCATCAACAATCAAATAATAAGACTACTTTTATTTACATTTATACGTGTAATCTAGTCCATCGTCAAGTAATATAAAAACAACGTTACAAGATTTGTTATTTAATTTCGAGAAAACGAAGTTACGTAACTGCAATGATTACATTTTTGCTATTAATAAGGTTATATTGTTTGTAGATTTTTTTGTTACTGGATTTTAGTTATTAATAAAGATAATGGTTCATTGTTTCTAAAATTACGTGTTAATATACTCATAATAATATTACATACGTAATTCCTACCTCATTGGTCTAGTGGTTAGCGTGTTTGCCTACAAATATGAGGTTCTGGGTTCGAGTCCCGGGTCGGAAAAATTCAAAAACCGGTATTGAGTTTTCTATTTCTAAGATTTTTTAATATTTGCCCGATTAGCCGTTTCGTAATATGAGAGTGCGATTGTGTATTATACCTGCCAAACTGCAGTGGAGCAGCGTGGTGGGTCTATGCTCTATGCATAAAAACCCTCTCTCCTATGAATAAGGCCGCCTGTGCCCAGCAGTGGGATGTCAATAGGCTGCTACAACAAGCAACAACAACATATGTAATGAAAACTAATGATGTTTGACATACAGAATTTCAGACAGGGCTCCTAATATCGGAATGACAGTTTGCGAGAATGTTGCTCTCAAGATTTCCACAGCCATGGAAACATGGAAAGTTACAGATATATATATATATATATATATAATCAATATTTCACTAAAATTGGACAATCATTAGCTAACAACATTTTATGTGAACTGCAAACTGAAGAAATAAAATTAGCGAAACGTCTACCCTAAACATCTTATCCCGAATTCCCTATTTATGCAACCTACTGATGAATATGAGTTACCAAATCTAATTAAGTCACCCCATAACGATAAAGCTCCGGGCATTGATGGTTTGAGTAACGCAGTTCTTAAAGAAATTAAATAGTATATTATTCAGCCGTTAACAAAAAACTGCCCGCAAAACTATCGGCCCATCTCCCTCCTTACAGCATTTTCTAACCTGCTAGAGAAATTGGTTAACACCAGACTGATTAAGTTCCTGGAAGCAAATAATTTAATGTCCTAAAGACAGTTTAGATTTAGAAGCGGAAAATCAACGGAAGATGCGGTCTCGTTATTTACTACCACAGTTGCTGCCCAGATGGACAACAAAAAGAATACTATAGCCGTATTTCTAGATTTATCAAGAACTTTTGATACCGTTTCTATTCCGATACTCTTGGAAAATCTGGAGTTGCAGTTTGGAATAAGGGGTGTTGCACTAGACTGGTTCCGCAGCTACCTGACAGGGAGAAAACAGTGTGTTCGAGTCGGTGGGTATGTTAGTAGTCGGGATAAGGTTGACTTTGGTGTACCTCAGGGGAGCATTCTTGGACCTCTCCTTTTTATTTTATATATAAAAGACTTACACACCAACGTTGCTGGAAACATAATATGCTATGCAGATGATACAGCTATAATTATTGAAGGATCTTGTTGGTCGGAAGTTTTTGAGAACGCCGAAGTGGGTATGTGACGAGTATCTACGTGGCTGCGCCTAAACCTCGTCACGCTTAACATTCCAAAAACCAACTATATCTGCTTCCATAAAACAGCTATCTCCGCAGCATGTACAGACTTGGATCTTAGATTACACAGGTGTGAAAAGGGCCAATTAAACTGTAATTGTGAAGCACTAACGAAGACTGACGTGGCGAAATATCTGGGCGTCATTATTGACAAGAATTTAAACTTCAAAGCGCATATAAAGTTTCTATCTGGTTGAGTTCGCAAAATTACAAACATTGTGAAGCTGGTTCGGAATTCTGCTTCGGTAGAGACTTTACGCTCTGTATTCTTTGCCCTATGTCAGTCTTTAATAAACTGGAAAGAGCCCAGAGGGCAGTGTTAAAAAATATGCTTAAGAAATCTTTCAAGTATCCGATAAAAAGCTTGTATCAGAACTGTGCGGTGCTTACAGTGAGGCATATATATTCTTAAGCTCACTCTCAAAACCCATAAGTCAGCCTGTTTATGGAATTTTGCTAGACGCTTTAGTCCTTATATAGACTGCTTCCTTTATAACAAAGTAGTCCGGGCTTGCAGAATTGCACACTGCTCTGTAAAAGATGCTCGTCAAAAAGTTTTTACCTGGCTCCCATCGCTAGACTATTGTTCAACTGAAGCACTGTTCTCTCATCAATCATAAGTCATTACCTATGGTAGATCAGAGAATACAACTATCACATGGCAAAAATATACACGTTTTGTAAATTAATATTAAAGCTTAATTTAGGTATTTAAGTGCTGTAACAATAGCGACAACTATTTATAACTATGTTTAATTGGGTAAAGTCGGGACCCCACGATACAGGACTACCTAGTTTGGGGCCCTGCAGCAATGTCATATAGGGTATTTCTTATGTTGTCAAATAAAGATTTTATATTTATATTAGTTCTTATGGAGTATCTACTTTGATAATAGTCACTGCCAAATGTCAATATAGTCCTAAAATTTATAACGATCTTATATAGTTAGTGAGTCAATCATTGAGTGAATGGGATATCCTTTAATAAGGCTCTTAAATTAGCTTTTTTTCTATTTATATATCGATGTAATGGAAGGTTTATGCACGTATCAGGACCGATGGTAAATATAGTATATTAATAACGCCATCCTCGACCAGTAGATTATTACAGTTCAGTATTCTTTCTTATATATTTGAAAATGTTATTACTAAAATACTATATATGGTACTTCTTTAAACATTATCATTGGGCTCACTATTGCGGCGTTTTTTTTTTCACTTTGTGAAACTTTGAATTGTTTTTATACGTATAAATTATTGTACCAAAAAAATCTATAATTAATTCTTCTTAGAAAATTCCCACCTGAGAAAAAAAAAACCACACACCTGGCGCCGACGCCTTAGCTATCAATTGGCAATTATAACAAGGATATAACGCAATATTTAGTAATTAATCTCAATTGTAATGAAGGAACGTATCATGTAATTAGCTTTGTTTTAATCTCTTAATCACAACTCAATTATTTTAATGGGTATAGATTTTAATTTATTGCCTCGCTTGTCTAATGCGCAGCTTTTTCAGCTATTAATCAGGTTGCAGTTACAAGCAATTGATAAAGTAAAATATTTGTATTCTTTATCCATAAAATCATATTATCTGCCCGGAGATGGGGAATTTACTCTGCTTTTTTATTTCATACAGAATTTAACTGTGATCGTACCTAATGGTAAATGATGAGACTGTACCATGTCCTCAACTTCGTATTGGCTGGTAAGATTATAACTAGCCAAGGTTGAATCCTTTTACCGGTCCATGTCTAAACAATTTAGAAAATCTAGTCTCTTATTTATGCCCCCATACATTCCGAGGCAATCCGTTATGATGTGGCAGAGATGTGGTGTTGAAGGAAGATGCTCGGAACATGGAGGACATAATTTTCATCTCATCCATGTTCATTTTAAGCCTGTTAAGAGGCTCTACTGACGTCATCGAGGCTTAAGTTTTATCTCTGCATAATTTTAAGAAAGATGTCAAAAATATTATTTAAAAGATAACAATTATTGAACTTGATTCTACTGGTAATGGAAGCTTAATGTTACAAAATGTAAAATTATACAAAAAAAACCTATGTACAAATGCGTAACTAATGAGTTTCTTACTGAGTATGTTTTGATTACATTTAATTTCGTATGTTTTTGTATACTCCTAGTATATGTGTTGGTTACACTGCAATGAACAATGCAAATGTATTTTAGGTATAAATTACTGCATTTTATAGCGTTTTAAAAATAGTTCATTGTGCAAAATAGAATATGACGAATGGTTAGGAATCCAAAGGTCATCTGCGTCAAACTTTTTCTACTCTTGACGTAAAAACTTAGACTTAGACTTTAAAGACGTACATAATATTTGCACTTATTTCCTTCACAAATAACACAAAGCATTCTGCAGCGTCTGTCTGTCTATCTGTTCGCCAGAAAACTTGGAAATCTACTGAACAGACTTTCCCGTAGTTTCTCCAATCGATAGAATAATTCATGAGAAAAGTTTAGGTGTACAGTTTGTCTAAGTTTTCCTTAACAAATGAAATCATTTGTTTACCTTAAACATTTTGTACATAATTATGCTTTACACCTTATAATTTAAATTAATATCTTGTATGTAATTCAATGTTGTCTATCCATAATTTAATCTATTATCCGTGCAAAGCCGGATCGAGTCGCAAGTATATTGTGCTAGTCGGACCGAAGTAGGGATTTGAAATCCCCCATGCATGAGCTTTAATTTAATAGCTTAAGTATTAGAGGGGCTCCCTCGGAGTACAAATATTTATTTACTCCTGAATGCATTATAAAGAAACCATTTCCCATTGTTTATTTTTTACTCTCCAAAATTCAAATCGTTTAAATATATGTATGGTTTTCGATAACTAAAACCGAAATAATTAATATTCAACATCTTCCTATTATTTGCACGTTTTATTTTAGTCTGTTATTTCTCTCCCTCACGCGGTGCCCTATATAGTAAGAGCGAGACAAATGTACGAGACTATTTTAGTTTTCGACGATTTGTACGGCCGCGTATGTCACTCACTACTCAGTCGTCTCATGGAAGCTCAACGGTATGCACGTGATATTCCAATGACTCTGTTTTAGATTTCCATACAAAGGGTAGGTTCTTTTGGTACCCCATTCGGATCACGAGTAATTTTATACTTAGGGCTGTTATATATTTACTATTTATTTTGTACCATCAAAATCAATATATTAAAGTAGGTTCAAAAATCACTTTTGAATCGTCTGTAGTCTTTTTGGAAAGTTGATTCTGCTCAGAAGAAATCGCCAAGAAACTCAGCGATTACTCCTTTAAATATACTTTTTGTTGGTTTTAATGTATTAAATTTTGTCTGTAACTGGAATCAAGTCCAAACATTTTCATTAAATAATCTTCAACATTCGTATAAATCGATTTTACACGGAGTACATTTGTGTAAGTATTTATGAGCGTCTATTTGGTCTTCAATTTATACAATTACATTATACTTAGTAATATTACGAATGTTAAACGTATCAAATTTAATATTGTACCTTAAATTTTCATGCCCAACAATAAACAAAATGGTAACTTACGTGATTCTACTTAGCAATTTAGACGAGGTAAATGATTATAATCTGGTGGAAACTTGATTCCTATCTTATATACCTATATGATTTATAATGGTGTCGTGTCACTCGAATAAATGTTTATACTGAGATACTTAATATAATTGAGGATATTTCTAAAGGCATTTATAAAATTGTTGTATTTATAAAGGAATGAGTTGTATAAGTTTAATTACTTGATCCTTTGTTTTACGATTCTCATCATTTCCAACATAAACAAAGTTTACTCTTACCAAAATAAACATGTTTAACCTTAGACATATTTGAAGGTAATTCCAATATGGTTTTTCTTTAATAAGTATTTTAATCTTACATTTATAAAAATTAGCTCATAGTTGGCAAAATAAAATGTCAAACTTAGTAGTGAACATGTTTATTTCTATGTCTATAAACTAAGCAATTAATAAATGCTACTTACGGAGTGCTTTTTAAGTAGAAGCAAGAATAATTACAACATTTCCGACATCATTAATTATTTATAAAGTTAAACTATAACAATAGGTCAACAGACTTTATAATGAGGAAATAAAGACAGTGCCTTGATGTATAAAAGTTCAGCTCGATGACTCCCTTTAATAATTGCTTTTAAATTTCTTCCTTTTGTTGAATTGCAAGCTCTTCCTGGTTCAATTTGTATATGGAGTTAAATGATTATTAAGGCTTGCGTAAAGGCGAGGAGTTTTTAACACAAGGAAATTAAGACTACCCTCCGAATGATATTACCTGCTTACTTTCGATTTCTAAATTCGCTTTCGGAGTAAGAACTTAAAAATTAAAGTCGAATAACTTAAGAATGATATATTGACGAAGAAAAATATTAAGCTGCTCCATCAAGGAGTCTATTTAAATACTACGCAAATGCAGTACAAGTTATCCACCAAACCAATTACTGGGATAGTATGCTTCAAGATAGATTCAAGACGGCGCAATTGACTCCACATAACGTATATTTAAACACAATGTAAAAGATACTTAAGATTATACTAATAATACACGTAAAGGGTGTAATTAAGTTAAATAATATATTGACAAAGGAAAATATTCATAATTATCCGGTCGATCTTTATCCAGTTTAATATAATTGCATATAAATTTCTGGAATTATAAATGTTCAAGAGATGCAAATATAATTTCAGTTGTGTAAACTTCGCATCGACTCTGCATCAATAAATAAAATTAAAAGTGCATGCGTACAAAGTACACATGTCAGAAATGAAAATATTTGGGAAACTAACTTATAAGTCTTGTTTATATTTATACAAATCTAAAACTTTAAATTTCTGAGACTAGTAGGGAAAAGGGAAGATATGTCACAAATTTAATTGGCATTAAAATATTAAAAGTATCGATAATTCATACAAATAATTTACTGAAAACGCAAATGACGAATTGTCAATAAAAATTCCACGTGTTTTTTATCGATATTGGAAATGATTCATAATTTTTTTTATTATTTGTATATATTAAAACTACCTAACCTTCAAACGAATTAGCATAAATAACGCTACATCTTCGTGACCCTAATCACGCGTTTCATCCGTAAAAATGTTACCCTCATGCACCTAAAAAAGTTTCACTTCAAAAGCGGAATGATAATTGCAGATTGTTTCCTTTTTAGTAAAAAATTTGGTCAAAAATTCCTAATCAAAAACCGCCCAGATTCCCGACAAAGTCTGTAATTGCGATCAGAAATCGTTGATTGTGAATATCCCGATGGACACTGCTGAACACACACTCGCTGCATGTCCGCGTTGGGCTGACCAGGACTCGTGGCAGTAGTCGGAAACGACCTTTGTCTACCCGCTGTGGTTAACGCCATGGTAGATAGGGAAGTCTGTTGGGAGACGATGTTTTCCTTCTGTGAAAATGTCATGTCGCACGGCGGTGAAACGTTTCAGAGAGGTAGATGGAGACGCTTTCGCCATGGGAGGAGGCCGGGGCGCAGACGGGCGTCCCATGATCGACGTCTACCCCCCTTAGGGGTAGCTCGTGGCAACAGGTAGGAGGCCTATTTCCCGATAGCGAGGGAAGACAGTTGGCACGTCGCGTGCTCCGGGCATGCCATCTGAGCTGAGGAATTTTATCTGGGGAGCCTTGTAAGGCACATCGTAGGCGGGAGTGCGGAGGTATTCCGATCCCGTGCTTTCGGCAGCGAACGTAGGGAAGAGCAACACCAGGTTTTAGCTAGTAAGAGTCCGGCATAACTTGCAACGCCTCTCCGTGGTGTTGTAGGTATCCAAGAGGATTTCTGGACGTTAAAAAATGGTTGTGAATATCAAATGTCAAAAACAAATGAAATAGAAAACAAAAGTATCTTTTAATATTTAATTTGATTTCTGAACAACTTTTGAATTTCATTGATTTCTAAACGACGGGACGGACATCAAATGATCGACAGGTAGGAATAGTTGCTAAAGTAAAGCGAAATTGTTATTTTTACTTTACTTCAAGCATTTTTTTTATTGGCCTTTTATACCTCCTCTGGGTTTCCATAAATAATTAAAAAATTAAATTAGCTAAATCAGTCTAACCGTTCTCGAGTTTTAGCAAGACTGACGAACAGCAATTGACTTTTATATAGATTGTGTGCGTGAGAGTAAAGACAAACGAGATTTTTTTCTCAATATAATCCACTATTTGAGTCTTTTATAATAAAAAAAGATCTTATACGTTTATTTTTCCTCTTGGCATATCTAAACTGTTTATGAATAAAAATACAGTTGTTAACAATAATTTTGTTCAATGTTACATAGGATAAGTATCACAAGCATTTTATATAATGAAGCATTGTAAATAGTAGGGTATTCTTATAAAAAATATTGAGCGAAATTCTTAAGTTTTAGAAGTAAACTTTCAAAAATTTTGCCTTCAAGGTAACGAGACGAATGTAATATTTCGGCAAGAGGATAATTGTCGGTTTCAGTAATGGTTTAATTTTAACAAATCAAATCAAATCAAAATATCTTTATTCCAGCACTTTTGAAGCGTCAAATATAATTTCCACACACTAATTCTATTATACGTTTGATGATGGCATTAAACAACTACTTAAAATCTAAAGTTACGAGGGTTCCTTCGCGCCCTATCCTGAGAAGAACCCACAACAAACTCATTTAGATATTAAGTATTTGTTTATGTTACCATCATCATTACGATATCATATTAGTTTAATATAATTCAATTCAAATTGGAGCAATTCGTTTACTCTCACAAGTTTCTATCGTTTAAGTAATTTTGCTACTTATGATTTTTCAACCAACTTTCTTTTTACAAAAACTTTGAACTTATTAACTGACATCTCTTGAACGTCTTGTGGGAGTTTATTATAGAAACGTATACAGTTACCCTTGAATGAGTTGTTAATTTTATGCAAACTACTAGAATTTATAAAAAGGTTTGTTTTTATTTCTTAGGTTATATGATGTACATTCACTCTTTTTAGTAAAAGAGTCAATATTTTTATGTACGTACAACAAGTTATCCAATATATATACGCAGTGAACTGTCATTATGTTAACTGCTCTGAATTTGGTTCTTAGCGACTCCCACTATGCCTTGGTCAACACGAGTGGAGGAGGCACAAAGCTGAGCACATGTCACGAATTTGGAGCCCTCGTAGACATATCACAGCATACTGTGCCAGATTGCCCGGCTTGGGCGCCCCAACGGGACCACCTAAAGTCTCTAGTTGACAGTGAGCTCTCGCTGATGAGCATAGTCGGCTATATGCTCTGAAAGAGGTTGGCGGATGGTATCTTTCTTCTCTGAGAACATCTTCTCACAGAAGGAGGCATCAGAGAGGGAGAGGGAAGCTGCAGCTGAGGCCACCTCTATCCGTAGAAGAAGAACGGAAGCCAGGAGATGTGCCGTTGCGCGTCTCGTGCCATTCTGAATGGTCGTAACAGGCAATTTCCAGGGTCCCAGAGAGTAATATCCCCACTGGACCTCTGATGCTGGGTTTAGTGCGTATGTCGTTCAGCAAATCCCAACCTCCCTTTTTTTTCTTATCGTTGGGAAATGCTTTTACGCATCCCGGAAGAAGAAGAAATTCTTCCAACCGGGAGTGTGGAACTCGCTGCAACCAGAATACCCACTAAAACCCAGTGCATCCCTCTTCATCCTTGGATGAGATCACTAGAGAGTCCCATTTCGCATTCCACTCTAGTGACCTGGATGATGCCGACTATAACAGTCTACAGTTTACTGATGGGAATAGTGGAGCGCATACCTGCGCCTATTGCCACCCAGCCGCCTTCGACGGCGAGGAAGGGCATGCTGCATCCTCCCTTTGCCTCTTATTAGCCTCCTTTAGCGAGATGACGATCTCGCAAAAGAAGGCGACCACCCTCCATCCAATCTTGCTGGTGAACATCACATCAATTATGGAATCCCAATCTCCTGGAAGAAGGTAGAACTTAAGCCGTGGTGCATAAATGCATTTACTAGCAAAAAAAAGAGAACCACGAACATAAGAAACACTGTATACAAGGTATTAGGAGACCGCTTCCGAAAAACAAGACATACGATAGTACTAACGACACCTTTGTTGATGGAACAGAAAAAAATTTACCCTGATTTAAAAAAATACATATTTTTTTAAACGTTTTACTAGGCTTATTCACGTGCGCCACGCCAGTGCATTCATTGTTCAGTTCATTGACCCGTGCGTCCAAGCACCAGCTGATTTTGCTTTTATGTTTCATTGCTGGTTTTTTTAGTAATGTATTTTTTATGAAACTATCATTTCATTTGGCTTCACTAACATCATCGAGCTTAAGCAATGCTAATAAAACGTTATAAAATATAATTATTTTTTAATCGGGATCGATTTTTTCCCCATCTCATCATCAAAGGTACTATCGACTGTGTTCGTTTTCGGAAGCGGTCTCCTGATACCTTGTATGTAATGTTTCCTATCTAATTTTCTCCAACATTCAATCTTATGAATTTATGTGACTGTCTCTTTTTCGTTTCATCGCTTATCAAATCACAACGATGTCAAGTTTTCACTTCAAATAACATGTTAGGAGTAATAAAACATTCTAAAGACCCATTGCTCAAATTCCATAACTAAAACCTTTCAAAGTCTTGAATACCCTAAGGCTTTACCTAGATTTGACTTAGACGTCTAAAATTACTCAAGTCCTTTTTAGCGCAATGCCGTTAGGTATATTTCACAAGTATTTATTTTAAACGCTTTAATTAAAATGTATAAATGTTGCGTTGAATATTGAAGTTAAGAAATATATTCTTAGTTAAAGTAACTGCTTATTCCTGACATATTTTTGAAATGTCGCATTAGTCGCGGTACAAATTTAATAACATTTCACGAACATATAGCTCGTAAAAGTTTTCAATTAGTTAATAAAAAAAATCGCATTTATATACTGGTATTACCGCATTGAGGCTACAAGATGTCCAAAACTGATTTCGCTTTACATTTACATAAGTTCAATCAAGGTATGGTAAGGTAAATAACCTATTAACCTCCCGTTGCTTGGCACAGTCCTCTTCAATGATAGGAGAGAGGGTTTTTAGGGCATAGACCCACTACGCTATGGGGTGGCCCACTACACATACCCCAGGATATGTAAGTGTACTCACGATATTTTCGTTCACCGAAAAGCATTCGGAAGAATAATGTTGAAATGGAAAGAACAATTTTTAGAGTCGCTAATTTGCAGGTTAAGTAATACTATTCTCATATTTTTCATTATTATATTACATACTTTGAAGCACTACACAATACTAACGTTGATACAAACTAAGAACTGTCACTAGGCGAATATTGCTTCATTCCCCTGTGCTCTTATACCAAACGCCCCACTCAAAATAATCACCCCATTAAAAAATAATAAGTCCACCAATCACAGTCGTCGACGACTTCTTAAATTAGAGAATTTCCGGACTGCGTTAAACCGGATGTAGTGCATGTAAACTTTTCACTGATATATAAACTACAAATAAAACAATCATGATCGCTAACACAATCGATGAGCACGTAAAATTAATATTTATACAGAGAATATTACCTGCCCAGGATTTATTTGAACGAGAATCTAACGGCTTGGATGACGCAGTGGCGTGAATATACGTTTTGGTAGCAGAGGTCCTGGTTTCGATCCCCGGTAGGGCAGATTTAGGAAATTTTATTTTCTAATTTGCCAGTGGAAGGCTTTGACCGTGGCTAGTTACCACCATACCAGCAAAGGCGTACCGCCAAGCAAAAACTCTTAACTCATACGTAAACATAACTCTTACACTATTATTATACTACTATAAAACTATTGGAGAATATTTAAATGACGGATATTGGTAGATCCATCACCAGACTGAATTGCAAATACTCATAAGTGGACGTTTTGATACGATCCTGTGCATAAAGGGGCTAATTACTTCTCATGAGATCACAGACAATGGCTAACCTGTCAGCAATGAAAACGATTTGATGATATTTAGCTCGTGAATCCTGCTGGAAAACTTTGATTTTAAAAAGAAAATAGACGCATCATAACAACAGTGATGCCATGAGATAACGGTATTAAAACAAGTCTTGCCTTGGCCTTAAAACGACAAAGAAAAGCCGTTGACTTCACACATAAATTTGCAATCTTAAATATCGACAGAATTAACACAGCTGTATAATTATAGATATTAGGTCTTGACAACATAATTTGCAGTGTCGACTGGTTGGATTTGTCGTTATCCTTCCCTATCTAAGATTGCAATTCACGGCTATCTATTTATTAATGTTTGCACTTACATGCAATAACGTATAATACTGCAGAACTTTTTCTATTGCTGACAGATTAGTGTTTGACTGTGATCACGTTGATGGTAAGTGATAATTGGTAAGAGGTAATATACATCTTATGGTTTCTACAAACTATCGTACCGGAACACAAATCTGTTTACTTGGCGGCGATCGAACCCGGAACCTAGTAAAGCGACTACTCGCACCACTTTACCATCGAAGTCGTCAAACTTATTCAAAATGGAAACGTATATAATCCGGTTTTCTTGGTGCAATGAAACATAATAGACATAACATAATATCCGCCAATATTGTATATCGGAAATAAGATGGAAAATTAATTGCTCTTTTTTATTGCCGACAGTTTCGCACTTGACTGTGATCTCACGCGAATTTGGTAATAGGCGGTGTACCCCTTACGGTTTCTACACAGCATAATACCGGAACACAAATCTCTTTGTTTTGGCGGTACTTCTTTGCTGGTAAGGCGGTTTCTAACAACGGCCGAAACCACCCACTAGACTAGACTCCGACATATTAGAAAATTCAATTACCTAAATTCATCCTACCGGGGAACGATCCTATGCTAGCAAGGCGAGTACTTACACTACTGTGTCAGCGAGGTCGTCAAGTGAATCTTCGTGTTTAGACCATATTTGAACATGTTCGTAAACGAAACACATTTTGTATATATATATATATGTGTCTGTACACTTCTTAGATGGGTCGCTTAATAAACTATAATTCTTTAATATCTGAAAAACCGTACTATAATTTAATAGATTACTTATACGATAGAAAAGCGTAGGAGTGAATGAACTGCTCTAGTTGAAATATAATAAATTAATAGTGTGGTAAAAAAAATCCCGACCTTAGTTTGATATGGGCTGTTCTCCGAACAAGGCGTGAAGGAATCCTTTCTCTTTCTTTAATATCGTACATTAGAATTAATGTGAAGAAAAACCTATATGTGATGATTCAAAAGAGCTGTAAATTCCTACTTGAATAAAGATTTTTTTTTAGTATGAAATGTATGTATGGCAATACACTATATTATAGATATTACATCTACACCACTCGTCTATTTAAATCTACAACTTTTGGGATTACTAGAATGGATTTTCAGGGGTTAAGATATAGTACATATATGTTATGTAAAGATTAAAATAAATAAAGGAATGCATAAATTACAGGATTCTATATATTTTGCTACTATTTCTAATGGAACAAAAATATAGTCATGTAAGCACGTAAAAAAGAGGTAAAAAGGTAAGTAGCAGCCCATGAACGTCCCACTGTTGGGCAAAGGCCTCCTCACTCATATAAGAGAGGGTTTTTAGAGCATAGACCCACATTAGTTCCAATGTACGACAGACGCTGATATTAAAGAACGACTTATTATCTTAAGTTACGAGGGTTCTTTCGCGCCCTGTTCCGAGAAGAGCCCACAAGATACTCAGTCCCATGTAAACTCCAATTATCGTAATTGGTTCTTCAGTATAACAGAACAAAAGGTAACCAAAGAAACTTGACGACTTTAGAAAACTCACTGAGGTACATCGATTAACACGGACTTTCTGGAAACAATAAATGAGAGGCTTATTAAAAAATATTTATTCAACAGACTATAGAGATATGGAAAGACTTTCTTTAAATATTTATAAAATTATTGAGCCTTAACGAACTCTTCAAAATATCCAAAGACAACCGTTTAAGGACATGACGTGGAAATTACAATGTCAATCGGTTCCTCCTTCAAGTGCCTCTTGTATAACAAGAGGATATTCTTCAAGTAGTATATTTTGTTTATTTAGCACTTTCTTTGTGTCCATCCTACTATGAGTTCACACGGTCCGTATACATTTTACACATATTTTACATCTAAACAAATATGTGACTATGAATGTATGTTTGTAACGTTCTCACAAAAAAGTACTAGACTGATTTAAACAAAAATTTTCCACCATTAGAAGGCTGCATTTTTACTGAGCGACATAGGCTGTATTATTTTCCCAAAAAAAAAGTGATCCTCAAGATAAATGCATTAATGTAAGCCAAGGTGTGAGAAAATTTGTCACAAATAATCTGTCATCGCGTGCGCTGAGAAAACTATTGATGATAGAACAAAAAAATGTTCTATAATATTATAGAACGAATTAATATCTATAAAAAAATCTGCGATACCATATCTCTAACTACTGTAGTTATTTTTAACATTTGAAAAGTTAATAAAAGTGCCGACAATAATCAAACCACATTATTCATACCTCTGTATTAATCCTTATATTTTATTAAAGACCGTTTCAATACCTGTAAAATACTTGTTAATTATCAAAATCGGACATTCCATTCAAAAAATATAACGAATTTTAAATGCCAATCAAAATAAAACTGTAGCGAGCCTTAGTACTGATTAAATTCGATTAAAATCATTTTTTAGCTTACTGAAAGCCTTTTTGAATAATTAATGTTTTAATTTTTAAAATACACTGAACATAAAATGGAAAAGGAGTATTTAGGAGCACAATTGACGGAAAAAAATGTAATAAAGATTACTGGTTTAAATTATTTAGTCAATATTATATATAAATATATTAAAATGTTAATACATGTTCCTTCTTCTCATTAAGGAATCCGATATAAAACTTTTCAGAACATGCAAAGATAAGGTTATTAAAAACTCAAAGCAAACTCCTTAGTGAACATAAAACGAAAATAAATACAGGACAGACTTCACGTGAAGTTAGATCTAACATGATTTTCAAAGAGGAAACTTTTACAAAGTTAATCCTATTATTAGTTCCCCTGCAAGGTAAACATCTCGATAGCTAATTTTATTTTTCAATTTCGTCTTTGTTTTTAGTATGTTTACTTGTTATATGAGTTTATTAGTTTGTACCAGTCTCAGATGTTGTCTACTTGTCGCCTAAGTTAGGTACAAAGGTAAGTGGAGCATTTAGGGAGATTGTATTCTAAGATAATTAGTTTTGGCTTTAGACTCCTAATAATATCTTTAGAGCCGATATAGCACAATGGATAGACACTTGTTAAAAGCTTGAATCGTAAATATTCGGTCCGTTGTAAACAAATCTACCACCGGTTCCTAAAGTGGATACCGCTGAGAAGAAACCAACAAGTAACTTAGCGTTTACTCTGTTAAATATAGCTTTAGCACACAGACGCAAACTGGAATCAAGTTATCGCTTAAATAATCTTCAACATTATATGCCTTCTGTATAAGGTCGTTTTTGGATTATATGTCAAAACCTTATATGTTAACCTTTTGAGCATTACTGGTATGCAGTGTCTGTTCTCTATCTTCTCAGATGCAAGCATACCGACAAGCATTTGACGAATGGCGACTTCGACTTAGAGAGGAGAAGTACGCACGTCAACGCATTGTCGGTGCGATCCAGCCGTGTTTCGAAGCAAAGATTGAGAGAAAATCGGGAGCGTCACCTTTAAACTGACACAGGTACTGACTGGAAATGGGTGTTTCAGTTACTATCTGTGTCAGATAGGGCGAAAGACGACGGCGCAGTGTTACCACTGCGGTGGGGAGTGCGACGATGCTCAGCACATACTTGCGGTCTGCCCTGCACGGGTTGTTGAGCGGCGTGCCCTAATATACTGGATTGTCGAAGACCTCTCACTGCCAACAGAGTTGCGGCCATGCTCACAAAATACGATGCTTGGAGGTCGATGGTCTCCATTTGCGAAACCGTCTTGGCTAAAAAGGAGACCGTCGAGCGACCGCGGGAGTGGGCCGATACAACGCGTCGAGATCCAACCTAACCGCCGTCGAATGCTCCAGCCTTCCCTCTGAGGGGTTGCGAGCGGTGGGAGAGCGGGCGCGCACCATTTTTTAGTATACAACCCCGAGAAAAATGTAGCTTAACGTGGCCTTAGGCTACATTGTAGTAAAAGAAATCATGGGTTGCGTAAGACATCGCACAAGGGCGGCACCAGATGAAAGTTCCTTGGAGACCCTGGTGTCTGCCACTGAGGGGGTTTAAGCACGTATAATCCTACATAAGCTGGCCTTTACCCCAAAAAGGCTGGGTATCTTTAGAAGATTTCCTCCCCGTAAAAAAAAGGGTCTATTCTTTATAATCTTTCTTCTATAAGGGACTGTGCCAAGTCCCTTATAGAAGAAAGGATTTAAGGCAGTGGCATTTTAGTAGACTGCTATGGTTTATCTTCCTTTTTTATTAATATCTACTGAATTATTTCTTATCGTGTGAATTATATTTTAATTTGCAGATTAATTTCTATTAGCGTTTGGTGTAATTAATATTATTTTAACGAATTAAGATTCATTCCAAGTGCAAGATACGAGTTTGTAGAATTACAGACCCTTTAAGTATTAATCAAACTTGTTCACTACACACTCTTATATATACTTTTATTTGTTAATATTTAGTCTATTATATGTATTATAGTGATAAGTAAATTTCTATTCGTATAAATTCCTATCTCTTAGGTCGGCAACGCATCGGTGATCCCTATGGTGCTGCAGGTGTCCATGGGCGGCGGTGATCACTCAACATCAAGTGACCCGCAAGCTCGTTTGCCTGCCAAGGCTATAAAAAAAATAATAATTTAAAAGCCCATATTTCTTTGTACACTATTATTAATTGTGTGTAATGAGTACGTATTTCTATGTAGATTTCTGTATACGTTACGCCTACTACCTTTTGCCACAACTATTCCTATACCAAAGGTTGACTGGTAGAGATCTACTCTGTATCATGTATTCTACTTTGTATGATTTTATATGTTACCTTTATTTGTTTTTGTTATCGTATGGCGGTGTATTTAAAAGTAAATAAAAGAATTTTTGGTAACGTTTATAATATACTAGCAATGCCCCGCGGTTTTACCCAAGTAGATATCGATCTCGTGGCGGTAAAAAGTCAACTAAGTCGGCCTATAGATTTATTTCTGTTAATAAAAAAGTTTTATTTCAATTAGTTTTTAATTACTCTAGGACATATATGTTTACTGAATATTCCAGAAGAACTGTGACATGTGAATAAAATGGTACACGGCGAACAAAATTAATATGGCCATAACAAGTATTTTATAACATTATTTTCCTTAGAATGACATTTTTAAATTCGTTATATCTTTTGAATGGAATGTCTCATTTTAATAATTTGAAATGTATTTTACAGGTATTGAAACGATCTTTAATAAAATATCATTCAATAGGATAGGGATTAATACAGAGGTATGAATAATATGGTGTGGTTATTATCCCCACTTTTATTAACTTTTGAAATGTAAAGAAAGTAGTTATCGTAATATAACTACAGTAGTTAGATATATGATATCATAAATATAGATATTTTTGTAGATATTAATACGTTCTATAATACTGTAGAACATTTTTTGTTCCATCATGAACATCATCATTTTTGGCTAATTTCTTCACACCTTGGGTTACATTAATGCATTTTTATTAGGGATCCCTAAGTTTTTTAATAGAGTAATATAGCTTATGTCGCTTAGTAAAAATGCAGCTTTTTAATGTTGAAAATATTTTTGGAATCGGTGCAGTAGTTCTTGGACGATACCATTATAAACATACATACAAAATCACAAAAGTTCCCTCTTTATAATATTAGTTTAGATAATAATTTCTCTGTATTAATGTGGTGTCATAAAATATTCTTTATTTCAAGGGAAGGTGACATTGCGTAAATATTTGACTCACTAATTAATTTTTAAAACTGTCAAACGTTTATACAAATAATCGTCAATCTTTTTTTATGTGTAGACGTCAATTCTTAATTAAGTCGCGTAACTGCGACATCTATTTGATATACATGTTACGCTGTGCCGCTTTTTGAATCTCTGATATCCTGTAAGATATCCGTTTGTGTGAAATGCTGTGAAAGGCAGTTTTGATCTACACGATATACAACGTTACGCCCCTTTCAGACGGCGTTCCAGTTTTTCAAAGTGAGTTTTTTACTGTATCGTGCAAAACTAGATGCTGTGTTCACATGACAGTTCAGTTTTGAAGGATCCAGTAGATGCCTGGCCCCACAAGCACGGTTTCATAATGTTTTTTTACCATTCCTACGAGGGTTATCGAGTAAAATGGACGTGAATACTTTCCTAATATTCTATTCGTCTTATCGGCGTCGGCAGCGAAATAGATGATTCATGCTATTCTTTTTTTTTCGCTGCGAAATGCATTTGTGTACCCCTGCCACGAGGCAGGAAGTGTGGGACTCGCCGGAAAGGCCAGAATACCCACGAAAACCCAGTGACACCCTCATCACCCCGACACTGAATGATGAAACCGATTGAGGATGTTCAAGGAGGAGACAAGATGCGTTCGTAAAGACGCCTCCTGCCGCCCAGCCTCCTCCTCCGAAGGGGAGCAGCATCTGCTGCAACTTCCCGTACTCGCTCCATTGCCACCTTTAAAGAAATGACGGCTTCGCAGAAAGAGGAGTCCTTCTCTGACACAACGCTCAAATTTGGGTACTTTTCTGAAAAGAACAGATAAGTCAAAATTTTCAATTATTTTAGGATATGTTTGACCACATTTGCGACATTTTTCAATAAAATACAACCTTCTCAGCGTTGCGTAAAAGAACAATGCGCGAGCGCTACATATGTGTTGGATGTAAGCATGGAAGTTATTGCTTATTTTCAATAACCATAACTTTTATGTTATTAGGTACGAGGTATTTATATCATAGATTTTGTATACAGAGATACACAAAATATACAATACTGTCTATCATATTGTAAGAGGATGTTAAGGGCAAATTGATTCGGATAATCATTGCCTGTTTATTAGGATATATAATTCCTCTACATTTCTTTACAATGTATAGATAGATAGTATACTTTATTGAACACCACAAAATAATAATAATACAATGACTTAACTTGAAATAATCTACCCCATGAGGTAAGACCTATCGAACTCTAGAACAATAACTTAATTATATAATTATTGTCATTAAAACAGATTAAAATAATACAAAGTTGGTTGAGAATTTAATTATACTTAACGAGCTAAATGCAGTTGAGTTTAACACGCAAGTCAACCTATTTAATGATAGGATTTACATTAATAAAATAAATATCAATACAACAGTTTGACATAGACAATAACATTTTTTACAATGATAAGAAGAGCTTATCTTCAATTGACGATAAATAATAAATTTTATTTCTTGAAGCTTTTACCACTTACATTACCTCTTACTTTGGATACTTACAACTTATTTTTAAAACGCTTTTATAAACTTGGGCTGTATGTAACTATGTAACGGAATCTTTGAGCGCGATTTTTAGCTATTTCCAGAAGTCTTATTAATTGAAAACTTTGCATACGTATTAAGTGCCAATGACAATGCAATAATTCGTTAACAATTTCCCATTATCCTTATTAGGGCCGCCAGGATTCATATATTATTTTCATAGATCCTCTATGAGTAAAAGGGACAGAGGTAGTTCGCGATCTGCCGTCTCGGATAAGTCGAGTAAAGCTGTTTTAGATTATTATCCTTGAGTACACTTGTACGATTGGAATATTGTCAATACAATCAAAAGATTGGTAATTACAAAATAATTTATTGGTCAATATAAAAATAACGAAAATTAATTATATATAAACAAGACCGGAACTCTTATTAACTAGATGTGTGGAAAAATACTAAACCGTACTAAAAAACAAAAAGTAATAGTTTAAAAAAACACGGTTTTATAGCAAACCGAACTAAAAACTAGAAAATAATTTTTAACAATAAGCTATTAACAGAATCATTTAATTCAGAGTGAAAAGCGTGGGGTGCAATTCACAACATTCCCATAACTCTCCTTTCATAGACAGTTGCCAATAGAATGACTAACCTTTAATATGTCAAGCAACCCACGGCTTTACCTCTGAATTCAGTGATTATGTTTATAACTTATTATTAAAACTTATTTTCTAGTGTTTAGTTCGGTTTACTATAAAAGCGTGTATTTTTTAACTATTATTTATTTAGTAACAAATCAAACGTGAGTTTTCTTAAATTTCTTATATAACTTCACATTCTTTTAAAAATTCAAATGTTTAAATCATTAATATTGAGGTATGAATAATACGGTTTGATTATTGTCTTTTAGGGTTTGTTTTCTAAATGAATATTTGTTTAGTCCGTTTAGGAATAATAAAAAAAATCACATTATATTTATATGCCATAGCTACAAGGGCTTCCAGAGACGCTGACTCTTACGACGAACAGGTCTGGAGGGTCAGGGGTCTTTTTTTTTTTTATTGCTGACAGATTAGCGCTTGACTATGATCTCACCTGATGGTAAGTGATGATACAGTCTAAGATGGAAGCGCGCTAGTCTGTTAAGAGGCGATATACCCCTTACGGTTTCTACACAGCATCGTACCGGAACACAAATCTCTTTGTTTGGCGGTACGTTTTTGCTGGTAGGGTGGTAACTAGCCACGGCCGAAGCCTCCCACCAGTCCAGACTCAGACAAATTATAAAATACAATTTCCTAAATTCGTCCTACCGGGGATCGAACCCGGGACCTCCGCTAGCAAAGCGAATACTCGCACCACTGCGCCAGCGAGGGTCTTGCCGACAGAGCACTAATTGAAAAATGGAGGGAAGATCTTGGGTCTCCAGCTGCGGGTATGGTCACGGTGGAGGCGAACCGACCTCACCTGGACATTTGGCTCACCAGGGGGCATGGATCTCTTTCTTATCGTCTGATGCAGTTGCAGACCGGCCATAGTTGCTTCGGCAGGTACTTACACTAGGTCGTGAGGAAACGCCCGCCATCATGAATGTGGTGCTTCTGTAGATACGGTGCATCATATCCTGGCGGAGTGTTCAGCATGGGCACCCCAGTCGCATATCTTGTTGTCGCTGGTTAGAGGAGATCTTTCACTGAGAGCATAATTGGGGTAATGCTCGGCAGTGAAGTTGGGTGGAGGGCGGTTGCCTTCTTTTGCGAGACCGTCATCTCTCTGATAGTGAAAGGCTAATAGAGCAAGAAACTGAAGCCCTACCTCGCCATCAGGGGAGGCTTGGTGACAGAAGTAGCACGTATGCACTTCATACTTTACCCTATTGAGTGGTAAATCCTCATAGTCAGTATCATCCGGGTCACTAGAGTGGAATGCTTCTAGGAAACTGTTTTACTAGGTATTCTGTCATCTGGGAGTCCCACACTTCCGATTTAAAAACTCTTCCATCGGAGAGCGGAAAGGCATTTCCTAGCGAAAAAAAGACGTTGTTGCGTGGGTCACCTAGACTTAATGTAAATTTGATTAAGTATGATAAATAGGACTGTCACTAATTAGTTTTATAGAGTAAGACGAGGTCGAAAGATAATAGAAATTGATTAAGTCATTATTAACACATTAAATAAACACTAGAAAGCACCGGAATATTCTTGATACTTTTTTACTATACAATAATACATTTAGATAACATTTTACGGCATCAAGTACCGGTTACATATTTTAATATTAAAATAGTATGAATAATTGATCATTGATTGTAATAACAGCAATGTATGGCTAGTAATAATTAAATAATAAAATTTATGTGCGAAATATTCAATAAGAATATTCGTCAAATAAAAAGCGATAGTACTAATGACACTTTTGATGACGGGATGGAAAAAAGTCGATTCTGATTTTTAAAAAAAAACATTATTTCAAAACAAACGCCCGGACGCCACGCAGCCGCGCCGGCATCTAGCGTTCGTTGACCCGAGCATCAGCTGTTTTTGATTTTATGTTTCATTGCTGGTTTTTTAGTAATGTATCTTTTATGAAACTATCGTTTGATTTAGCTGTACGAACACAATGGAAAGTAAAGAATGCTAATAAAACGTTTTATTTTTTTTAATCAGGATCGTTGTTTCAACGTCCCATCATCAAAGGTATAATATCGTTTGCCTTAGTTTTTGGAAGCCGTGTCCCAACACCTCGTATACTTTCAAACCAAATAATCAATGTGGCCTTAAACGGGGAAATCAGAGAGGCAACAATGAGAATGTGGTTTTAGACTAAACTCACTTATGCCCTACTTCGTATATATTATGTTTAGGTAACTGCCTCATTGGTCTAGTCGTTAGCAAGTTCGACCAAAGTCATGAGGTCCAGGGTTCTAATCCCGGCTCGGGTGAATTCAAAAATCGATATTGTGTTTTCTAATAAAATTTTCTCATTATTTTTCCATTGGAAGTTGGGAAGTTGGAGGTGTGTTTCACCCCGTGCCTCGGAGAACACATTAACCCTTCAGTCCAGCGCCTGATCTCCCTCTGGTCGTGTCGGATTCCCGTCACATCAGACTATGGGAGTGAAGGAATAAAGACTGCACTTGTGTAATATGCCTGCCAACCCGTAGTGGAGCAGCGTGGTGGGTCTATGTTCTAATAACCCCCTCTCGTATGAGAGAGGAGACCTGTGCCCAGCAGTAAGACATTAATGGGCTGCTTCTTACCTTACCTTATGTTTAGATACGTATTTTAACATATTCCAGCTGGAATTACGATGGTAACACCGCTAGAAGCAACTAAAATCTTTGTAAAATTTAAATAGATTTTATGTACCATATTACTTGAAACAAATATTTTACATTTCATTCCCTACAAAGAAACAAAAAGGTAAATTCGCTCAATTGAATCCTGTACATCTAGTTTTGTAACAGTACATTTTCGGCATTAGATTTGTCATACGATGAAATAGATTACGTGAATTATAGATCTAGTCAAAGAAGACGTATAGACGTTCCAGGGACGAGGTATTTTTCTATTATCTTCTTCGACTTTCAAAGTGTTTTCTTATTTCTTTACATTTTCAAATGAATTCGGGCAAAAACAGTATAACGTTTTTAAATAAATGTAGGAAAGGAGACCACAAGAATGATGTTTCTGATAAATTATATGGAAGTTCTTCATATAAGATATATATTTTTTTGTCATACATCAAATTTTTGTTTGCATTACTAACGCGTTTATTGGCAATTGTTAGTAGAAAAATGCTAGGAGGTTTCCAATGTTTCCTTCATTTCTACTTTCTCTTGAATCTACAACCTCTCTCTCTTGACAGCACTGTTTATTTCGGTTTATCTAATCGGATGAAATATACAATATCCCACGAAAATACATTAAAAACAATCGAAATTGGTACAGAGATTATGGCGTGAAAGACCAAATGACATTCTTATTAATTATAAAATAATTTTTTTCTACAATTATTTGAGTAGATAAAGATGAGAAGTTACATTTCACATTTTACGTCTCAAATCTCAAGAAATGATGTACACATTATTTGTGTATATACTCTACAATTTATGTCATGCTCTACGGCACTTAAATATCAGTTTTTCACTTAGAATATATCTAAACTTAGTATTTAACTATTTACGGCAAAAGCTGCGCCACAGTTGTAACAAATTGTTCTTTTAAACGACGTCTAACTCAGAACTTAGTTAACAACTTTCGGTGCTTAATATAACTTATGCAGAAACCTCTACTACAATCCGCAGCGTTATTCCCTTGAATAAACAATTTTCCAAAGTTTAATTCCTAACTATTGCATTATGCTTTACTGCTACATGTAAATCTAAATAGATACTTTCACGGCCTTTTGCCTTTTTATCTATATTGATACTTTGAAAGGTTATTTGTACAGCCAGCCTCATGTCTAACTACTGCAAGTAATGGTTTTGATATCTGAGGTTTTGTATACGATTTATTCTAATTTGGCGGAGTCTGTAAAGGTGGGAGGCTTCGGGAGTGGCTAGTTTCCACCCTACGTTCAAATACATGACGCCATGCAAAAAAAATGCTCTCCGGTACGATGTGTAGAATCTATAAGAGGTTCAGTTACCTCTTACCAGGTTTTCACGTTACCATCTTGCACTGTATCATCATAAACTATCAGTTGTGATAACAGAAAAATGTTAACCTGTCTACAATAAAAAAAGAGGTAACTTTTTATTTTACACACACATTATTGATAGAATAACGTGTAGACGAACTGAAATTATTAGTGTGCTGAATCATAAAGTACAAGTTTAATATCATAAATATTAAAATAATGCTTATTGTACTTGTTTTATAGATATTTCAAAATTATTATTAAGCACACACCAGATGTCGTTCTATGTTTTCTTGTGTTATAAACACAACTCATATATTAATCGGCAATAAAAGTTGTCTCCTGATTGAATTTTGCCCACTGTGGCCAATTTTATGGAGAGATATTTTAGCTCACAAGTTTTATCGCAAACACAAGTGCACTCTCTATTCCTTCACCCTCGTAGTCCGATTTGATGGCATTCCAACGCCACCGGAGAGAAAATAAGCGCAGGACTGACGGCTTAACATACTCTCCGAGGCAAGGAGGGAAGCACACCGCCCACAACATTACAGGAGGCAAATATTGTTAAATTATTAACAGAAAACTCTGAAATTCCTCATTTTTTCCCATTGATTTCAAAAAAACATACCTATCACTCATTTGTCACCATATTATTCGCTCTATATCAACAGAAGTCAACTGGTATTTTATATAGAGAATGTCTCGTAAGCCATGTGATATAAGATCGAATTAGGAGCCATTGAGAAAAATATTATATTTTTTTAAATACAAAGAATATATACAAAATTAAAAAGTAGATATTCAACCAGCTGTATAAAAGATCATCTCTCATTAACGTCAGCGCTGTAGATTTCAACGTTAAAATGTAATTTGTTAAATTTTTATTCCTTATCTTACTTTTTATTAGACCTACGCTTCATATATTGTTAGACCGTATTACGCAGAAGGTCGAACGAAATCATTGTATTCTTATTTCCCTTGAGAAATTAAATATTCATACCTTTCTAAAACTAATCAGAAGTCGAAAATTCACATCACCTTTTTTAGTTTAAGGCGACGGAATAAATGACCGTAAAAGGATAATCGGACTTTAATTTATTTATACCCATGTTTTCCCTTATAGGGCTTATAAAAAAATTTACTCACCTGGTTAGTATTTAATGTTATAATCTAGATTTAGCATCGGTATTATCGAATGATATTGAGTTTTTTGAGGAATTCACAGTATTTGCCTGAAATTGAGAAGTTAGAGGTGTGCTCTACCCCAGTGCCTCGGAGAACACGTTAACCCGTCAGTCCTGAGCCTGATCTCTCTCTGGTCGTGTTGGATTGTCGTCATGATTCCGCTATGAGAGTGAGAGAATAGATGTTGAATAGATAGTGCACTTGTTAACTGTGCCTGCCAATCCACAATGGAGCAGTGAGATGTGTCTATCCTCCAAAAACCCTCTCTTTTATGAGAGAGGAGTTCTGTGCCTAGCAGTGGAACCATAATGGGCTGCTTTTATTATATTAATTTAAGTTACCGTTTAATGACGCATTTAATTTGTTACGAATTAATTTGTCCCGAATTCAATCCCTGGCAGGGCGAATAAGAAATTGCATTTTCTAATTTGCTTCGAATGTGGCTAGTTACCACCCTACCAACAAATACGTACCGCCAAGCAAAGAGATTTGTGTTCCGGTACGATGCTGTGTAAGAACCAAAAGATGTAAATTGCCTTTTACCAGATTAGTGGGCTTCTATCTTAGATTGTATCATCACTTACCATTAGGTGTGGTAAATTTAGGCATTAACCCCGACGTATAGGTCAGGAGTGTGGGACTCGGCGAGGGCAGAGACCTCGCAATACCCACTAAAACCCAGCGGAACCCTCTTCATCCATAAGTGATGCACCAGGTATTCAACTTTTGCATTCCCCAGATCGAGACTACGATCTCGCAGAATTATGATACTCCGGCCCACATCCTCGCATTGAAGAGCATCGCACGTATAATGCTCCCCAGCGAGAGATCACCGCCGGTCAACGTCACCGGGAGGTGACGTTGAGGTCAGACATTGAGGTCCTCAGGCTGCACAATTCGCCACAGTGTGATGCGTGTCAGTATTAAATATACATAGATTTCTGAAGAAACTCGGAGTTATGATTCACGCAAAGAAAGTCGCGGGACCCAGCAAAATTTTTGATAAAAATTCCTATTTCTTGATATATAAAGAAATAAACATTACGTGAAATAGTTTCACTATATTTTATTTTATAAGCAATGAAAGTCATTGAGAGTGTTAGCGAAGGATTGAGGCCTCGTTTGCAAAAGGGCGCCTACAAATTCTTTGGCTCCATTCACATCCGGCCATCTAATACATTTCCTACCCTTTTAGTGTTAGAGCCTTTAGGGTTTGCGCGCCTTATCTTTCTTCGGGGTAAACTAATCCAAACGCTCTTTTTCGACGTTCAAACAAATTGCATGAAGCTCAGTTAGTTCTATATTAACATATGACAAATAAAAATCAATAGTGAGGTAATTTTACTTCAAACATGTAACTAAAACCGTTTGCTCCAGTATCATTGTCGTAGTATTCGACCGCGGTGAACTCTTAAATTACTCGATCGATTTTGATGGTTTTTCGTTTTCCTGGAGTTACAGTAAAAAATAGGCTTTATGTTGTCGTCGCTACAACCGATGGACGCCCACTGCTGGACATGGACTTCCACAAGGCCCGATCTTGCGCCACCTAGCTCCAGCGGCTCCCGGCGACCCTCTTTATATCATCGATCCACCTTGTGGGGGGTCTGCCTACATTGCGCCGTCCGGTGCGGTGTCGTCACTCCAGCATCTTCGCCCCCCAACGTCCATCGGTCCTTCGGACTATGTGCCCCGCCCATTGCCAGTTCAGATTCGCGTTTCGTAGAACTATGTCGGTGACTTTTGTTCTACTACGGATCTCTTTATTTCTGATTCGATCACGTAAAGAAACTCCGAGCATAGCCCTCTCCATCGCATGCTGAGTGACTCTGAGCTTCCGCATGAGGCCCATAGTCAGCGACCACGTCTCAAAACCGTAGGTCATCACTGGCAACACGCACTGTTCGAAGACTTTGGTCTTTAGGCATTTAAGTGTATACAGGCAAAGTTGTGTGGTTTATCTAGTATGTATAAAACAAAAGATATCTAACCCATGTGCCCCAAATCAGTTTCGTTAGTGAGATAATATTGTGGTGTTTTTAGATCATTAAACATACTCATTCACAATATTTTTAAATTTTTTATTGAACAATATGTAAGAAAGATTACATATTCTAAAAAATAGTCATATCTCAATAGTAACCTCTTATAGCACTGAACACACACTAACAAACACTAGCAGGAACAGCAAATAAATGCTCATATTTGTATGACTTTTGCACAATAATAATATAATATAATAGTAATTATATATCTATTTCGGAAACAAACAATCACACCTTTAAAAGCTACATTACAGCTAAATATACAAAAATCCTTTTAATATCCACTAATTATTAAGACATATACATAGCAATAAAAATACATAAAATAACCCTAATATACTTTATATTAGTGTCATTTTATTTAAAATTCAATGTGCATAAAGTTTAAGACAAAAAACTCAATATTTATTTATTTAATTTGATTTCTAAATTAAAAATAAATACAAAATTTGGTATACAAAGGACTTATCCCTTATCCATCCAGGAAACTTAACATGGGGAATTAAATCAATAGGTGGTGTAGGTGCTTTATCTAGAAATGTTATTTTAAATATAATTAAACATAAATTGACATACTAATACGTATATAGAAACGTATAACATTAAGTTACTAAGGAAACATTAATAGCATGCTGTGTTAAAGAGATATAATATACAATAATACTTATTTGGCATAAGAAAATAAATACTCTGCTTTACAATAGGATTAGTACAACATAGACACAAACATTGCATCACGCTTCATTCCGATAGGGGTAGGCAGAGACAACATCCTTCCACTTGCCACGATCCTTGCATATCTCCTTCTCTTCTTTCATTCTCATTAAACTTTTTATACAAGTTCGTCGGTTTAGAGTACTCTTGACTTGGCCCTTATTTAAAATGTCCTGGATTTGGTCAATAAACGTTCGTCTTGGTCTTCCCCTTCCAATTTTCGCATTCACTCTTGACTCATAAATCCTTTTTGTCAGTCTCCTTTCATTCATTCTCTCTACATGCCCAAACCTATACTCTAAAAACTCTTTCTTCTATAAATGGGGAGGCCTGTGCCCAGCTGTGGGAATTTAACAGGTTACTACTTACCCTACTTAAACAATAAGTTATAAAGAGTACATGTATATATATAGATAGCTATATCCTCATAATTATTTTCGCTTGACTTGAATTCTAGCAAGCTGACTCCTTTCGTATTTTCGTCAGTCATTACTATTCTCCCAATATTCTACAAGTTTGAAAACTATGCGAATAATACTGCGGGTAACACCTAGTATATAATATAAAGTAATTACCATTCCAAAGCTAATTGCAGTGACATATTTATATGGTCATGGTCAAAACACGTTAAGAAAAAGTGTATTCAACTTAATAGCAATAAATTTTTATTAGATACCCTTATTTGTACGATAATTTATTGTAGCTAAATGGTGGCTTAGACTTATTTGAAAGTCTTATAACGGTCTATTTTTGTTAAATGTAGACTTTTAGGGTACACGCAAACATACATTATTTATCGACGCCTCGTTGTGACAAATCTTTCGTCTTGTATCGCTTTTTATAAAAATTAAAATTAAACATGTATTACCATGGCTCAGTCGGCTTCTTATTAATAGACATATCCACTATAATAAAACCCAGTGGTTTGGATGTCATTCTTGGATGAGATTACTAGTGGATCCCATTTCGCATTCCACTCTAGTGACCAGGATTATGCCGACTATGAGAATCTACGGTTTACTGAGAGGATTGGTGACACGCATACCTAAAGCTATTGTCACCCAGCTTCCTGCGATAGAGGGGATGGCATCAACCGCATCATCCCTTTGCCTCTCGGTCTTTGGCAGTCTCCCAAAAGAAAATAACCCTCCTCCGTCCACTCACTGGCATCACACCGATTTTGCTCTCCAGTGAAATATATAGAATATTTTAAAATTATATAAATAGTAGTTATTTTAACGGGTACATACCACGATGGCGTTTTTGACTTATGTGGATATTTCGACCCAGTTGCATTTTTTTATTGATGACAGTTTAGCGCTTGACTTGATCTCACCTGATGGTAAGTGATGATACAGTCTAAGATGGAAGCGCGCTAATCTGGGTAAGAGGCGATATACACCAGACCAGACGCAGACAAATTAGAAAATACAATTTTCTAAATTCGCCCAACCGGGGATCGAACCCGGGGCCTCTGGTAGCAAGGCGATTACTCGAACCACTGCTGGTGCAGTGCGAAGCCGTCAAATCATGCATGTATTGTGGTTCATCGCCGTTGCATGGATCGTGGTCACGATGTTAGGGGCAGAATCTGTCTACCCTATATCTAATCCTTTTATTTTTCACCGGACCCACATCGATTTTTCGCCATACTACACTACCCAACGTCACCTTTTAATTTTGAAAAATTGCGTCGTTTGTTCATTTGGCATAACTTGACCACTAAATTCCACGTATCTGTCAGTTTAAAACCATCTTCGCGATTGAAATTAGAGTCCGTAGAAAGAACTTTTGGGATATGAAGTTCTATCCAGTGTTGAGTTCCTTGCTGCAATATAAGCTCCGCAAGCGCAGCTTTTTGTGTGTCGTTTTCAATTTGTCGATTACCCACAAAAATTTAAAACAATTCTTTATTGCCATCAGTTATATACTTACCATCAGGTGTGATCGCAATCAAGCCCTACGATGTTTCAAATCTGCCAGGAGTCCAGTGACGGATAGGTTTTTGAAGTGAAATTCTTTAGGCGCATGATGGTAAAATTTTTACGGACGAAACGTAATTAGCGTCACGAAGATGTGTAGTGTTTTTATGCTAATTCATTTCAAGGTAAGTAGTTTTAATATTTACAAATAACATGTGGCATTTTAATTTACCACTTGTCATTTCATTTGTTAATATACTATTTATACATAAATTCTCTTTTCTTAATTTTAAATTAAGAAAAGAGAATTTATGTATAATTAGTTTAATTTTTAATTAATTTTAATTTATTAATTAATTAATTTTAATTTTAATTTTCTCTTTTCTTAAATTCAATAACAAAATTTAATTAATAATTTCTAATATTGACAAAAAACACGTTTAATATTTTAATGACACTTAAATTCATTAAATACCTGGGAAAAAGGAAGACAACATGTCTTCCTTTTCTCCTACTAAGTCTCGGTGATGTAAAGATATAAAAAATATAACATATAAGTAACATTGTAAAAACTTATACGGACGTCGTTGACTTTACGTAACTTATAAGTTTATTATTAATACATTAGCAGCATACACAAAAGATTAACTAGTGAGATTGTCAAAACAGTGAGTAACAAACGATTACATACAGAATATATTAAGAAGCGTACTAAATAAAACACAAACAAAGTTGTAAATGCAAATAGGATTTATTATACATCACGATCTGATAGACTATGAACATTTAATAATTAATTACTCAGTCAACCGATTATACGATAAATTATAATATTACAAGCTTGAACTATAATTACTGCTTATAAACACCGAGACAATCAATAATAAATCTTGTTCGGTTGATAATAGTTATAATCGTGATAGTTTATTGTTTGATTTAAAATATTACATTTTATTATTATAATTCAATATATATGTAAAACGAAAAGCACATATACGATATATTTTCTTTATTCAACAAAAACTTTGCTACTTTCAAAAGAAAAAACTGGAGGTTTCTTTAACAGTTTTAAATGTCTTCTTTTAAAGCCACTCGTGTACGTTTACGAGTTAAAAAAATATTTATGATTCATTAAAAACCGCTCCAAATTCCCACATAATTAATTACGAAGTCAACCTAATTGTAATTATGTATAAATGGGCTTATGTTTAAATAGAAATATCTTGTTATAATGCTTTAGAATTGTGAAAAAGTTCTCAAACTATAATAGACTACAAGCCCATGGGAAAATTAACCCGTGAAATGAGCCAACGTGAACAACGCTTAGAAGACTGTAGACCCACCACGCTGCTCCACCACGAATTGGCAGACTACACATACCCCAGAATTACTCCTGGCATATGCAGGTTTCCTCGCGATGTTTTCCTTTACCGAAAAGCACAATGATGGATTGAAAAGAACAATCAACTTTCATTTTTATAATGAGAAACGATACGCCTGCCCAGTTTTTGAATCCGAACTTTCTCTAAACGAGAATCCACACGTCTCACCACTAGGCAATTTTTATTCTCATATCATTGAGCCTTTTTATAAATACCGGTCTAAACCAAAACTAATTAGGTTGCGATTTGAATTTAGACATTCGTGTTATAAAAATCAGAACAATCCATTACCACATGGGTCGGCAAATATTGGTGAGAGACACATTTTATCTAAAAAATACAGTTTTTAAATGAAACATGTTATTGCTTTTTTTAAAACATATACTGTTACTCTTATTTCAATGCTTGCATGCCGCATCATAGTGACTAACGGGATACATGCGGCCCCGTTTTGACTGCCCTTTAACTAAAGTACAGTAACTTCACGGAGTGGATTTATTTGGGGTCGTTATTTATTGAATCCGGGGTCGACAACTAGAGGCCCGTAAGCCTTTACTGTGCGGCCCGTAGGCGTACAAATACAAGTAAGTTTTATCTTCTATAACAAAAAGTTGCCGATCCATGTATCAGATCAACGGCTCAAAACTAAAGCAACTATCACACTAGCGTTATGCGTGCGTTAGCGTTTTTATAATGTCAACGCAGCGACAACGTCGCGTTGACGCGACGTCAACATTGAGATTCCCTAATGACAACCGTTGGCGCTTCGACTTCGCAACGTCAACTTCGCGTCATCGCAAAGTTAACGTTTCGTTTATTGCCAATAAGTACAATCACGCCCCAATTAGTCAAGAGTCCCACTCTGTACGTGTTACGGCCGGCCGTCATTTGTACTGTTCTTCTGGTGACACTAAAACTCTGAGATTAGTGTCTAAATATTGTATGTCATTCACAAATCTTTATAAAATTCAGATTCATTATTTGTAATACTATTAGAACGCAACACAAAATATTCACTCACTTGCAATCGATCTTAATAAATCTGACGATGACCATTTCTTTTTCTTTTACGTAATTTTATAAGTAGCAAAGCCAACAGTAGTTTCTTCGTCGGATTCATTTTGTCTCTGTTTGTACGCCTGATATCGCAGCGTGTGCGCGACGTTGACGTTCAGCGGATGTGCAACGTCAACGTCGCGACAACGCTGCCCAGACGTTGGAGAAACACCAACGCTTGCATAACGCCAGCGGGGTAGGGGCCTAAGCCAACGCTAAAAAAGGTCATCAAGTACGAAAGTGGTCCCAATACTTTAAACCGGCGGTAAAGTAGGGGGCAAGTTTAATGTTAGTCCCGCAATCAAGCTGATATTGAGGGCAATTGCTCAGTTCACTAGATTTGAACCTTATTTTATAATAAGATCCATCTCCAAAGTCAATATGTTTCTGTATTAAAATTCAGCAATATTAACCCCGGAGTCAAAATTACAGACTCTCTTGCGTTACTATGCTAGTATAAGTTAATATTTTCTTTGTTATTAAAAATAGTGGCGTATTGTTAGTTAAAGGTCCCTTATCCCCCCATTGTCTAATTTCAAGTTCATCCAGGCGTAAGTTACAAATCTAATTTGGCACACACCATTGGCCCAAATCTGTACCATTAGGTGGCGTCACATTCGCAGCAATATACTTGCGATTCCAGGAAATATACTGCGTGCATTACCGACCGTGTCTCAGAAGACATATCGCCGGCCTATTTCAATTCCATCTATATCCTTTTGTGCAAATCCTTTTTATTTTCAACTGACTTTGAAATAATGAATTTCTTAACATATTAACATATTTACAGACAAACACACATATATTTTCACACGTTACGTCACTTTGTCGCGCTGGTACTCTTGTAAGATTTAATAATTATATCTTAGTAAATAATTTAAAATATTTTCTTCCTTTGTGTCTATTTTTATTGATTTCAATTCTCATCTGGATGGTAATTAGTAAAAAATGTAAACGGAATAAAATATTTCATTTTAATTATACTTTTAATTCAAGCTCAAAAGCTTATAACATTAAGTCAAAACTATTATTGAAACCTTTCTACAAGTATGATAAACTTGACGAGTTAGAATCTCATTAATTAAGAACAGATTTCTTATATTAAAATCATATATTTTTTTTAAATCATGTACGTAATAGGACGAGTCTTTCATTTACAAGTTCTTAATATCTACAGGTTGGACATGTTACTATATGGTTAATATCCGATAACCGTCTTTTGAAAGAAATTCATAAATTAACGTAATTTAAAGTCGTACATCTGACAATAGTACCTTTTTGTAAAACATATTAGTAACGTTGCGTATTTTATGATAACTATGAATAGTTAAGACAGAATCAGATTTCAGATAGGAAGGATCTGTGTTGTTGAATATAAACAGTTAAAAATTAAAGCCAAATTGGGACAAAATTAGAAAAATCTAAATATTCCTATATACAATACTGTCTTAATCTTTATATACAAAAATTAATTACTGTTTGTAAGTCTAGCTAAAACTAGAATCCGGCTAGACTGATTTGGCTAATTTTGGTTTTGAATTATTTGCGAAAATGCAGAGAAAGTTTAAAATGTAAGTAAATATAACAAAAAACCTTGGAATATATATAAAAACAACAATTTCACTTTCCCTTAAAAACGTCGTCGTTCATATATGTTAATAAGTGTCTTCTTCTTCTTTTAATAAATGGCTTTCAGGTGTGACAAGGTACACACAACTTCGCCAGTGTCACGTTAATTGGAAAAGGCAATAGTAAATTTAAAAGATACTTTTGATTTCTTTTTGACATTTGACATTGAGAACCAACCATTTCTGATCGCCACTACATTATTTGATATTCCTACCTGTCAATCATTTGATGATCGTCCCGTCGTTTAGAAATCATAATAGATTTAAAAGGATACTTTTGTTTATTTTTTAATTTGTTTTTGACATATGACATTGACAACCAACAATTTCTGATCGCTACTATAATATTCAATGTTCATATCTGTCAATCATTTGATGTTCGTCCCGTCGTTTAGAAATCATAAAAGATTTAAAATGATACTTTTATTTTAAATTTAGTTTTTGACATATGACATTGACAACCAACAATTTCTGATCGCCACTATAATATTTATTATTCATATCTGTCAAACATTATGGTTTAAGAGACTTTATTTTTAGTTTCAAAAAGAATTACAATTCACTTATTTGAAACAACACTATACAATATTTATCAATAATTTACACTACGAGCGCACGTGCGAGTAGTTTTGTATAATAACAAAAACTTCGAAACATTTGACGTTCGTCCCGTCGTTTAGAAATCATAATGGATTTAAATGGATATTTTTGTTTATTTTTAATTTGTATTTGATATTTGACATTGACAACAATTTCTGGTCGCAGCTATAACATTTTACGGACTTTGGCTGGAATCTGAACATAAAGGTCGCGTTTTTTGTTACGAATTATTTTTGTTTCAGTCAAGTTTTCACCACATTCTTCACTAAAATTGAAACTTTCTGCAATTATGCTTCAGCTTTTTTATTTATTGATTCTGAGGCGATGCGAAGTGTCGGGTCAGCAAGTACGAAATAAAAGACGTAATCTAGATTATCACATATTTGGGCAATTATGTTTGCGATGCTACTGGAAAAAATAGGTTTAAAGAATACATGTCAGCGTAAACTAAATGGATAGGAAAATGATAATCGGGTCAGTTAGCACGATACATGCAATCCCATATCCACGTACACCTATATCAGATAAACGTAGCTGCGTGACTCTACGGTTCATAACAATGATTTGATGTTTCGCAGAGCTATATAGGATACCGATATGGTAATCGTACGGGTGAAACGAATATCGCATAAAAGTCGAAGAATGGAAATCACTGTAATTTGTTGTGCCCAGTCCGCGGAACAGCAATTTCCTGCCTCGGCTATTTGTAATATCAGTTCAGTATGGCAATTTTCTACCAAGTTGCGTCAAAATTTATAAATATGGCTTCTGTTGCGAAATTTTTAAAGGGACTATCTTATTTCACACTGTCTTTTATATCTCGTTCAAATTTCCAATCTAAACTAGTATTATAAAGAGGAAACATTCGTTCTTTTGTATGTATATTTGTAATGTTTTCACACAAAAACTGCTTTTTCGCTGAGTTACATAGGCTATATTACTTTCATAAAAAAAATAGGGATCCCTATTAAAAATCCTATGCATTAATGTAATCCAAATTGTAAAAAAATTGGCACAACTAATCTGTCATCGCGTGCGCTGGAGAAACTATTGGTGACAGAACAAAAAAGTATTCTACAACATTATACAACGTATTAATATCTACAAAAAAGTTTAAGATACCATTTATCCAACTACTGTAGTTATGCCACTATAATACTACTATATAATATAACTACGTTTTTACATTTTAAAATTTAATAAAGCGCCAAACATAATCAAACCATATTATTCGTACCTCAGTAATAGTCCATATCCTATTAAATATATTTTAGTAAATAACGTTTAAGTGCCTGTAAAATACTTTTTAAATTATAGAAATCAGACATTCCATTTAAAAGATATATCGAATTTTAAAATGTCATTCTACGAAAAATAACGTTAACACCACGGACATTGCTAATTAATTTTTATTGGCCCCTCTAAATGAAATATATTTTAAACTCGTGGTGGTGGGTGACACTTAAATATAGTGGCTAAAAAATGTTATTATAATTTATTTTGCGGAAAAATGTCCAGCGCTCTTTTTAACCGACATCAAAAAAGGAGGAGGTTATCAATACGTCTGTATTTTTTTTTGTAACTATGCATAAAGGGTTTAAAAGTTTATTTTTATATAAAGAGTTTTATAATCGCAATTTTTGTGCTAAAAGTCGTAGGAAATGACTTTCACTAAAATTACATTACTTGTTTCATATGTAGTCTCATCTGTTGATTTTTTTCTAACTAGACAAATAGCATTCAAGGCTAAGCTAACCAAGTTTAGTGTTATTATGTTAAAAATCTTATCGGAAGTACAAACAATAAATTTATAAGATTTTAACACCATTGGTTTCATAGTTTAGGAATGCATGAATGACAAAGAGACAACGAACATTTAGTATAGTTATATACAAAACTCTATGTCAGATTTAGCCTTTCGTAACAAGGTAAATCTACAACTGTTAGGCAGTATTGATTATTGGATTTTGTTTGCATGTGTCAATAGGCTGAGATACCATTGTAAATTGTGTGTATAAAAATACGACGGCGATTGGGGGAGGGGGATATTTAATTACACCCACTAAGACCATCTCAGTGGCTCTTCTCCCCATAAATTAGGAGGCACTACTCTTGTGCTATAACTCAAAAACACATCGCAAGGTAAAAAAAAGGCGTCAAATAACTTTTGTTAAGTTAAACATCAACTCGGCACCAAATCTGCTTTAAGTTAAATCGTTTTTTCAATAATTTTTGAACATAGCTACTTGGCTTTACGATCAAGCGACATTAAAATAGAGAATCAGGTTTAAGGTACATCATCGTTTTCGATATTTATTCTATCCATTACGGATTTTCTATTGTCTCTTACATTATAAAGGGCTCCATACATGATCAGTCCTCCAGACGTACAAGCCGGCCTGCTGTCCGTGATCTACTCGTATGTCGCTTATGACTCATCTCTCATGCAACTCATCTCATGCCTCCGGAAATTACCAGAAAGCTGTTTTGCGACTACTTCACACTAGCAAGCGCTAGTCGACAGTTTCACACGGATTTCTTGCTAGTTTAGGTTTTATTGCGTCTTGTGGTCATTGCCACTTTTTCCGAATCATGTACATGACTAGGTACTAGGTAGGCTGTTCTTTATGCCGTCGGCCCTGCGCCTGTCCACTCTCCGGTCGTGTTATAAGAGTGCACTTATGTACTATACCTGCCAACCCGCAATGGAGCAGAGTGGTGAGTCTATGCTCTAATAATCCTCTCTCTCTCATGAATGAGAAGGCCTTTGTCCAGCATTGGGACGTTAATAGGATGTTACTTACCTTACCTTACTACTAAACTCTCAATGGGTTATAACGTCCTTACTGGCGCAATACCTCCCTACCAGCAAAGACATGCTGCCAAGCAAAAATATGCGTTTGTGCGACACTTTGTATATAATATACACGACATATAATATACACGACACTTTGTATATAATATATTTGTATATAATATATAATAAATTACCATATTCCACAAATTCAAGTGCAGTTTTACAAGTACTTCCTTTAACTTTTTTTATTATCTTTACACTAGTCTGTATGACTTTTACGTTTTAAGTTTTTCTTTTTATTTGACGTATTGCTGTTGTCCGTAGCCTCACAAGGATTTAGCTGAAAATCAGCGCTGAACGTTCTTTGCCTGCTAAAAAGAACGCATAGCAAATTGCTGAGCTAAATTACTTTCGAATTTTTAATTATTATCACTATTTGTTTTATTAAATTTGTATTAGTTGTACAATTGAAATAAACGTCTTTCTTTCTTTCTTATATTGGCGCCATTCTATCGTAGACTTCATGATCACTTGACATCAGACGACGTAATAGTCCAGTGCTAATCGATCAGCAATAAAAAAATTTAAATGCCACATGTTATTTGTATATATTAAAACTACCTAACGTTTAAAAGAATTAGTATAAAAAACATCTTCGTGAAGCTAATGACGCGTTAGATCCGAAAAAAATATTGTCTATAAAGTGAGTTAACGAACGATAGCTTTTTCGGGCGTGCAGCCGGCTTTCATCGATTTATAAGACGTCACATCAAAAATCAGAACAGCAAAGGAGCAGTCAGTATATGTTTTGTTAATGTCAACTGACTGTTCGATATCTGCGAGTTAACTGCTGGCGGGCTGTTAATGTATGGGGCCCTTTAGACATTTACCGCGGGCCTTATCTACCGAATTTGTCCCAAGAGCCAAAGGTTGTTTCGTAGCTAACCAAGAATTACAATGGAACTTCGTATTCTGTAGTATTGTTCTCAAGAAACTTTTATGGGCCCACAAGGGACGTTAACGACATGTCTATTAACCCTTTTAAGGTACGTACTAGTTAAAAACTTGGCTTAAGCTTATGTGTGGTTTCATTAAGTACTGGTACTTTAGTCCCTTCTGTAATGTTGATTTAATAGGAACCAGGAGCAGAACGAGGATTACATTTTAAAGTTGTTCGTGTCTCTAAAAGGTCCTTGCTATTATAGAACTTGTGTGTTTTTCTTTATAACAAAGTGATTTTTTATTGCAAACAAATTAACATCTTAAGAACGTTTTGGTGTAAAAGAAGATGTTGTGATTAAAACTGAGAAAGGTATGATTAGATGGTTTGAGATGTATAGAGAATGAATGAAAGTAGACTGACACATACAAAAACACAAATTTTTCCTCTTTATAATATTAGTTTAGACAAGTTGTTGTACACAATAACACTGCATCTCGTAAGCGTATGCGTTTCGAAGTTTCCTAAAAGTTTGGTTTTTTTTATTGCTGACAGGTTAGCGTTTGACTGTGCACTTACCTGATGGTTAGTGGTGATACAGTCTAGGATGGAAATACGCTTATGGTTTACTAAATTTTAAGAAACATGTCAAAAACATTCTTTTAGAAAGGGTATGTTATAATGTTTGGACTTGATTACTGTTGCAAGTAGAAGGAATATATTACACATTTTAACCTACAAAACTACATTCAAAGGAGTAACCGCTGAGTTTCTTGCCGATTTCTTCACAGCGGAATCAACTTTCCGAACCAGTGGTAGGTTTGTTACCTACGAACAAACTACTGATGATTAAAAAGTGCTTTTTGACCCTACTTGAATAGGAGAAAAATCAAAATATTCTTCCTATGATTTTATTATTTAAAGTATTAGGTATTAAAACGGTCTTTAATAAGATAATGATAAATACAAAGTTATGAATAATATGGTTTGATTATTGTCGGCATTTTTATTAACTTTTAGCATGTAACAAGGTAGTTATAGTAGTATAACTACAGTAGTTGGACATGTTTTTTGTAAAGATTAATACATTCTATAATATTGTAGAACATTTTTTTGTTCTATCATCAATAGTTTCCGCAGCGCACGCGATGTCAGATTTCTTGTGACCAATTTTTTCACAGCATGTACTGATGCATTTTTATTAAGGATCCTTTTTTTAAAAAGAAGTAATATAGCCTATGACGTTTAGTAAAAATGCAGCCTTCTAATGGTGAAAAAGCTTTTGAAATTGGTCCAATAGTTTTCGTGTGAAAACGTTACAAACATACATACTTACATACAATAACACAAAGTTTTCCTCTTTATAATATTAGCTTAGACAAGTCATTGTACACAATAACACAACATCTTGAATGCATATGCGTTTCGAAGTTTCCGAAAAGATTGTTTTTTTTTATTGCTGACAAGTTAGCGTTTGACTGTGCACTTACCTGATGGCAAGTGGTGATACCGTCTAAAATGGAAGCTCGCTTATGTTTTCTACACAGCATTATACCAGAACACAAATGGGAATGTTGGGAGTTATTGAGTGGTATAGTGGCAACACTTAAAAGTACCAGGGACATTGTGTAACATTACAAAATGTTGTGCAATGCGAGGTAACATTATCGAACGGACAATTTTATTAAAAAAGAAAAAGTCTTTCGAACCGTGTCTCGTGAAGTAGTTGTTTTAAGAGAAGCAGTGCTAAATTGTTTAAATTCAAATATCAAAGTAATTAATAGCATAGTGCAAGTTGTGTATATTTGAATAGTGTAGAAAATAAAAGTTCTTTAGTGTGAGTTGGTGTGTGTTTCTAAGAAGTGGTAAATAGCCGCGACCGAAGCCTTCCACCAGTCCAGACTCAGACAAATTAGAAAATACAGTTCTCTATTCGCACTACTGCAGATTGAAGCCGAGACCTCTGCTAGTAAAGAGAGTACTCGCACTCGCGAGGCCGTCAATGTTTTCCAATACATCAAACCCAAATTCAAACAAAGCGTATATGTTTTTATATTTAGGTACATAAAAATGGATTAGGTAAATAAAAATCGGACGTGGCATACAGTCAATACCCCCCACAGTCATCAAACACATGGCCTATAAAAATAAAATTTAATGCTT
Source organism: Elymnias hypermnestra (assembly GCA_015832385.1). NCBI lineage: Eukaryota > Metazoa > Arthropoda > Insecta > Lepidoptera > Nymphalidae > Elymnias > Elymnias hypermnestra. The sequence continues at coordinate 918,012 of JACTOM010000867.1, forward strand.
CAATTTGTTCTAAATTGTTACTGACCGAAGGCTACTCTGTGCTGAATGGCTCGTAAACGTTTTACTCTTTTGTATAAATAAACACTTATTTTGATGTATTTCAATAAAACGTTGAACGTCGTACGTATACCGATATTTTAATTTAAAACATTTTTAGTGCCTCTTTTCTTAATTAAAGATGTAAAAGCTTACACTTCATTAGCATTTTCACGTAATTGCCATGAAAAAAATCTAACTTAGTTCAGGAGGATTTTATGGTTTTATACCGCATTTCTATTTTCTTTATAAGGCTTTACAATATAAAACATTAATTGTTAGAGAAATTGGTACCAGACTTCTAAATCTTTTAAGAAACACTCAGTAAGTTTAACGTGATGAACTGCTAGGCTTAGACTACGACTTTACTCAATCGAGGATTGACAGCATAGAATAGTTGTTCTGCATGTTCCAATAGTTCCTGGAGCAGACTTAACCTCATAACATTTACAAATGAGTCTTTAACAACAATGAAACTACTGTTGCTTTGAAAGAATAGACACACAATGAAAAATGTTTAAACCGATCAAAAGCTTAATAACATTTTCAGGTAAAGGTATGGTAGCGTAAGAAGCAGCCCATTAACGTGCCACTGTTGGGCACAGGCCTTCTCACTCATAGGAGATATATTTTTTTAGAAAATCGACACAGCACACTGCTATACTGCGGGTTGACAGGCATTGTACGCAAGTGTACTGTCTATTCCTTCACTCTCATAGTCTGATATGATATGAGATCAGGCGCAGGAGAGACTGCTTAGCGTGCTCACCGAGGCATGGGGGTTATTTTTTGTCGCTGGGAAATGCATTTATGCACCCCAACTAATGGGGTCGGGAGTGTGGGACTCCGCGAAGCTACGAACTCTCAATACCCACTAAAACCTAGCGGGACCGTCATCAACCATGAGTGGGAAGCCAGAGGTTCTTTGAGGCATTCCTCACTAGCCCCTCGGTTGCAGCTCACAGATATTCTACAGGGGGAGGAGTTGTACAAATCTCCGCGTCGTGTTTCCCCTGTGTGCACCCCTTCGTCGGGGATGGAGTGTTTCGACGGCATTCACCCTCTCCCTTTGCCATGCCTCCTTAAGCGAGATGACAGTCTCGTAAAAGGAGGCAACCACTCTCCATGCCTGCTCACTGGTAAGTATTGCTCCTATAATATTTGCCAGTGAGAGGTCTGTGCCGATCAGGGACGTCATTATGAGTTCCTGAGGCCCCCAGGCGGGACATTCTGCCACAGTGTGGTGGGCTGTGTCTGTCGAGGTACCACACTCGTAACATCTGGCCAACGGCTCTCAACCACCAGTTTGGTAGGAGAGCGATCCGTGCTCTCTCCCCAGCCATTTGTCCAGATGAGAGCAGATCGCCCCTACTATGGCTCCGCCCGCTACTGAGAACCCGAGATCCTCCTTCCATCTTCGGGTCAAGGCTCTGTTAGCTAGAACCCTGACCCTCCTTATCTCGTCAGCGTCTGGTGATTCCCCTCTGGTTTTTGCATCTGCTCTGCACTGGTAATCAGCCTTGAGAACTTCCGCCTCAAGCTCCCTTGTGGGATCACCTCCCAGGAGAGTTGCTGCCGTCCATGACACTGTACGATACCCCCGTATAGGTCTGATCGCTATAACCCTCTGGGGAGGCATGGGGGTGGATCACATCGCTAACTTTAAAATTCAGGGGAAATATTGAGAAAAATCTTAATAGAACACTCAATAACGCTTTTTAATTGTCCCGACCCGAATCTGAAACCCAGGACCTCATGTCTGTAGCCGCACAAGTTAATCACTAGACCAATGAGGCAGTTTTCAGGTGTCACAGCTTTAATTTTGCAAAATTAAGTATGATATTTTGACACAAGAAATAAAGTACTCAAGGTTTTTATAAACAGTATTTAGTGGTACCTCCTAAGAATTCAAACACGCAATACCATTAACACGTGTCAAATGTTAGAATATTCCACGATTTTATAATATGTAAGTATCAATCTGACTTCTTGCACTTCTACAAATATATGTAATACAATAAAGGTACGCATTATAAATCTATGATCTTCATTTACATAATCCTGATTATAATAAAATAGAGTTTATGCGTAAACATAGATAATAAATGTATCTTGATTACATCGTATAAAATCGTTACGATAATGATGGGCCGACCTACTCACATAGGAAGTGACTTAACAAATTAAACGTAGTCATCTCCATTTTTAGACTTCGATTCAAAGTCCAAAACTATCATATCTCATATTGGATAAAGTGCCGTGATACCTGGATAAATGGGATCAGAAAGGACCTATATTTTTCATCACATTTATAGGCTTTTCATTATCCAATTTTCCTTAACAGGCAAGTAAACATGATAATTGCAAGAGAATCGCTAAAGGAGAAATTTCAAGCAGTTAAAATAACGTCAGTTCACTGCGTATACATATTAGAAAACATGTTGTGCGTTCATAAAAATATTGATATTGTTTTTTTTACGAAGAAAAGTAAATGTACCTCATATACCTTAAAGTAGCTGAACCCGCGACTTCGTGTGCGTGGAATGTTTTTTGGTTAGCATTTTCATTAATTCATCCGTTCTTAGCTGACCTCTACTCGGCAAAAGGAATATTCGTACCAAATTTCGAGTCTCTACGCCTTAAGGTTCCAGAGATATCGTGAATCGTGATGACTCAATATCTAATATATAAAATTTCTCTGTCACAATGTTAGTTACTGTACTCCTCCGAAACGGCTTTACCGATTTTACATGGGTATTCAGTAGGTCTGAGAATCGGCTGCTATCTATTTTTCATACCCGTAAGTGATAAGGGTTGTTCACCCTTAAATGTTTTTTAAATTTTTTGACGAAATTTTTTGATTTTATTTTTTTGTGATACAGCGTACAAAATACATACAACCCTAAATTTTCACCTTTCTATCACCAATCCCTATTTTTTAATAGCGATAATAGTAATTATATAGCAAAACAAAATTTGCTGGGTCAGCTAGTATTTTTATTTTTATTTTNTATATATATATATATATATATATATATATATAATTCTAGTAAGCTAGTTAAAATTGACAACTCATTCAATGTTTATACGTTTCTATAACAAACTCCCCAGAGAAGTTACAAAAATAGAAACAAATTAGGAAACAGTTTCAGAAGACAAAAAAGCGAGGGAGATAAAGTAATTTATTATCTCCCTCGCTTTTTTGTCTTCTAAGTATTTCTTCTAATTATGGATCGAAATAGAATAATTTGAAATACATATTGTAATGATGATGAGAAAAAAGGGAGATCCGCCTAAGTCTAAGGCTAAGAAAGGAAATAAAGAATAATCTGATTTCATTGAAAGATTCAAAAAAGCAAAATTTTAGGTGTCTTTTCAATACGAGTTTTTGATACAAGACTATTCAAGATTATAAACGCAAGCACAAGAGCATTAAAACAGCACCAAAAATTTCCATATTAATTTACCCACCCTTCCAACAAAGACTTACCGCCAAACAAAGAAATTAGTGTTCCGGTACGATGATGTGTAAAATCATATAAGGTAAATTGTCTCTTACCTTACTTGTTCTCTTCCATCTTAGACTATATCATCACTCACCGTAAAGTGTGATCACGGTCAAACTTTAACCTGTCAGGAATGACAAAAAATTTAAATTGCGTGCGTACAAAGTACACATGTTCTTTGTCAAACTAATTTTAAGTCTTGTTTACATTTATACAAATCTAAGACTTTAGATTTCCGAGACTTAGAATTATAAATGAAAATGACACATGTTATTTGTACATATTAAAACTACCTAACCATCAAACGAATACCTTAAAAGACGCTGCACATCTATGACGCTAATCACGGGTAACATACGTGAAAATTTGACCCTCATGCGCCTAAAGAAGTTTCACTTCATAAAATAATTGCTTTGTAGGTATTCCGACACGGGAATATGCGACATGCCACAAATACTACGTCGCTCACTAATTTGCAGGTTTAGTAATACTATTCTCAGATTCTTCATTATTGTATATATTCAATATACATTAAATTTGCATACTTTGAATGACTTAAAACACTATACAAACTAAGAACTGTCACTAAGCGTATATCATTTCATTCCCCTGTGCTACCTTTCTTGCAAAAAACTCCCCACTCAAAAATAATAAATCCACCAATCACAGTCGTCATGAAAACGACGACTGAACAAAGGTTTATTAAATTTGAGAATTTCCAGAATTGCTTTAAACCGGATGTAGCACATATAAACGTTGTACTGTTATAATAAAAAGACCTCGGCCTAATAAACAACTATAGTAATTTAATTCACAAATAAAATAATAATTATTGCTAATAATATTATAATAATATGTTAATTAATTATGTGCTACGCACATTCTGTCAGTCACTGACATTTATGTCAAACGTCATAAAGTTCCATTGAAAAAGTTTACATTGTCAAAAGCACTAAGAAGGTTACATTAGAAAAGATACTAAGGTGGTTAAGTTTTCTTAACATTTCTGATGTTCGACGCAACTTTCTTATATTTTTCTTCCATAAGAACCTTTTCTTGTCTATGTAAGTACCAGAACAAAAAAAAATTGCGAAATTGGTCCAGCCGATCAGCGGTAATGCCGTGACACAGGGAAATAAACATTAATTTTTATATAATTTTATAGATAAATTAAAGAAAACTATAATTCAAAATAATCTTTATTCAATTAGGCTCAAAAAGCACTTTTGAATCGTCAGTAGTCTGTCCGTTAATAATAAATATACCACCGGTTCGGAAAGTTGAATCCGCGCAGAAGAAACTCAACGGTTTCTCTTTTAGAAATATTTGTGTATATTACAATGAGTAATTTTGCTTCTGTGAGCAACTGGAATAAAGTCCAAACGTTGTTATCGCTCAAATAATCTTCAATATTAAAATATGACATATTTCTTAAAACTATGCGGAGGCAAATCTAAAACTGATTGCGGTATCTTATTAAAAATGCGTATGCTCAACCCGACAAATGATTTCTAAACCTTCTTCACTCTAAAATGTGGCATTCAGTCAGTAGCGGCCAATTAAAGTCCCACTGTGACCAGGCTTCCTCACTCCGAGGAGCGAGTTTTTAGAACATACGAGTAGACCCACCATCCTTCTCCACTGCAGATTGGCAGGCATAATACACAAGTGAATGAATCTCTTAATGAAGTATGTATTTAATTTTCTTGTTACAGGAGAGCGACGGATACTTCACAATGTATCAGGCGAGTTCCGGTCAGGAGAGTTGACTTGCATCCTTGGACCATCCGGCGCTGGCAAATCTACACTGTTGAATATACTAGCTGGATATACGTATGCTTCTTTTTATACTACTAATAAAATTTTCATCAATATAAAAAAAGGCAATGATAAACAATCTTTTTTAGAACTACAACCTACGTATTCAGACTAACGGAAACAGCTCGTTTAATTTAAAACAAGTTAATTATATGTCTTCAGTAACGAATGTACTAATATTTGGTATCATATTTTTTGAAGTGAAACTTCTTTAGGCGCATGTGAGTACTTTAATTTGCTCTCGTCATTTCATAGTTTAATATACTATTTTGCATAAAATATTTCATAAATTCTCTTTTCTAAATTTGAAATTCATCAACAAACTTTAATTTGTAAAATTAACAAAAAACACGTGGCATTTATTTATTATTCGTAAATTATTTGTATGAATTTTCAACACCTTATATTTTACTGACAATTAAATTTATTAAATTCCTAACATGTCTTCCTTTTTCCCTCCCTCTAAGTCTCGGTAATCTAAAGTTTTAGATTTGTATAAATATAAACAAGGCTAAAAACTTAACTAAAAAAATAAACTAGCTGACCCGGAAAACTCCGTACCGCCTCAGAATCTACTAATAAAAAAGCTAATTGTTTCTAATTTAGTAAAAAATGTGGTCAAAATTTAACCGGGATAAAAAGAATTCGTAATGAAATATACGCCACCTTTGCGCCTAGATTGTTGGTTGTCAAAGGCAAGTGTCAAAAATAAACGGAAAAGAAAAGAAAAAAGTATTCTTTTCAATTTAATTTGATTTCTGAACGACTTTTTAATTTCATTGATTTCTAAACAGGTAGGAGTAGTTTCTATGGGAAAGCTAAATTGTTGTTCACGCTATATTCCAAGCATTTTATTAGTTCATATTTACTAACATTTTAAATCTTCCCTGGACTTCCACAAATAATTAAAAAAAAAAGTTAGCCAAATCAGTCCAGATGTTCTCGAGTTTTAGCAAAACTAACGAAGATCAACTAATTTTTATATATAAGACTAGCAGACCCGACAGACTTCGTTCTATCAAAAAGATTTGGAATGTGACAAATTTCAGTTTTACGAATGATTTTCGAAATGAAATTACAGCAGTACTAAATATCTATAGTTCACACATTTTGTGACTATTCAATTTGGTCGGGTTGTGACTATTCAATTGATTTTGAACTTTGTGCAACGGTAATAAAGTGCAAATTGACTCTTTGACGTTAAGAACACACCTACATTGCTTAGACAACAATAAGTACTTGTAATTTATTATGAACTTTAATGAATAGCAATAAAGGTCAAATTGACTCTACATTTTAGTCAGAAAACGTTGTATGGGAAACAGAAACTGGCTGTTTTTAGGGATTTCCCCTGCAATTATTCGAACTTTTCTCGCCGTAAAAACCATCCTTGGACTTCAACGAATATAAAAAAAAAGAATTGTCAAAATTGAACCAGGCGTTGTTCAGTTATGCGCTTACCAACACATTTTGCGATTCATTTTTATATTATAGATTGTGACTTTTGTATTCGCTGTTGTAACAGAGATTGATATGCATTGATCTATAATAATTATACAATCCATGGGCTGTCATCCGTTATACTAAGTTTTGCCACATTACTCTTATAAACTACTTAATATTGTACTTAACTATATAAACGCATTTATGAATAGCCAGATGGTGTCTCAAAGCGCCAGACTGCCTGTGCATAGATAAGTCTTGGTGCCAACACTTATCTATGGTAGTGAGAGTTGGGTATGGCAGAAGTTGCATAAAAATAAAATAAATACGGTAAAGAGGATAGCGTTGAGAAGTATGAGTGGATTGAAACTGAATTACAAAGTAAGAAATAGTGTGATAAGAGAATGTTGCAGTATAAAAGAAGATGTAGTAGTGACTAAAATTGAGAAAGGTATGCTTAGATGGTTTGAGCACGTAGTGAGATTGAATGAATGGAGACTGATAAAAAGGATATATACGTCAAGATTGAATAGGAAAATTGGTTGGGGAAGACTAAGGCGAACGTTCCTCGATCATATCCAGGACACTTTAAATAAGGGCCAGGTCAAGAGTACTCTTATCAGACGAACTTGTCTAAAAGGTTTTTTGAGAATGAAAAAAGCGAAGAAGATATGCAAGGATCGTGGTAAGTGGAAGGACCTGGTCTCTGCCTACCCCCATGGGAATGAGGTGTGAACCTATGTATGTATGTACTATATAAACACATAGATTATTTTCAACATAGATTAAATCGTAATATAACCTTAAAAACAAATCTTTTTACTTAAAAGTGACCAGCCAACTTTTTGCACTCCAAAGGAATTTATTTTTAAAATCCTTGTCATCGAACATCGTAATGCATTAAATAAAACGTCAAGTCACGATACAATGAACACAGAACTACCCTCCCACTATTCATTACAATAAATGATGGAGTACACAAGGATATATATTATAGTAATGTATTTTTATGTCTACTTGAATATCCAATAAACTGTACACGAGAGATACGTCTACATGAATTTAGTAATCGACTTTAGAAAAAAAATGATGTTTAGTGTTTTTTTATAGGTTTCGTCCAGTAGTAGATTTTATATAAATATCTACACGTTTTTATTTAAGAAAACTATGGTAATAGATTGTATTATATTTTTTCCTTCAATTGAAATATATGGGGAAAGTCCAGGACTACAAAATTCAGCAACAGCGCAAACATTATGCTACCGAAGCTATATAATAAACTACCTGCTGAAGTCATTACAATTAGTGACTTTTTCAAATTTAAAAACAAATTAAGAGACTATCTGTTAGAAAAAACTTTATACACGCTAGATGAATACTTAAATTAATTTTATTTATAATTTGTTAGACGTGTGTGATCTTACTTTTACATAAATTCAGACAAATTTACATAAGAACTACTCTTATGCGTAAGGGGATATTGAGACGTAAGTGTGCAGTTGAGGAATATTTCAATGATACTAATATTTCAATCAGTCTGATTTTTTAAATTAATATTTTATGTGTGAAGAGAGAGATTTACTTAAAAATGACATAATTTTTAGTTTAAGAAATTTTTTTGTATAACTTTATTATTAATTGACTTTTATTTTACATGTTATGCATTCTAACTATCTTTAATATAATTTAATTTGTAATATTGCTAAAACTAGACAATAAAAAAGGATCAAAATTTGTACACCGGAAACGGTAAAAAGTGATAGACACTTATATTGTATATTGTAACAACTACAACTGACCACATTTGACAAATAAATAAATAAATATTATTATTATCCACTTTTACACTCACGCCCGTTTATGAAAGAATATATATATTTATTATTACATATAAATAAATTTATAATAATTACTTATATACAAAACTATCAGATAATACATACACCTACATAAACTATTACATAAATAAATATAACGGGCGGAAGATACACCCCGGTAGGGCGACAAAACGGCCGGGTGTCAGGGCTACAGGCTGAGAAACCGCCGGACTATCCTAGCCGAGTCCAGCAACACCGCCTTTTGCATCCTTGCTGCGAGCGAACTGCCACGGAAACCCAGTCGTCTCAGATGGTGAGCGAGACTGACTGAGATCAGACCATTCTCAGATATTAAAAAGAAAGAGAAGAAAGAAAAAGCATTTATTCTATGATGGTGTAACAAACAGCATTATCATAAACAGCATTACAGTCTGTAACACCACCTCGAAAGGGTTTCCAGCTCAGCATATTATCGTGTGTAGTAGAAACACACAATGCTGATTTTCAGCTGAGACCCCGGAGATGCCACAGCATACAAAATTTAAAATTAACAGAGAACGTATACAAACAGGTATTAGAAACAGTAGTAACAACAAAAAATAAAGTTACCAAAAAACATCATTGACAAATATTAATTTTTACATACATACCGTACTAAAAGTAAATAATAATTAACGTAAATATGTGAAGATATTATAAATGAGATAGATATATGTTTATATATAAAGGACAAAGAAAGAAAAAAAAAACGTAATATCTTATGAGACCAAAGACACTAAAGAATGGAAAGTTCTGCCACTAGATTGCCATGCTCCTTTTGCTTTGTTAAAAGAAATTGTTTTAAATGGTATTTAAAACTTAATTTGCTTTTTTTTATATTACGATTGGGATGGTTTCAGTGGATCCCACATGTCGGTAATCTCGAGCGCCAGATCCAGATATTTACGCTCTTTCCTCGTCTCAGCTAGTACGAGATTCTCGTTTTACGGGATCGTGATATCCACTAAAAACACCCGAAACTGTGCCCGGTCCATTATCATGATATCAGGCTTGTTGGCCAGTATTATTATTATTATTGTTATAATGTATACTAAATTATGGACCATTTTTTAAAAAGTACATTCTGTTCCAGATCAATCGGTGTAAACGGTCGGATAACTGTAAACGGTCATGCCCGTGATATGCGTGTATTCAAAAAGCTCAGCAGTTACATAATGCAAGACGATCTGTTGCAACCAAGGCTCACCGTCAAGGAGTCCATAAGGATAGCCGCTGATTTAAAACTTGGAAAGGAATTAGGAACAGCAGAAAAAGATCTCATAGTAAGTTTAAAACCTATCTCTAATAACTTAGTTACAACCATGAACAATTGAAGTTTTTGCAAGAAATAGTAAAAAAAATACTTTATGTATGATATTTGATAGTAAATGTATACGTTATTTGTTATATATGTTAATAATCACGTAATGTAAGACTGTCAACCCGCAGTGGAGCAGCCTGGTGGGTCTATGCTCCAAAATTATCTCTTCCCTTACCTTCTTCTTCTATCGACTACAGACATGAGGTCCTGGGTTCGAGTCCCGGGTCGGGCCAATTCAAAAATCAATATTGAGTTTTCTATTAAGATTTTCTCAATATTTGCCCGAAGTTGGGAAGTTGGCGGTGTGATCCACCCCCGTGCCTCGGAGAGCACGTTAAGCCGTCGGTCCTGCGCCTGATCTCTCTCCGGTCGTGTCGGATTCCCGTCACATCGGACTATGAGAGTGAAGGAATAGAGAGTGCACTTGTGTACTATGCCTGCCAATCCGCAGTGGAGTAGCGTGGTGGGTCTATGCTCTAAAAACCCTCGCTCCTCGGAGTGAAGAGGCCTGTGCCCAGCAGTGGGACGTTAATGGGCTGCTACTTACTTACTTACTTACCTTCTTGCTGTTCTTCTTGTTATTTTAAGTTATGATATACATAAATTATTCGTGTTGTTTGTTACATTTACCTTACCTTATTTATATGTGCAAGCTTCGGCTATTATTTTATAGGAATAATTAAAATTAACGCCTCTTTACTTTCAATTGTATTAAAATTGTGAGTTTATGTCATCTTCTTGGTTAAAATAGTTAATTTTATCTAATTAATTGAGTTATTTGTCGGGCTACTGATAATGTCCTGGGAAATTCCTGTATGTAAGAAGAATTTTTCTCTTAAAAATTGTCTTTCTCATTTATCCGAAGTCACCCAATAACATTCCATAATTTTTCAGCATTTTAATTCATTAGACAGGTTTTTGGTGTTATTTTTTAGCAACGTTGTCAGTTTCGTTCGTTACATTTAAAAGTTATATCTGTTTGCTTTTATAATATCGAAATGAAGTAAATATAGTATAATTTAAAGCCAAATTCTTGACATTACCAATATTAATGTTTTATTTCTTGCCAAACAATTCTCCAACAATCATTAGAGATACATTTGATCAAGCGCCCATACATTATATTGTTCTCCCGACAAGTGTGGGGAAACTGCCATAAATCATATAACATCGATGGAAATCTAAACAGTCCAAAATAAATAATACATTTATGTGTATGATATATGACATACATTTTCTATTCGCTTCGCTAAAACATTTTCAATTGGAACAAAACTCCGGTATAAAATGTTTATGTAGCATTGTGTAATAGATAACCTTATTCATAATTCTGAAACCATATGAATTAATTCATTGAACGGAATACAATATTTTATTCACCTTGTTCAAATTTTCAATCGTTATTGATCTACTATTTTAGTTCAAATACATTTTTTTTATTCATAGCAGAAGACAGCAGGTTAAAAAAGTTTTAAATAGGAATTTTCTTTATTTTAAAGTCTTCTAAATAGACGTTAAATATTCCAAATGCGAGTCGTCTACATCTTTCACTGACCGCTTAATTATAACTTTTCAAAACATTTCTACGTACAAATTCCTTCTCTTATTTTATATACTAGAAAATTCTCGTGGTTTTACATGCCAGTAATGTAAAAATAATTTATCAAAATGTTAAATAACTTATCTATAATAATTTCCCTGTCGGTAACGGTTTTATCAGTATTATTTTGTTACAGTTATTCTGAAAATTAAACACAATTAATACACAGATGCAAAGAAAATAATTTGAAATACTCTTCCAATTTTATTGGTACAACCGAAAGCCATTAAGGCTTTCGGTTGTACCAATAAAGTACATGTTACTTCGACAATATCACGTAGTGAGACTAAAGCACGCATTAGTTTCATAAGTAATTTTGAGGATGATCTTTAGGCAAGCAATATCGCAATAGTGAGTACATTTGTTAATAGCTCCAGTATCATCTACAAAAAAAGCGACTTAAATGTTACAATCATACGATGTTTAATTTACACCATCACAAAACAAATTATAATAAATTACATACATACATAGCATCATGCCTCATTCCCATAGGGGTAGGCAGAGACTTCGTCCTTTCACTTGCCATGATCCTTTCATATCTCCTTCGCTTCTTTCATTCTCATTAAACCTTTCATACGAGTTCGTCGGTTTAGAGTACTCTTGACTTTACCCTTAAATAAAATGTCCTGGATTTGATCCAGGAATTTTCGCCTTGGTCTTCGCCATCCCATGCCCAAACCATCTAAGCATACCTTTCTCAATTTTAGTCACTACATCTGCTTTTATACCACAACGTTCTCTTATAACACCATTTCCTACTCTGTCACCCAGTTTTAATCTACACATACTTCTCAACGCTCTCATTTCTACCGCATTTATTTTACTTTTATGATTCTTTTGCCGTACCCAACTTTCACTACCATACATAAGTGTTGGCACCAACACTCCTGCATGCACAGCCAATGTTGCCCTTTGAGACACTCTCTGGCTATTCATAAACGCGCGCAGGCACCATTTACCACATTTTCCATCTTATGTAAATTTAGATCCCAAGTATACAAATTCTTTCACCTCTTCCACTTGTTCCCCATCTATCAAAATATTTCCATTCATCATAGATTCATCTCTTTCAAAAAGCATAACTTTCGTTTTGTTTACATTCACTTTCATTCCTTTCCCTTTCAAAGCTTTATTCATAATATTTACCATCTCCTGTAGTTAATAAGCGGATGACGCAAGTATTACTTGATTATCAGCGTTGAGTTAACATTTGATGAGTAATTCATTCTTATAAATTAAATTATAAAATTATAAATAAATTAAAACTAAATTATAATATATAGTAAATTAAAATATAAAATATATTGTTAGAGTGTGACTTCATTCATTTTAATAAACTTGCATATCAGTTTACAGTACAGAAAACAAACATTAAACAACACTCAACATTTAAGGGGCGGGGAATTTTTACGCGTAGGAAGTCGTATCATTTAACGGAGGTTTTATGGCAAGAAAAAAAATATGGCTAACTGTTTCCTCGTCCAAGCCACATTCGCACAGCGAATGATGCTGGATTCTCAATTCAATGAGGTGGACTGTCGCGCAAGCGTGGCCAATACGTAAACGATTGACGGTTGTAATAACCCATCGAGTAGCATATTTGCAAGAGAAAAACCAGGGTCGACGGGGTATGTCTGGTTGAAGGGCAGCATAAGACTTCCCTTTTGTCTTTGACCATTCTGCATTCCATCTCCTGTCCAAATCTATTTTCGCCATTTGAAATACTCATTGGATTTTAAGGGAGAAAATGCATTTATTTTAGTAACTATAAGACAGTTTATATAACTATTGTGAGCCCCTTCGAACTGGCTCACCACAAAACTATATCGGTTCAGTTTAAAATGTAGAAAAATGGTTATAAGTGTAACGCCTTCGATTATGCAGTACTCGGTCCAGAATGCTTCCTATAACCGTCGTATATGGTGTTTGAATGGTGACGGCGTGTCCATGCAAAATCGCGGTGATTGCGCAGGTGCCGTTATCTATGAAAATATACCCTGTTAGGGTGACCCCCCGCAGATCTTTGGTCGCCGCTACCAGATGTTCAACACGACGTCTCTGGGACTGCATCATATTGTCTTTATTGGAAAGCTATACACAATTTTATAACTAAACTAATTATAATCCTATGACAATGGAAACATACTAACGATGGAACTTATTACAAATAAAAGCTAATACAATTATTTTAGTTTGCAAACAATTATCTTAAACTATATACATTTACAAACTATTCTAAATACGTCCTATAATAAAACCTAAAAAGTTATCAAATATTATTTATTTTGTTACCAAATAGGATTGTAAGCAAGTAACAACCTTTTAACATCTCGTTGCTGAACCTTATTCAGTCACTTAATTGATTTATTAAAAAACGAGGCGGTTCTTAGAACTTCAACCCCCTACGTTGTTTCAATAGGAGATGGCATATGCAAGTTTCCTGGTGATGTATTCATATAGCGAAAAGCATAACGATGAAACAGTTAAATACATAAACTTTTATAAGAAACCTATGTGGTGCCTGGCTTGGACAGGAGAAGGCGCAGTAAAGGTTTGTGCACGTCCTTCTGCTTTCCTGAACTTGCAGTTGGACTCATCTGAGGAATGCGCGAGTGATCATCGGATATCTCAATAATGGATGACGTTTTTAGTGGGTATTGCGAGGTATGCGATAGTCATAGTATGCAAATGCGAGATAAAAAAGATTCTCTGTTAAAAAATGCGCGGATATATTGCTACAAGACCATTAAGGCTTACAGAAAAAAACAAAGTGTATTTGTACAAATTTCAGATAGAGGAAATTCTTCAGACCCTTGGCCTATGGGATCATCAAGACACCATGTCCCAAAATCTATCCGGTGGTCAGTCTAAACGTCTCTCCGTAGCTCTGGAGTTAGTCAACAACCCCCCTATCATATTTCTTGATGAACCTACCACGTAAGTATACCACACCACTTATAATATTATAATAGAATGTTAGGGATTTAGGGGGAAAAATATGGCATTCTCGGCTGCAAAGTTTTGTGAAAGTCACGGATGCCCTACATTTTTCGTGCCCTGTTTTTTTGGTGCGTGTACTATTGACTATTTGAACGGGTACATATCACGATGGCGATTTTTAATTTTTAATTTTGCCGATATTTTTTTTACCCTAGAATTTAAAGTTAGACCTTTTCGAGTTAATCGAAATTAAAAGTTAGTTATCGTCACATATTAAGCTGCCTCTGACACTTCGATAAGCAGATCATTGCTAAGTTACCGGGAGGAAAAAGTTAGGCAGGATTTAGGCGCATACACGCCAGTGGTATCTAACCGGAAGAGAATGAATATCTTTTGTCCCGCATACAGAGGCCGAAAAGAGGTATTTTCATCCCGCTGTAAGAAAATATAAAAAATCAATAATTAACAGCTACATTCATTTGGAGAAAGATAGTGTAAGAGAAGTATTCTCTGCGCTAGTAAAGGTTTCCGTATTAATTTCCAACAGTACATTGGATTTTCTTAATTTAACCACACCAGTTAAAGATATGGTATTGTTAAAACTATGAAAGTATAAATATTTTCCTGTCATTATTTAAGATATAGTTCGCAACAGATATCAACTAGCTACCCATTGTTTTGTATGTAGACTTACTTGTACTACTTTTCTTTTATAAATTTTACTAATCAATTATATTAGGGTCTAAAGTAAATCTAACAAAATAGTATCACATGAAAATTGGTAACAAGGCACCATTTATCTAATTTATAATGTATTTCGAAATGGCTAACATGATTACATAACGGCGTGGATATTTCTTCTGATAGATTATTCATAACATGTTTGTGAAAACAAAAATGTCGACTTTTTTCACTTTTTTGTTCTATCGTACGTCTTCTAATTATCGAAATTCCGATAAAAATATTATCAGAAAGGAAGATTTATTCCCAAGATATCAATGGATACTAGATAGATAAAACATTTCAAATCTTTCCTCCGCATTCAATATAATATTGCAACAACAGAACCAGTATCTCTTAAAATATTAGTTTTAAATAATATTGTAGTTTGTATTTTTCTCTAATCTCATTTATATATAGATTGTAATTACTTATGCACTTTTCTATAACTAACTTGAAAATTTGTCCGTCATCAGATTGCTTCTGCAATGAGACCACTTTTTAGTCTAATTAGGATTGTTGGAGGTCTTTTAGTCTCTTACGAGACTATTTGAGAATCATTGTACCCTAACGATGCTATTAACTGCCTCAGCTTGATGATCACGAAGTCCTGGGTTCAAATCAAGCTAAATCAATTTTTAAAATGGATATTATGTGTAGATATTCTCAATATTTGCCCATAATTAGTGAAGTAGCAGTATGCTAGACCCTTGAAAAATACGTTAAGCGACTGCTTAATATTCTTTTCTAGGGTCATGCGTTGGGATTCACATCCTATTGGACTATGAGAGTGAGAAAAAAAAAGAATATCGGCTATGCAAATAGCTGGGACATTGGTCACCTTGGTCGAAATTTGATGAGAAGAAGAATATAACTTAAACCTTATTCTCTATACTAATTCTATAAAGCAGTAATGTTTTATTGCACGTAAACCCGAGATGTAATTTGAAAAATGAAACACACGAAGGTCGCCCAAGAACGGGATCTTTCCAAAATACAAGGCTATTCATTACATTAAGTAACTTTTAGCCTTTTGGTTACATGAGTAGTTTTTATTACAAGATCACGTCTCAAGAGTAACATTTGCGTGCGCATCTAATCTGTTAATTAATTAAGATTTGTATCTGTTCTACCTAAATTTGTAAAAGAAATAAGAAAACTCGTACATGACCAAAGTGATGTAGAGCATCAGAGCGTGTATTGGTATGTTTTAGCCTTTTATATTGGGATAAATTCTTCCAAAAACACTCGAATTCTTTGGATATCGAGCAGGTTACATTAGATTCCTGCTATCCCTTCAACATCCTTCCTACGCAATCCAAATATACCCCAGAATGACCTTTGGAATACATGAAATTTATGCCTTCATAATCTTTGGTTACTTCTTTAGGATCGACCAGGAAAACTAATTGATTTTACTCTTCTGTCACAAGTCAATCAACGATACTACTTGTTATTCATGCTCGAATCTCTTTTCAAGATTATTTCTGAAATTTTCGGTCTTTATTCGACTGCTTAAAGCATCCCATAGTATTTAAAAGACTCACTATAGGGATCAGAAGTCCGATGTTTAGTTCATCAAATTTAGATATTTTTATATTATAATTTATTCAAGCGTAAGAAATAGTGTGATAAGAGAATCTTGTGGTATAAGAGAAGATGTAGTTACTAAAATGGAGAAAGGTTTGCGCACGTAGAAATAATGAATGAAAGGAGCCTGACAAAAAGGATTTATGAGTCAAGAGTGAAAGGGAAAGTTGGAAGGGGAAGACCAAGGCAAATGTTCCTGGAACAAATCCAGGACATTTTGAATAAGAGCCAGGTCAAGACTAATCTAAACCGACGAACTCGTATGAAAGGTATGCAAGGACCGTGTCAAGTGGAAGGACTTGGTCCTACCACTCTGGGAATGAGGCGTGATACTATGCTTGTATGTATGTTTAAGTATTATGTTTTTATCGCTCTATTTAAATGACTGCTATACACCAAGTAGCAATGATTAAGAACTAAGAAGTCACGTAACGGTAAAAAGCTCGATTGACAAAATCAGTGACACATTTTCCTGTTATAAAATATTAAATATTTCCAGTTTTGTCTAAAATTTTCTACGGGACATAAAAATTCCATACGTAATATCAAATTTTTATCTCAGACGTTAACCTTTTATACGGTCATCCCGTGTAAAATATCTGAGATAAAATTCAATTTGAAAATTTCGTGAACTTATATTATAGCGCACTATTGTAAAATTTATAAAAACATGTAGTTTTTTGTAATGAAAACTACTGTACACCCCTATAATGAACAAAGCCCCCGTTCACTTTAGCGGATATTGAATGAGACTAAGCCATCACGTTTGGCTATGTAACTCGTTCGTGTAATGTCGGCTCTCGTCGACTAGAGGAGCGAGAGGGTTATAGTCAAAGCGTCACTGCTATTTAATTCCTTATTTATAATAATTCATACGCAATTATAATTATAATATATAAATTGTAGATTTTATTACATTATGAATATAGCTGCAAAATATTTCACTTGTCGTCTTAAACTTACACTAAGTTTATATTTATAAAACCAAAATATTCATTACTCAAGCAGGCTCATAGAGCACTTTCAAAATGTCAGTTGTCTGTCCCTTGGTAACGAATCTACCACCTGTTGAAAAAATTGAATCCGCTGAGAAGAAACCGACACGAAACTCAACGGTTACTCATTCAAAGATAGTTTTGAATTTTACAATGTGTAATATTTTTGCTTCTGTGAGCAACTAGAATCAAGTCGAAATAGTCTTCAACATTATAATTATATTAGTCACAGTAATAAGAAATAACATTAATATTTCTTATTACTGTGACTTCTTTTTTGGTGCATAAATAAATAAATATACCATTTGTAAAAGTATGTTTTTGATATATTTCTATGTGCAGGCAAATCTAAAACTGATTAAAGTGATGTTTAAAGTAGACAGAAATGTAGATAATTATGACGATGTAAATAGTACCCTGTCACAGGTCTCACGTTGGTTTTCTGTTAATAACTTGATGTTGAACTCGGCAAAGACTAAGTGCGTTGAATTCGCGTTGCCAAATGCAAAAGAAGTCTGTAAAAATATCAAAATAAATAATAGTCCGCTAAATATAGTTAAATCTACAGTCTTCTTAGGAATAACGTTAGACTCAGGGCTTCAGTGGGGTGCCCATATTAAGACTCTGGCAAGCAAACTTAGTTCAGCTGCATTTGCTGTTAGGAAGGTGAGGCAATACACTGATGTTGAAACTGCTAAAATGGTGTATTTCGCTTATTTTCATAGCATTATGTGTTACGGCATACTGTTATGGGGGAAGGCGGCGGACATTGAAACTATCTTCATTTTACAAAAAAGAGCAATACGTGCCATATACCAATTGGGATCTCGCGTTTCATTAAGAGAAAAATTCAAAGAAATATCTATTCTCACAGTACCGTCGCAATATATATTAAATAACATTTTATAC
The DNA here is from genome assembly GCA_015832385.1 of Elymnias hypermnestra. Taxonomy (NCBI): domain Eukaryota; kingdom Metazoa; phylum Arthropoda; class Insecta; order Lepidoptera; family Nymphalidae; genus Elymnias; species Elymnias hypermnestra. Next base: position 936,749 of record JACTOM010000867.1, read on the forward strand.
ATCCGTGATAATATTCATTTATACAGCAAAAGGAGCGAAACACACAATTTTAATACAAGAAATAAACACAAACTTGTAATGCCATATTTTAGAGTGAAAAAGGTTCAGAAGTCATTTGTCGGGTTGAGCATACGCATATTTAATAAGATACCTGAATCACTTCTGGGTTTGCCTCCACATAGTTTTAAGAAGTATGTTAAAAATGTCCTAATAAAAAAGGCATATTATAATGTGGAAGATTATTTAAGCGACAAAGATGTTTGGACATGATTCCAGTTGCATATGAAAGCTAAACACATTGTAACCTACAAAAAAGCTATGTTAAAAGGAGTAACCGTTGAGTTTCTTGCCGGCTTCTTCTCAGCGGAATCAACTTTCCGAACCGGTGGTAGATTTGTTACCAACGGACAGACTACTGACGATTCAAAAGTGCTTTTTGAGCCTACTTGAATAAAGAATATTTTGATTTTGATTTTGATTTTGATTGCGGTATTTTATTAAAAATGCGTGTACTCAATTCGTTTAAAATATGGGAATACAAATTTGTTTTTATTTTTTATTTAAAAATTGTGTGTTGCACTTTTTTTGCTGTATAAGTGAATATTATTACGGATATATAAGATATTATTTAATATAACTTGCGACGGTACTGTGAGAATAGATGTTTCTTTGAATTTATCTCTTAGAGAAACAAGAGATCATAAATAATATATACAATATATACTGTTAGCGATCATGATTGTTTTATTTGTGGTTTATATATTAGTGAAACGTTTACATGTAATACATCCGGCGATTTTTTTGAGTGGGGCGTTTGGTATGGGAGGGGTAGCACAGGGGAATGAGGCAATATTCGCCTAGTGACAGTTCTTAGTTTGTATCAACGTTAATAATGTGCATTAAGTCATTCAAAGTATCTAATATAATAATGAAGAATGTGAGAATAGTATTACTTAACCTGCAAATTAGTAAGTGACTCTAAAAATACATCCCCTATTACTGTTTGTCGTCAATAGAATCCGAATGTACTGAACCAATTTTGATAATTTTTTTTATAATTTCCATATACTTCATTGTTAACGGAGATACCTGCTGTGATACGCCTTAGTGGCTGCATAGACGAGTTGCTTCAATTTCTCTCTCTATCCTCGGTTTCTTTTAGGAGTGTACTATATCTAGTCTCATCAGGTCGGACCAACGAGTAGGTGAGCGACTCTTGCTCTTTTTCTTTTGATCCTTCCAACCACAGCCAGTTTATCCAGGTTATCTAGCTGTCTCCAGGCGAGGTAACCAAAATTATGGAGTACTGGAACAATTGTAAGTTATATAGAAGCACCAATTAAATGGCGCCGTACTTTAGATCCCGGATCTAATTAACTGGTATATATAAATTAATAAAAATTGTGTTTTTTACAATGTTTGTTTTATATGTAAATCAAATAAATATTTTTTTCAGTGGTCTAGACATAGTGTCAATACGACATCTAGTCGTACTATTGCGGTTACTTTCCCGTCAGGGGCGAACCATCATTTGCACCATCCACCAGCCTTCAGCTTCTTTGTTCACGCTGTTTGATCGAGTTTATGTGTTAGCGAGAGGATTATGCTGTTATCAGGTAAGCTTTTTTATTAAGAAACTAGCATTGTCCCACGGTTTCACCCACATAGATACCGATCTCATGGCAGTAGAAAGACGTGGATAAAATACACTCCAAACAAAATGAATATGGCCATCACTAGACTACCACTTTCTAATATCTTTTGAATGGAATAACCAATTCCAATAATTTCAAAAGTTTTTACCAAAATAAAGAGGTATGCATAATGTGTTTTATTTATTGTCGGCACTTTTATTAACTTTTAAAATGTATATAGTTATAATGGCATAACTACAGTAGTTGGGCATATGGTGTCGGGGACTTCTTAATGGATATTATTATTACGTTCTCTAATATTATAGAACATTTTTTTGTTTTATTATCAACAGATTTGTTCTATTATCTCTTGACAGCTGACAGAAGTGATAATTTAAACTAATCCAAGCTGAACTATGTAATATTGAAAGTGTTTAACTTGAGAAAAGCTTAGATTATTATTAAAATTAATTTATGTTAATGTTATTTATTAATAAAATCTTTTATTGGTTAAGATTTAGGTTATATGTCAACGGTATATGTTTATCGCTCACGGATCATTGAGTAGAGAAAAATGGTAGCGTCTTTCCGAAATATGGCTAGCGCTGTTAACGCTGGGTTTGAGTGAGAGAGGAGAAGTCTATCTACCGTGAGAGAAAGAGAAGCCAAACAGACTGGCGTCGTGACGCGTTACGTAACGAAGTGGTTAAACTTCCCGTAAGTAGTTATCACTTCAAAAATTTTATCAATTTACATAACGCTTCTATTTATAATGCGAATAGCGGGTTTTATAAATACAGGTATCGCCTATGGGTCCTTGAATAGCATGAAACAAAATGATCTTAGTATATAACTGCAGATATCACCTCAAAGAACGTGATTGTAGTTTATAGGTTGTAGGCGTAATCATTTTCTAGTCAAAATCACTCCCAGAGGCTCTATTTCCTACGCATTCGATTACATGGAATTGATATATAGTCCAATTTTACAACCGACTACGGATACGTCCTTAATATGGAAACCCCATAGATCTTGTCTTGTTTTCTATTCTTCATTTCCAGTATTATTTCACCCTATATGTTACAATGTTAAAATTCGATTTTCTATCGTTAATAAAATAAACGTTTATTCTTCAACTGTTTTATTGTACATTAGCCAAAAGTTTCTTTCTATGTAATGAGTTTAAGAAAATCGTGCTAGATGGCGCAGGAATTGAGTTTTTTTTTATTTTATATTACTTGTTCTGTTCAAGATTTATTAAATAAACCATAAAACAAATTGTTGTTTTTACTGTCTGATGTGACCTAATTCTCAAGATGTCACTGAATAAATTATTTGATGGCGGTAGGTCAAAGGAAGGGTCAAGGAGCTTGCCTGAAATTCAGTAGTGTCAATACAGACATGTATTGAATCCCAAGAAACTGGCTAATTTAACAGGCAATGTTATACGTGTTATATCTAGGGATTTGAATATCGCATTATAAGCTAGGGGTATGGTGTTTTTGAGACTATAAAGACGCACTTTTTTACGGAACAACTAATATAAAAAAGCTTTTACGCAATTCGTCGCTTCAACCGATAGAAGTCCAATGCTGGACATAGGTCTCACGTAATGACGTCCACAAGGCCCGATCTTGCGGCGCCTGGTCCCAGCGGTTATCGGCGACCCTCTTTATGACGTCGGTCCACCTTTTGGGGGGTCTCCGTACACTGCGCCGTCCGGTGCGGGATCGCCACTCCAGCACCTTCGGCCCCCAACGTCCATCGGTCCTTCGGACTATGTGCCCCGCCCATTGCCACTTCAGGTTCGCGATTCGTAGAACTATTTCGGTGACTCTGGTTTTACTATGAATCTCTTCATCACGTAGAGAAACTCCGAGCATAGCCCTCTCCATCGCACTCTGAGTGACTCTGAGCTTCCGCATGAGGCCCATAGTCAGCGACCACGTCTCAGAACCGTAGGTCATTACTGGCAACACGCACTGTTCAGAAAATAAATACGCCATTAGGCATGACCATTTTAAACTCATTATATTGAAATAAACCATTTACATGAGCACCTATTAAATAATGGTATACAATTTTTTTGAGGTTACAGGTTCGATCCCCGGTGGAGTGAATTTTCTAATTTGTCTGAGTCTGAACTAGCGGGAGGCGTCGGTTGCGGGTAGTTACCCCACTAAGGTATACCGCCAAGCAAAATATTTGTGTTCCGGTTTGATGCTGTGTAAAAACCACAATGTGGATTGTTTCTTACCAGATTAACGGGCTTCCATCTTAGACTGTATCATCACTTAGCAGGTATGATCAAGCATCTCTTTACCTTAACAGTCATCAACAGAAAATAATTAATTTCTATTTGAAAAAAGTGTATAAACACCAAGCGTCATTCGCTACAATAAAAAAAAAAGTATTTCAACTTGATTAGATAAATATATATTTCTTTACCAATGATATTGAATTATAGTTTAGAAATACAGATTAATCAAACTAAAAAGTAGAAAACAACTCTTAGCAAAATAATTAAACTACTGACGAGAATATTTAATCTCCTGACTCTATAAGCGGGGGGTACTTTGTTTGACATTTTTGAAGTTATACTTCTTTTGGCGCGTTAGGGAAAAATGATGAGAGAAAAGCGATACGCGCGCACACCGTCACAAAAAACCGACACCCTGAAATTAGCTATAATCAACATTTTAGTTTTTTTAATATTTTACAATTATATAATGCCTTATGTTTGACAGATTTAAAAGAATGTATGTATGGGTTAAGAATGAATGAATTACTCATCAAATGTTTACTCTACGCTGATGATCAAGTAATACTTGCGTCATCCGCTAACGAGCTTCAGGAGATGCTAAATATTATGAATGAAGCTTTGAAAGGGAAAGGAATGAAAGTGAATGTAAACAAAACGAAAGTTATGCTTTTTGAACGAGATGAATCTATGATGAATGGCAATATTTTGATAGATGGGGAACAAGTGGAAGAGGTGAAAGAATTTGTATACTTGGGATCTAAATTTACAAAAGATGGAACATGTGAAAGTGATATCGAAAGGAGAGTGAATGCAGGGAATATGGTAAATGGTGCTCTGCATGCTTTTATGAATAGCCAGATGGTGTCTCAAAGGGCTAGACTGGCAGTGCATGCTGGAGTGTTGGTGCCAACACTTATGTATGGTAGTGAAAGTTGGGTATGGCAGAAGAATCACAAAAGTAAAATAAATGCGGTAGAGATGAGAGCGTTGAGAAGCATGAGTGGATTAAAACTGAGTGACAGAGTAAGAAATAGTGTGATAAGAGAACGTTGTGGTATAAAAGAAGACGTAGTGACTAAAATTGAGAAAGGTATGCTTAGATGGTTTGGGCATGTAGAGAGAATGAATGAAAGGAGACTGACAAAAAGGATTTATGAGTCAAGAGTGAATGCGAAAGTTGGAAGGGGAAGACCAAGGCGAACGTTCCTGGACCAAATCCAGGACATTTTAAATAACGGCCAGGTCAAGAGTACTCTAAACCGACGAACTTGTATGAAAGGTTTAATGAGAATGAAAGAAGCGAAGGAGATATGCAAGGATCGTGGCAAGTGGAAGGATGTTGTCTCTGCCTACCCCTATGGGAATGAGGCGTGATGCTATGTATGTATGTATGTATGTATAATGCCTTAATTATTTTATTAAATTACTTGTTAGATATATTGTGACATTGAAAATATCAACCAGACATTCCCATTAAAATTATAACTTTCAGACTCAACTATAGAAAACAGATTATAAACTATTTATATCCAATTAAAGTAAATTTACGTTTTTTAAAACGGGTTTTATTTCACGGTCATTATATGGGTAAAGGAGAGGATAAGTTACCACTGATTTTAAGTGGAGATTTGAATGTTAATTTCAACACAAAAACTGCTGGGGAATTTATCAATTTCTTACGTGAAGATTTAAATCTGTCAATCAATAATGATTCTGTACTTTCTACGGCACGACATGGTACAACTATTGATGCTGTATTTGTACGATATCTAGACAATGTTTCTACAAGAATATTTGTATCATACTTTACCTATCATAAGCCTCTAGTAATTCACATGTCTATTGAACTCCAACCAATGGACGTGAATTTAATAGTAAATATCAATATAAATAATGCATGCTAAAATAAAAAGCATACATTTCTTTAATTATGTAGAAATATTTTATGTGATATTTAAATAAACTTTATTTTACTAGATAATGCGTTATAATAAAACTATCAATGTATTAATACCTTTATTCTATTGTTAGAGTCGTTTTTTCTACCAACGTAGAATAAGCCGAAAGATAATTTTTTTGAAAAGATTGTTATCTTGCCAAAAATTTATAACTTCTTATCTTCTTAGCTTTGTATTTTGAAATGAAACTAGTGAAAAATTATAAAAATTGACTAATTATATAGCTTTACTGGTAGTTATAATTCAAAAGAATTTCCGAAATACAGAGTTAGTTTAAAAATTTAAAATAAAGCACCCCACACTTTTAGAATAGTGACAGTTAGAAATTATTTTTTGATTTTAGGTTTTTTTAATTGCAATTTATTTACTGCCTTCTAGATTGATCAAACAAGCATCTTTAATATGTACAGCTATGTTAAAGATTGCAGCTCCATTTAGGAATGTAGGTTTTCTCATTAGAACTTAACCAAAAAATGTGGGAATTCGTGACAATTTTCAATTGCTAATTCTTTGATATGAACAAAAAAGATGAGTTTAAAGGCAGTTTCGTCTTAGAATAAATTATTTGACGTAGGTTGGTACGCCGTCAAGTTCAGTTAATTAACCTTCGAGAGAGCAAAACTTTGAGGGTAGGAGCGGATTTCAGTCAATTAGCCTCGCTTGATGAGTTTGGCAAGTACGGATTCTTGCGCGTGACTAAGCGTTTACCTCTAATTGTTGTAAATTCCTATCGTCAAGTAATATCGATGACTTTGTTCTTGTTTTTTTAGCTTAAGTTCGTCTTGTTGTTACTAGCGAACAGTTTTTTAGAAAAAGAACAGGTATGTCACTTAGACATTTGTATTTAAATTATCAACGTGAGCCGCAGTGCATACCCAGTTATTGGCGAATTAGACACGCATAACATAAATATACAAGTGTGGGTTTTAAGTATACCAAAACATAAATAATTAACTATATCTCATAGTAAGAAACATAAATTAACAATATGAAGTACATATAACTATGTATATAGACTATGTTGTACATATAACCGAATGTTGAAACTGCCAGACTGGTCTATTTCAGTTATTTTCACAGCATTATGACATATTGTTTTTTACTTTAAAGAAATGCTGCTGATATAGATGCAGTATTTGTGTTGCAGAAAAGGGCTGTTCGTGCGATTTATAATATGGGTCCAAGAGAGTCGCTAAGAAACAAATTTGGAGCAGTGCAAATAATGACACTTCACGGCGCATATACATTAGAAAACTTGTTGTACACCATAAAAATATTGACTCTGTTACGAAAAAAGGTGAATCCACCTCATATAACATAAGAAATAAAAATAAAATTGCTGTAAATTCTAGTATTCAAGTCTAGTCATTCAAGGGTAACTGTATACGTTTCTATAAAAAGCTCCCAGAAGAAGTTACAAAGATGTCGCTGTGTAAATTTAAATCTTTCATTAAAAGGAAGCTAATTGAGAAATCATTCTATAATTCGAAGGAATACTTAGAAGACAAAAGGCCGTGAAGGTGAATGAATTGCTCTATATAGATATAGAATGTATTTAAAATATATACCTTGTAATGATGATGACAAAAAAAACGTACACCTAAGTTTGTTGTGGGCTCTTCTCAGATCAGGGTGCGAAGGAACCCTCGTAACTTTAGATTGTAAGTCGTTCGCTATTGTTATCATCAGTCATTCATTTAAATAATATACAAAAAAAACGATATTTGACGATTCAAAAAGTGCTGTAAAGATATTTTGACTTTGACTTTGAATTTGTGCAGTAAATCCTAGCATTGACATTCTGTGACAACTTCAAATTAAAAATTTGTAAAATTTTACCAACAATTTAAGTATGTTTGTAGTTATGTAAATATAGTGTAGTTCTTGTGTACTGTAGTCAGTTTACCATTTGTTGTTTATCGTTTGGTTTATCGTTCATCATTAATTAATTAACCTTTTGATTACATTTTTGATTGATCAAACACATTCTTGAAAGCTGTGTACGCCTATAATTGGTTCATACGTTAGAATGTATCATTATTACTAATATTAGTTCAACAAAAACATAACAACAAAAGATATTAAGTATTTAAAACATAGAAAACTAAAACTAAAACAATACATTTTCGACTGCCTCATTGGTCTAGTGGTTAGCGTGTTCGACTACAGACATGAGGTCCTGGGTTCGAATCCCGGGTCGGGCCAATTCAAAAATCAATATTGAGTTTTCTATTAAGATTTTCTCAATATTTGCCTGAAGTTGGGAAGTTGGCGTTGTAATCCACGCCCGTGCCTCGGAGAGCACGTTAAGCCGTCGGTCCTGCGCCCGATCTCTCTCTGGTTGTGTCGGATTACCGTCACATCGGACTATGAGAGTGAAGGAATAGAGAGTGCACTTGTGTACTATGCCTGCCAATCCGCAGTGGAGCAGCGTGGTGGGTCTATGCTCTAAAAAGCCTCTCTCTTCGGAGTTAGGAGGCCTGTGTCCAGCAGTGGGACGGTAATGGGCTGCTACTTACTATTGCCATTAGCCAAGATAATGAGCTTGTTGCACGCAATAAGAAACATATTATTTTAATATATGTGCAAATTGTTATTATTTATTTTAACTGACAATTTGAAATGTTTATTTTCTCGTGATGTAAAGTCGTGAATCGTTTACCTAAAGTAATATTATAAAGAGGAAACATTTGTGTTTTGTATGTTTGTAATATTTTCACACAAAAACTACTCCATTTAAAAAAAAGATCACCGTTAGAAAGCTGCATTTTCACTGAGTGACATAGGCTCTATTACTTTATCAAAAAAATAGGGATCTCTAATAAAAATGCATTAATGTAACCCAAGGTGTGAAAAAATTTGTTACAAAAAATCTTCACTTATCAGGAGAGAGGGTTGTTATAGCATAGACCCATTACGCAGAGAGAGATTAGGCGCCGGGCCAATGGCTTAACGTGCTCTCCGAGGCACGGGGGTGGAGTACATCGCCAACTTCCCAACTACGGGCAAATATTGAGAAAGTCTTTATAGAAAATTAAACGTCCACTTTTGAATTAGCTGGACCCGGGACTCGAACTCAGGGCCTCATGACTGTGGCCGAACATGCTTCACCTACATCTAGATATACTACTTACTGACCTTCCAGAAGTATATGTGTGTTTTAAATTCCTATTAGCTCACACTGCCTCTATATATCTTGTTCAAATCACGAATCATACGTTTATCAACTTTTTATTCGTTTACTCAATTAGTTTGAAGTGAAACTTCTTTAGACGCATAAGGCTAAAATATTTGCGGATGAAACGTGTGGTTAGCGTCACGAAGATGTGCAGTGTTTTTATGCTAATTCGTTTGAAGGTTAGGTAGGTTTAATAAAATCATCATCATAAAATAAAAATTATTACGTAAATTCTATTGAAAATCAGAATTTAATTAATAATTTCTAATATTGACAAAAAACACGTGTCATTTTTATTTACAATTTGCCATTTGAGATTACAATAAATAATTTTTTTTTTCGGCACTTCTAATATGTTAATGACAATGCAATTCATAAAATTCTTTTTTTTTCCTTTCTCCCTCCCTCTAAGTCTCGGAAATATAAAATTATGGACTTAAAAATTAGTTTGCCAAAGAACTTTTACTTGTTTACTTTAAACGCACACATTAAAATTTTTTTCTTTAACTTGTGTGATATCCACATAGCAATTAAAGTTAAAAAGTTTCATTAATTAAATTTATTTCGCGAAATCTTGTATATTGTTATCTATTGGAATAAAATACTTTTTTATTCACTCAAGACTAAAAACATTTCAAAAACTTGTATTGAATGACACTTGAGGTAAGCCGGTTTGTTCATTCAAAGATTAATTCGTTAATTAAAGTTATTTTGCAAATATATTCTTTGGTTCTATTAAAAGCTCACGTATAAGGTTACTTTCTATATTATGCATTTAGGAAATTCACGATAAATGGCGTAAGAACTAACGTTATTCTTATTTCATTTTACTTATACCAGAAGAAACTGATCACTTGGCTATCGTTGATGTTATGAGCCTATATCTAAGTTAATATTTGTTTTTTTTAGGAAATTAAAATCATCTAAATCTTGAAAGACATATTTCCAATATTATATTTTGATATTTCTCTCTTGCTCTGTAATGACTTTTTAACCGACTTCAAAAAAAGGAGGGGGTTGTCAATTTTTCAACCCCCTCCTTTTTATCAAATTGTTGTTCAACCTCGAAAAACAATATTTGAATCATTTCAATATATGGTTCGAAAGTCCTTTGTGATCGCTAAATAAAGCCGAGCTGTCGGTAACGCAAATTAAACTGCCTTTAGCCTTTCATAATTATACCAATGCAATGAGATTATTATCATCATCGATATATCTAAACCCCTGAGCTACATTCGATATAAAATTATTCAGTGAGTTGCAAAGTTATTTTATATTAAATCTGGTTATGACAGGTTATAACGTCACAATTTACTCAACTAAAATTAATGTTAGCAATAATATTTTAGAAAAAAACAGCACGAATTTCTTGAACTCATTAAATAGATGACGATGGACGATTACCTTAACTTATATTCATGAAAATATCCGAATGAAATGTATTACAACAAATAATACAACATTCAATTATATAAAGTAACTAGATAATACTGAAGTAACACATTAAGATAAAATCGAAATTATACTAATCAGCAAAATAATATATACACGTTTAAATTATATACAGCATTAAAATAAAAGATAAATTATATACAGGATTAAACTTCAACGAAAAACTTTGTTCATTTAGATGAACCTTAAATACAGTATTAAACAAAAAAAAAACACTTAAACGTTTAAATGATATACAGCATTAAACTAAAAGATAAATTATATACAGGATTAAACTTAAACGAAAAAACATTGTAAACTTAGATGAACCTTATACGCTGTGTTCAAAAAGTATCGCGAATTTTGTGTTTTTTTTTTCAAAAATTATTTATTTATTCATGAATATCTATTTTGTCCCCTTCAAAGTAATCCCCATGAGATATTATACACTTGTGCCAACGGTTTTTCCAATCTTCGAAGCACTTCAAAAAATCATTTTTTTTTATCTTGTTCAGCTCCTCCTTCGATGCCGTCTTTATCTCGTCAAGAGAAGAGTAACGTCGTCCTTTCATGGGCCTCTTCAGTTTAGGGAACAAGAAAAAGTCACAGGGGGCCAGATCTGGGGAATACGGTGGCTGCGGCATCATTAGTGTGTTGTTTTTGGCCAAAAAGTCGCGCACAAGCAACGATGTGTGAGCAGGGGCGTTATCGTGGTGCAAAAGCCAATTTTTGTTCTTCCACAAATCCGGGCGTTTCTGGCGGATTGCTTCGCGCAAATTGCGCATAACTTGCAGGTAATATTCCTTATTGACCGTTCTTCCCTGTGGCAAGAACTCATGATGCACCACGCCCCTGCAATCAAAGAAAACTGTCAGCAAAACTTTCACATTCGATCGAACTTGGCGCGCTTTTTTCGGTCTTGGTTCGTGCGGCAGCTTCCATTGAGATGATTGAGCTTTGGTTTCCACGTCATAACCATAAACCCACGATTCGTCACCAGTTATGACCCTCTGGAGCAAATTTGGGTCGTCGCGGACAGAGTTTAACATCTCATTAGCAATGTTCATGCGATGCTGTTTTTGGTCACAATTGAGCAATTTTGGTACGAATTTCGCGGCGACCCGTCTCATGCCCAAATCATTGATAAAAATCGAATGGCACGAGCCAATCGATATGTTTAGGTCCTCAGCAACTTCTCTAACGGTGATTCGACGATTGGCCAATACCATTTTCTCCACTTCATTAATTTTTTCGTCTGTTGTTGAAGTGCTCGGGCGTCCGGCACGCTCTTCGTCGTTCACATCTTCTCGGCCTTCTGAGAACATTTTGTACCACCGATAAACGTTGCTTCGGTCCAAGGTAGCTTCTCCGTATGCCACAGTCAACATTCGGAATGCATCCGCGCACTTAATTTCGTTTTTCACACAAAATTTGATACAGGTTCTTTGATCCATTTTTTTGAATAGGTAAAAATCGAAGACGATCCAAAACACGTGCAAGCAAAGCAGCTGTCAACAATTAAATGAACATTCAAAATGGCCGAGCTTGTCGGCATAAGTGAGAGACATGAGTACCAACATAACGCCACAAAAAATTCGAAATTCGAATATACGTAACCCGCGAAAATTCAAAATTCGCGATACTTTTTGAACACACAGTTATGCAGTATGCAGTTTTAAACAGGAAAAAACACAAACGCTTAAATAATATACAGCATCAAACTAAAAGATAAATTATATACAGGATTAAATGTAAATGAAAAAAATATTGTAAACTTGGATGAACCACTATTTGTTATTTAAAAACATTATATGTGAGTAGTAAGAAGTGTGAAAGGTCTCCGACCACCATGTCAGGGAAAAAGCGGATTAAAAAAAAAAATATCCGAATGAGTAAACCGTCATTCACAATGAACAGAAAAGAAATCATTTAAAAAAGTATTTCAACAAGACTTAAGGCTCATATTTATAAGCCTCATCTATTGTTTGAATCTGTAACGTAGAAATGAATTTTAATTTCTTATATTATATGTTTTAGATTAAAATGCCATTTAAAAGTAAATATTTAGATGATGTCTTTATTGCAATATGTGTGTGAATTGTTTTACCATCATCACCGGTTTAGTGCCTTATATCTATTTTTCGACCTCAGACTACGAGATTACTTACACGTAACTTATTTTCAAGTAAAATTCTTCATTTCAAATAATCCTTCGTCCATGAAATAAAACTATCGCCTCACAAACCAGACCCCTGAACTTCTTGCAATTTTCATATTTCTTTCGCCGACACTATATCTTGTTTGTGACTTTTATTATTGGGTCCGCTATCCTCGGGGAGGATAAAGCTTTCAGAACTTTACTAAAATAGTAGTCACTTTCGATGACTCCAGCTATATTTCCACCTTTCTATAGAAGTTTTAAATTACGTAAGTGGATGCATTACTCACATTGTTCAGTGAGTTAAATGTCTTATCAAATATCATAGGCAAAGTTTAAATTAAAGATTTGATTTAAAATTTAAATCCTGTTAATATTTGGATTTTGAATTGGTAAAGTAGTATTTTATAGATTACAAGGACACTGGTATTTAACCACACGCGAATTCAAAGTTTGCATTTACAAGATTGTAGATTCTTCTTCTTGAAATGTTGACATGTGTGATTTAATAATCACAGCTTTATATTCGCAAGAGTAAACTCATTCCTTTCATTTATCTATGAATACTTATAAAGTACAAAATTCTACCTATGTCCATTCAACTTTCCGATCCAATCATGCAAGCGATGTGTCCCAAACCGGTTTCATTAGAAACATCATATTGCGATAGATTTAGACCACTAAACTCTGTGTGAGTTTAGTGATATAAATCAATCGCATCTCCAAAGATCTTCAAAACGTTTGCCGTTTAACATGAAGTTTTGCAATGTAGATTTCCCCATATTCCCAAGAGTTCAGGCACTATTCGAGGAACACTACTATAGCCACTGAAAAAGTTAATACTTCTTGTGTGGTATATACATATTTTTATTCTATATTTATTTTCAGGGCTTTATGCAAAACCTAACCGTAAAAATAACTTGTACAAAGCGACCGAAATACCAATAGGTCGAATCAATTTTAATATATACTTAAGGAAATTTAAAATGAATAGAACCTGTGAAATCTTGGATATCTATGATCTTGGAATTTGAAATCTTCCAGCAGCGTTGTAACCTAAAGACTATAACTTGCAACTGTTTAATAGGCATTTAAATTTCCACCTTCTCGGCCGGCAACGCTTCCCCTGGTGCTGCAGGTGTCCACGAGCGTCGGTGATCACTTTCTATCAGTTGACCCGCCGTTTAGCTCGTTTGCCAGTCATAATTATAAAAAAATAACATAGGCTATCTAACAAAATCTGAAGGTAAAAGATATTCCAAACGTACAAATCAAACAACATTTAACTAATTTCTTATTGCACAATAAAAAATATTTTCTCAATTAATTAAACAAAAGCATATATTTGTATCATATTTAATGAAATATAGAAGCAATAACATCCAGAATGTATTCATTTCAAATGCTATAAAATAACGTTCCCGCTCGAGACATTTCAAGTATTTCGCTTAAAAGCTTTCTCCATCCTGTATTTACGATTAGTCGTATATTTCTTAAGGAAGCGATAAAATTGAAATTACTATACATAGCAAATGTAATTTGTATTTATATAACTAGCTGTTCCCGACGGTGTGATTCGCATACCTCCTGATACCGTGGAAATATGAGAAATGTTATGCACGACGGCTGAACCGACTTTGATAAAGTTTGTTTGTGAGTTCAGATGTATTTAAGAGTGGTTTGCATTGATAATTCAATCTGGATTTCCCATATTTCCATGGAATCGGGAACTATGCGAATGACAACGCCGGGAACAGCTTATCCTCATACACAACTAGCAGACCTGGCCACTCGTTGCTGTGGCCAAGGTTTTTGTTTAAGATTTTTAATATACAAATAATTTGCAATAATATAATATTGCGTCTATAAATTAAGATGTAAGCTAATCAATAATTTCAAGTTGGATCAAACTGCACACGGTGTGCAAGTGATTAAAAGCGATTAAGTAGTTTAGGAATCCGTCGCGGACGAACAACGTGCCAAGTAATTTATATATACATATTAAGATATAACTCTTCCGCGAACTCTTTAAATGTTAGAACAAAAAAGTTCTACAGTATTATAGAACGTATTAATATCTACAATAAAGTCCGAGATACCATATATCCAACTACTGTAGTTATGCCACTATAACTACTTTATTAAATTTTAAAAGATAACAAAAGTGCCGACAATAAACAAACCATATCTCTGTATTAATTCCAAATCCTATTAAAAGAAAATAATTATGGCTATATTCATTTACTCACATATAGACAGAAAAGACTTTATGTATTCAAGAATGACTTTTTATTCGATGGCACAGTAGCTCTGGAATATTTAACACACATACTCGTATTTGTATATCTCCCCTTCTTCCTCCTATTTAATATTAACGATGATAAAACACTATAAATTAGATATAAGCTTAATTACGTATACATATATCTACGTGGATGAAACCGCGGGACATCGCTAGAATTATATGTAGACAAAACCTTGGTATTTATTTGCGTAGGGTGCAGCCCCTCTCCTCGTGCCATTCTTATCAGAAATCGGCCACGTGTGCCCCACAACCCACAACCCAGCCGATTTCGTTTTAGAAACGCTCCTGGGGGATATGGAAGCGGCTGCCCAAATGTCAGAGCTATGTCAAAATGGAAAGATCTGCAGGAAACTTGACCGTATGACACTTAGAGGTGGCCGGTGAGTGGAGTATTTTTAATACAGTTAAATTAAGATAATTATCTATCACCTCATTGGTGTAGTGGTTAGCATGTTCGGCTACAGATATGAGGTTCTGGGTTAGGCCAATTAAAAAATAAATCAATTGAATTTTCAATTAAGATTTCTCAATATTTTCCCCAAGTTGCAAAGTTGGCGGTGTGCTCCACCTCCATGCCTCGGAGAGGACGTTATACCGTTGGTCCTGAGCCTGATCTCTCTCAGGTCGTGTCGGATTGCCGTCATACATGTAACTGTGATATTTATGGAATAGAGAGTGCACTTGTGTACTATGCCTATCAATCGGCAGTGGAGCAGAGTGCTGGGTCAATGCTCTAAAAATCTTATCTCCTATGATTGAGCAGGCCTGAGCCCAGCAGTGGGACGTTAATGGGCTGCTATATATCTTTTTTTATTATCTATAGAAATATAACAATTGTAAATTCTAGTGCCCAGTCCCTAACTCCAGCTTCTAGCTTGAGCTCTTGAAGATTTTCCCAAGTCATCACAAAATATTAATTGAAATACCATTTTGAAGTTTGGGTTAAGAGCTACATACATGTTTGCCGTTTTAACAGGCAACGTGTTGGTAGTTAGACTAGTTCTATATCTATGAACCCAAGGAAGTTACCTGATGTTATGTCACTGCCTTAGGTCTAGTGATTAGCATGTTCGGTTACAGACATGTGGTTCTGGGTTCGAATCCCAGATCGGGCGAATACAATAATAGATATTGGGTATTCTATTAAAATATTCACAATATTTGCCTGGAGTTAGAAAGTGTGCTCCACCCCCAATGTGCTTCGGAGAGAGTCGGTTCTGAGCCTTATCTCTTTCCGCTCGTATCGATTGCCATCAAATCACATCGGACTATGAGAGTGGTGGAATAGAAAATGCACTTGTGTTCTATGCCAACAAAAAACCCACTTTGCTATGATTGAGGATCATTGCTACTTACTTTAATAGACATTAATGGGTTGCTACTTACTACTAATGTAATATAGTATATCTGATGATAATGCTCTTTTGCCTGTTTATTTCTATAAAAAAATGGATTGCAACTTTAATACCTTTGGAGGCACCGACTTTAATCCTAAGTCAGGGGGTCTTCGGGCGTCGATTGTTATTATCATCAAAAAAAAATATTTCTCGTACGATACTGAGTAGAAACCATTAAGAGGTAAATTATCTTTATCCAGGTTAATTTGTCACCATCTTATACTGCATCAGGTATAGTTTAAGATAGTGAATTATCATGCCGTCATAAATATATACTAAGTTCAATAGTAACATGAAAGAAGTGAACCTTCCATTAATTACAGGAAACCTGTTTTACATTCCGATGAGTCAATCCAGAGGATATTTGTTGAACACGTCGCCAAAGAACAACTGCAAAAAATGGAGTTCCCGACTACCTTCTTCACCCAATTCCTTATCCTAATAAAGCGAATGTTTACACAGACAGTTAGAAATACAGTGAGTTAATTCATTAACATTTATCGATGACCCCTAAGTATTTACATTTATAATTGTCATTTAGCAACTGAAGTAATATTTTATTAAATGTTAATTATATGTTTATTCAAAGATTACTTTAAAAACAGTCTCCTTTGGATTTTAAAGTTCATTCACTATATGCAGGAGCCATTGATATATTACTTTTTGTAATTTAAAGTTTCATTACACTTATTTCTTATTAAATTTCTGAACTAAATTTTATAATACTTTGTAACTATTATTCTTGTGTACTTACTTTAATAGATATACTGATATACTGATTTAATGACTGAATTCTCCTTTACCGGGTGGACTGATTTTGATGACGTTTTTGTATATGTATTCGATTTAGGATATCGTATATTTCCACTAGATCAGTTACAACGCAAATTTATTATAAAAGCTTCTGTTATTAAAGTAATTTAGCTTTCCTATAAAATTATTGTATAATCAATTTGGTACCCTTGTGAGACTAATGATGGTTGTATTTGATTTGATGGTTGTATTTGAGAAATAAATCAGTTTTACGATTTCCGGTAAAAAGTATATGAATTTTAAAAAGTAATTGGCTTTAGTACTTTTTATAAAAATCTGAAGTTAGTAACGTCCAAAACCTATCACCAGTTAAGGTTTTTTATTGCTGACTGGTTTCTACTTTGCATCGTACCAAAGCGCAAATTTTGGCCAGGGTATATCATAGATGATAGTATAGTAGCTAACCATAGCCGAAACGTATTGCCATACATGTTTGATACAAATTAAGAAATAGAATTTCATAAATTTAGCTGGTCCCTATTAAGAAAGTCGGCTCTAAAAAGCACTACTAGGTTAAGGTCAATGTACAAGATAAAGTGTGATAAAGGAAACGTTGTGGTATAAGAGAAGACGCAGTGCCTATAATTGGGAAAGGTATGCATAGATGGTTTGGGCACGTAGAGAGAATGAATGAAAGTAGACTGACAAAAAGGATTTATGAGTCTAGAGTGAATGGGAAAGTTGGAAGGAGAAGAAGGCGAACGTTCCTGGACCAAATCCAGGACATTTTAAATAAGGGCCAAGTCAAGAGTACTCTAAACCGACGAACTTGTATGAAAGGTTTAATGAAAATGAAAGAAGCGAAGGAGATCTGCAAGGATCGTGGCAAGTGTAAAGACGTGGTCTCTGCCTACCCCAATGGGAATGAGGCGTGATGCTATGTATGTATGTATACAAGTTAATTTCATTGATTAAAGATATTACGTATAAATCACGTCAACCATGTATTGTGTACTCAGAAGTAAGGATTCACACCTTACCTAGTAGTACTCATGGCACAACTTTTTTTTATTGCTGACAGTTTTAACGCATGACTGTGATCTCACGTGATAGTAAGTGATGATACAGTCTAAGACGGAAGCGCGCTAATCTGGGTGTGAGGCGATATACCCCTTACGGTTTTGACACAGCATCGTACCGGAACACAAATCTCTTTGTTTTGGCGGTACGTCTTTGCTGGTA
Organism: Elymnias hypermnestra; assembly: GCA_015832385.1. Classification (NCBI taxonomy): domain Eukaryota; kingdom Metazoa; phylum Arthropoda; class Insecta; order Lepidoptera; family Nymphalidae; genus Elymnias; species Elymnias hypermnestra. Next base: position 955,068 of record JACTOM010000867.1, read on the forward strand.
GGGTGGTAACCAGTTACAAGGAGCTGGGAGGCTTCCCACCAGAATCAGACAAATTAGAAAATACAATTTTCTAAAGGTGAGTACTCGCACCGCTGTAACCGTGAGTCCGTCAAAATTTAGACATCGGATTTTTAGATTTCAAACCGTTCTTCTTAAACTGGATGAGCTTCTTAACCTGGTTGTGCTTTTTAAATCATACTTTCTTAATAGACACCAGCGATTTGCCTTATAAAGGATCAAACTAATGTTCAAAGAGTACCAATCAGTTGAATTGTTATTTGTTCCAGATAAGCTTATGGATTCAACTCCTGCATCATATAAGCGCTGCTATCCTTTTGGGGGGTATATTCTTCCTCATCGGAAATGACGGGAATTTACCAATTGCCAACTTCAAATTCTGCCTCAGTTGCGTAGTTTTCTTCATGTACACTTACATCATGATACCGGTCTTGTTGTGTACGTATTTTACAGTTTTCTTAATGATTATTTTATATTGATAAAAACATTATTGTGCTGCTTTTTAGTGCATGCAAATCTTCATGCATGGTTTTGGTATTGTTACTATATAATATGTAATCTTATATAATATTTTGGACATGAGTTACATGATTTCATCTAGAAAATTCTCAGTTTTTGTGATTAAGGTATTGCTTATTGTGGTATGTGCTACCTAAATTTGATTTGCTTTTTACATTCCCTGGTTGTAGTAAATGTGCAATATTTTATTAATTAAATCATATAGCTTCGAATGCACTTGTAAGTAAAGTAGTGCTTAATATTTAAAGACAACTTCTACATAAAACATACAACAACTTTATGCGGAATTGATCGTCGTTTGAACATTTTGTTACCTAAATGCTAAACATATCATGTGTGGGTTTTTATTCATTCATGGTCATAATACGGAAAGGGAAACACCCTTTTCGCATTACAAAAATCGTCGTAGGGGAATAAACATGACAAAAAGTTTCGTATGTTTACCCCTATCCATTCATAACAACGTTATGAGGAGTTTAAGGATGATTTACGTGGAATCAATAAGAGGGACCTCTCTACGGTTATCACATTATTTCATATACTTAGCCTGAACCTTTTATTGCAAATATTTCTATATATTGAATGTAACATTACATTTTCATCATAAAATAATTAAACAAATATGTTACTTTATGTAACGTCGTTGAATGGGCAAATTGCTAATTAATGTGTTAAGATTGAAAATAGATTATATTTATTGTTAAAAACCCATGATCGCTTAGTGGTCTGACACGTAGATATTTTTAGAGAGTCATGGCATTGAATCCTGTGCAGTTTCTTGTTCAGCACCGCCGAGTTTATGTTTAGGAAAAACTTTGGCCAGTAATGATGGTTCGAAATTCATCTTTTATATTCATCAAGTAAAACAGTACGAAATGTGCAGGTTGTATATTCTATGAGTAGTTCTAGGGTACGCCTAGCCTGAACAGATGATATACTAACTCGCTTTCCAGCAGTGTGGTAAGTCAGACCTTCAAAAATTCCCTCTCTCTTAAGAGTGACGAGACCTGTACACAACAGTTGAATTATAATAAGCTGTTAGGTAGTGGCTGTATTCACTCAATACGAACCGTTGATTCGGCAGAATAGTGAGACGATTTAAAAAAAGCTGATATAACATGAGAGCTGTTTGAAAATCAAACGAACCATTGGAACAAATAATGATATAGCATTTTCTAGGGCCTCAGCGTTATTTTAGCTGATTTGAATCCGAATTATTGTCACAAGAAAATATAGACTATACTGGATTTTGCTGTGGTAAGCTCAATTTTTGAAACTGTTGGAATATGTGATTAATGGTAAAAGCAGCTAAATTAGAAACTTGAAATCTATTCATGATATTCAGAGTTTTAACATATGAAAATACATATTCTGGATATTCCAATGTCCTTATGTATAATTTTGTATTGTGTCGTTAATTATCCAAAGCATTCAATGAGTAGTAGTACTTGACTAGAAAATAATACATTTACCAAAAGAAACATTCGATAATACATTGTCAAAAAGTACAAGTGTTCAGTCAATTATTATAATATATAAAAGTCAAGAAACATCATTAAATTTACATAATTTTAGAGTCAAAGTAATACCCAATATTACATCATATGAAAATTAAAGGAAAAGTCAAAAAGTTATTATATGTAATATTCCACATCGTAGAAAATTCTTTCTAGCAACAGTCTTTCAACTTCTTTATATAGATAATGTCGTCTAAGTTATGAAAATTCGCTGGTAGTTTAATAAATAATTTCATCTTTTCATATGTTTATTTATACAGGGTTCTTTATTTAAAAAAAGTTTATGGGGAACGCTTATGTAATATATAATAAATTTATTGTTTCCTCGGACCTTACTTATATAATAAAATAAATAAATACATACAAATTTATCCACTAAATAAAATAATTTTCGAAATGTAATCGTTTCCTACCGCCAAATGCTAAAGTTTGAAGAAACTAAAAGTGTGCTTAAAGTAATAACATAAATTATACTACCTTTTCTTACATACCCTCCTATAAGTCCTCGCACTAAAAAGTTACAATGTGTGTGCGAGTGTGTGTCGGAGAATAAGAGAGAAGTAAAAGCATAAAGCGTAGGGGCATAGGGTTCTCCGCTGATATCGTCATTAACGGCATCCATACTGTGGGCGTTTGTTGGGTAATGTTGTTGCAATCAATTGTAATGTAGAATTACTTAATGTTCCCGATATCAATTTACACAAACTCATTAATAGTAACAACTAGGAACGCGACAGTTTCAATAGTCGATCGCTCTGGCGGACCATCACCCGAGAACTAGCGAGTTCGCCGCCGGATCACGACACATGACTCTGTCCCACGCCGATAGATAGATGGCGCCAGCGTTTCACAGACTACCGCACTCCGACATATGTACTCAGTAATTTTACCAAATTTTGTAGTAACAATAATAAATTTAACTTGAAACACAACATAGAATAAGGGTTTTCACCAATACACCATTGAGAGTCAGCACTGGTAGCAGTTTCACCTAGTTTAGCTACAGAACGTAATATGGATACACCAAACTAATTTTAAGAAAAAAAAATTGTAACAAAACATTGTATTTTTTCATTGTACATAAATAAATAATTATTATTATTAGTTTAGCTATATTTTTATCTATCTGTATTATAGCTATAATTTTTCTCAAACTATTTGAGGTTCTCTTTTACAAAAACACAGGCATCTCTTATGTACATACACGGTAATGGTTCTAGTACTACTAGATAAGTTAAGAATTTTGTAGAAACGAAATGCTTACTACATTTTGTTCGTGTTAAGAATGCAGTGAGTCGTCATTCTAGCCCCTATCAACTGGTCACTTGACCTTGTAATTTGAAAAGATTTAATTGGTTACGGGGCGGGGCTATAGTGACTCACTGTATTCGTAACGCGAACGAACAGTGGTTTTTTTTATTGCTCTCACGTGATGGTAAGTGATGATACAGTCTAAGATGGAGGCGCGCTAATCTGGTAAGAGGTGATATACCCCTTATGGTTTCTACACAGCATCGTACCGAAATACAAATCTCATGATTTGGCAGTACGTCTTTGCTGGTAGGGTGGTAACTAGCCGCGACCGAAGCCTCCCACATATCCAGACTCAGACAAATTAGAGAAAACTATTTCCTAAATTCGTCCTACAGGCGATGGAACCCGGGACATCCGCTAGCAAAGCGGATACTCACACCACTGCGCCAGCGAGGCCGTCAAGTCCTATATTTGAATCCCTTTTACTTGTTTTCAGTTCCAATGGAACTGCGTATGCTGCGACGTGAATATTTCAATAGATGGTACAGCCTCAAAGCGTACTATGCAGCACTCACGTTGTCAACTTTACCCATTATGGTTGGTATAATTAGTTAAAGTACACAACTGTCTCACTAATTTGTGGCCCATAAATAAGGCTAGAGATTGTAGGGATTGCTGTTTATCCTCTATTTTAGAAAAACCTTAGATTGTATACTGTATAAAATAAGTAAGCAGCAGTACTGTATAAAATAAGTAAGTAGCAGCTGGGCTTAGGCCTCCCTACTCATATGAGAGAGGGTTATTAGAGCATAGGACCACCACGTTACTCCACTGCGGGTTTGCAGGAATAGTACACAAGTACACTCCCTTTTCCCTCACTCTCATAGTCCGAAGTGACAAGAATCCGAAACCAAGACCTCATCTCTAGCCGAACATGCTAACCACTAGACCAGTAAGGGAGTCCTCATACTGTATCTATAGATATAATACTTTGTATGTAACTTTTGTTTTATTGTTCAACGTAATTTAAGTTTACAATTAAAACCAAAGCAGTCACAGTGGTCATAAAAGATTTTTGTTACGATACGATATCCATACATATAAATACGTGTTTATATAAGTTAACCTACTCCTAACTAGGTGAAATTATTTTTATTAATTATATTTGGTCTGATCAAGAATACTTTTCATTGATAATTCGTACCAGTAAATAACATTTTCCCCATATTTCCACGTTATCTAGAAATTCGCAGATGGCTCGTTGGTCTTTCGGCCGTCTACCGACATAGAGTGGCAGCAAGGGCACAGAGCCTGTGAGCTGATGCCGACGAGGTCTAGAGGATCAGAGCTCTGGCCAGTCAGGATCTGGTCCAAAAATGGAAGGAGAACCTCGGGTTCCCAGTAGCGGCCGTGGCCATTGTGGCAGCGATCCGCCTTCATCTGGAACAATAGGTTTCCAGAGACCACGGTTCGGTCTCCTACAGATTGGTGCAGTATCTGACCGTGCATGGATGCTTCCGAAAATTCCTACGTCGAATTGACCGGGAGGAGTCATCCGCTCTCCAACAGTGTGGTGCAGTTATCGACTCAACGCATCACATTGTAGCAGATTCTGCAACCTGGAGACCTCAGCGTCACCTCCTTGTGGCACTGATCGGTTACATTCTCTCGCTGAGGAGCATTGTAAGTGCAATGCTCTCCAATAGAGGATATGGGCAGGAGTATCTTTCTTCTGCGAGACCGTAGTCTCTCTTAAGGAAGCCCATGAGCGAGAGATGGAAAATGCAGCGGAGGCTCCCCTTCACCGCCGTAGAAGGCAGGGTACTACGCAGCGCGTGTTCGCGCCCCTCCTCCCGCCTCCATTAATCCTCAGTTTAACTCATCTAAGGTACCAAGGACTAATGCGAAAGTTGAACACCTAATGCCTCACTTATGGATGAAGAGGGTTCCGCTAGATTTTAGTAGGTATTGCGAGGTCCCCTCCCTCGCCGAGACCCACACTCCCAAAGGATTTCCCAGCGAAAAACAAAACCACACAGTGTATATACAATATTTTAACGTGTGCCATTTGTAGTGTAAAACTGACGAAATTATGGAGTTATGAAACTAAAGCCTTGGATCATTCTTAAGAAAAACGATAAAAGATTACCCTACAATAATGTAAAAGGCAAACCGTATATCTAGTAGGCACATCACTCCAATTTTATAACGGACAAAATATTATGGGAATTTAAGAAATTGCCGACTTTAAAGAGTACTCGCGCCACCCATCGCTATACACGTACACGGCTTATCCGCCCCATGCAACATACCGGGAGCTCTATTTCCGAGAAGAAGATAAACTACCTTCATCCCGGAAATAGAAAACCGGGTTAGTAACACGGTCCGTAAGAGCATCGCGGTTTTACCAAGAAAATGCATAAAACAGTTTTTTTGAAATAAAACTTCTTTAGACGCATGAAGGTAAAATTTTTACGCGATTAACGTCACGAAGATGTGCAGCGTTTTTTATACAAATTCGTTTGAATGTTAGGTAGTCTTAATATTTGCAAATAACATATGGCATTTTAATTTGCCACTCATCATTTAAAATACAATTTTTCGTAAAAAATAAAATAAAATTCGTAATTCTCTTTTCTAAATTTTAAATTCAAAAACAAAATTTTATTAATAATTTCTAATATTGACATAAAAACACGTGGCATTTTTCTTTACAATTCGTCATTTGAGATTTCAATAAATTGTTTGTATTAATCAATAAGTACACACGTCAGAAGTGAAACTTCTTTGGCAACCAATTTAAAGTCTTGTTTATATTTATGTAAATCTAAAACTAGATTTCCGAGACTTAAAGGGAGAGAAGAAGGAAGATATGTTAGGAATTTAATTGTCATTAAAATATTAAAAGTGTCGAGAACTAATACAGACAACTTATTGAAATGTCAAATGACGAATAGTAAATAAAAATTCCACGTGCTTTGTGTCAATATTAGACATTTTTTTATTAAATTTTGTTTTTGAATTGAAACTTTTTTAAATATAGTGGCAAATTCAAATGCCACATGTTATTTGTAAATATTAAAACTACCTAACTTTCAAACTAATAAACATAAAAAACATTACCTTCATGCGCCTAAACAAGTTTCACTTCAACAAACAGTAAACTTATATAAAGCATGGAAGTGCCGACACTTCTTTCATAAAGTGGGCTGCATTCCGGTGGAAAACGTCAGGTTTATAGCTCGTCTGAGCCAATTTATTGTATAAGCTAGTTAATCTCGCTATGATCGAATAGTGGCCAGGACTAGTTCTGTAGGACCTATGAACGAGCGAGCATACGATTTATAAAAGCAATTTTAAGTTTGTAAGTGCTTCCTGCATACAGAACTAGGAGCATATTAAGTCCAAATAACCGAAACAGTTGCAAATCGTGCGGTTAGAACCAACTGCGGTTGTCAGGACGACAGTCTCAAATGGAGGTAATTTAGCTTGACGTGTGTTGCAAGGGATTATTTCGGACGGTTTGTTCTTGAGATACGAATGCAACCGTCTCAAACATGTAATTATTAGAATTAATAGTACTGGCAAATGTCCATAACATTTGTCAATACTATTAATTCAAAGTTTATATATAACAAGTATTTAAAGTAAGTTACGTGATGAAAACAACGAAGTGAATGGAAACAAAACGAAAGGTATGCTTTTTGAAAGAAATGAATCTATGATGAATGGCAATATTTTGATAGATGGGGAACAAGTGGAAGAGGTGAAAGAATTTGTGTACTTGGGATTTAAATTTACAAAAGATGGAACATGTGAAAGTGATATTGAAAGGAGAGTGAATGCAGGGAATTAGGAAAATGGTGCTCGTGCAGAGCCTTTATGAATAGTCAGACAGTATCTCAAAGGGCCATACTGGCTGTGCATAGAGGAGTGTTGGTGCCAACACTTATGTATAATAGTGAAAGTAGAGTAAAATACCCATATGTGAGAAGAAGCACAATAGTAAAATATATGCGGTAGAGATGAGAACGTTGAGAAGTATGAGTGTGTTGAAATTGAGTGACAAAATAAGAAATAGTGTGATAAAAGAATAATGTGGTATAAAAGAAGATGTAGTGACTAAATTGAGAAAGGTATGCTTAGATGGTTTGGGCACACAGGGATAATGAATGAAAGGAGACTGACAAAAGGATTTATTAGTCAAGAGTGAATAGGAAAGTTGGAAGGGGAAGAACGTTCCTGGACCAAATCCAGGACATTTTAAATAAGGGCCAGGTCCAGAGTACTCTAAACCGACAAAGTTGTATCCAATGTTTAATGGGAATTAAAGAAGTGAAGGAGATATACAAGGATGGTGGTAAGTGGAAGGACGTTGTCTCTGCCTACCCCTTTGGGAATGAGGCGTGATGCTATGTATGTATGTAATTCTTAGTATTTGCGTATATGTTGTTGGCAGCATGCTTAATCATTGGCCCTACGGTTAATCTCTCTCTGATGCCGGCGGATTGTTGTCCCATCAGATTATGAGAATGAAGGAGAGTGCACTTGTGTTAGCTTATACACTTGTGTACTTCGGAGCAGCGGTATGCGTCTATGCTGTAAAAAACCTCTCTCCTATGCGTGTGGTAGCTTATATCTAGCTTTAGGACGTTAATGAGCGTTTTATACTTTTTATGAAATGTATAGAGAGAATCTGATCTAATAATTGCATTTGAAAAAAGAATTTAAATTGTATTATTTGTACTCTACGCTACTGTCGTATTGATGTTCTAGTTTACCTTGGGGACGCTGTTCATCCTTATCGGCTACTTGATGTCAGGCCAGCTGCTGGAGTTCGATCGTTTTGTACTGTTTACGATTAGCGGTTTAATGACCGGTATCTGCTCAGAAAGTCTTGGTCTTCTACTTGGATCCACTTTTAACGCTACGGTAAGTCTGTTATGTACATCTTTATATATACAATTCTTCCTAAGCGCTTCGACCGATTTTGATGGAATTATTAACGAGTACACAGGTTGATTGAAAAAGCGTTAGATTCATATATATATAATAAAACATATTTTTAAAGATTCTGTTACTGTCACAAACAATAAAATGAAATAAATCGCGTCTTCTTTTTAAATTTGCTCTGCTGAACCCAGACACTCCTAGCAAACTCTCCATACCATTACACCAGCGAGATCGTCATAAATTTAAATACGACGTCTTATCTTTTAAATTTTTCATGCAGGAAACCGAAACTTAAGCGTTAAAAAAAGTGATGCTAACTATACCAATAATAATTTCACCGGATCTTCTTAAATTGCGAGTCCTATATTTCGCCTATATTTCGCCTCTTACCAGATTAACGCGCTTCCATCTAAGACTGTATCATCACTTACCATCAGGTGAGATCGCAGTCAAGCGCTCAGCTCTCAGCAATAAAAAAGTGCATGGGTACAAAGTACACATGTTAGAAGCGAAACTTCTTTGGCAAACTAATTTTTAAGACTTCATTATATTTATACAAATCTAAAACTTTAGATTTCCGAGACTTAAAGTGTTATGTATCTGTGAACTTTGTAGTTAGACCCTAACCCTGCCCAATCGCAGATTCGGCGCGGGGGGGGGGGGGGATAGACGCTACAATGGGTGTGAAATAAACCACGTGAATAACAATATTGGATATAGGATAATTAATTGAATTACTGAAACAATAACAACTCTATACCCGACGTGAAAGGACATTACATAAAGGGAGGGAAAAAGGAAGATAAGTTAGGAATTTAATTGTCATTAAATATCTCAAATGACAAATTGTAAATAATATATAAAAAAATGCCCCGTGATTTTTGTCAATATTATAAATTATTAATTAAATTTTGTGTTTGAATTTAGAAAAGACAATTTACTTAATTTTTTATATATTCCATGAAATATTAGCATAAAAAACGCTGCACATCTTGGTGACGCTAATCACTTGTTTCAAGCGCCTAAAAAAGTTTCATTTCACAACATGAAGCTATCGATAAGAATAAAATTGCCGATTTATATTCCCAGACTGTTAACGTGTACTCGCACTATTCGCAAGTTCTCAAAATATAAAGCTAACTATAGAATGAAATATGTAACCTCATCTTTTCTACAAGAATACACATATCTAATATTTTTTCCTCCAGAACGGTTCAATCGTCGGACCCGCAATAGCTTCACCACTTCTCGCATTGTGTTGTTATGGGATGGGCTTCGGACCTTACATTGAAAGGATAATGAAAATTTTTATGTCGTTATCCTATCTCCGCTATGGCTTAACAGGATTCTGCCTCGCATTGTACCAAAAAAGGCCGCTGATGGAGTGCAACACAGACTTTTGTTTATATGCGGACACAAAAATCCTTTTAAGGGATCTCGGTATGACAAACGATAACTATGCAATTCAGATAGCTGGACTTCTCGTATTTACAGCTATTTTTAGAGTAATTACTTTTTTTACGCTTAGATACAGACTTACTGCTCAGTGTACAAGCAAATTCATGACATATATTAGCAAATTTTTAAAGCATAGATAAAGCTGTTAGTATTCACATACAGTCGTAAATAGGAGGAAAAAATAAGTTTTTGAATAAATAAAAAATCATCCCCTCTTCTGGGGTCTGAATTGAGAAATATCTATCTAAGGATAAAATTGGTAAGGACAAAAATTTTATTCTAAATAACTATCGAATAAACACATATTATCTCATAAATCCATGATGACAGACGACGCCACGGGGTGCGTTGACTCCCCACCTGATGATTCCCGAAGAAATGTTGCTGCTAACATATTAATGTAATGCGAAATCCTAATTTGGTTGGACTAACAGGAAAAATATACAAGGTGTTAGGAGGCCACTTCCGAAAACGAAGACAGATGATAGTAGTAATGACACCTATGATGACGCAGCATACATTATATTTGTTTATTCAATAACTCGCTCATATTGAACTTTACGCGAAAAATACTATAATTTTTCGGGGATGATTTTTTGTTTATTTAAAAACTTGTTTCTTTTTGATTTCCTCTCCCTTTTTTAATCTGATTCGGTTGGACTATTTAGTTTTTGAACTTCCCAATTTAATAAATATAAGACCGACTCTGTGTTATTACATTATCTATCTCTTGTATATAATCTGTCGTGTATTCGTACCTAGTGTAGTATCCTAGTGTAGTATCCTAACATGAATATTGATAAAAGCAAGTATATAAATTAAATATAAGAACGGGTGATAGTATTTATATAATATTGAATAGAAAGAAGCTTTACTTAATTAATAAATAAAAATATCAATGTTATTTGAATCTCTTTCCTTATTAATAAATGATAACACGGGTCGACACAAAAATTATTTTTAATTTGAATAATTTAGATCACTGTATAATTAATTACACTATATTGTTTTGTAAAGATGACAAAATTAATAACTTGTATGTGTTAAATATACAAACTGAAGACGAGGGTGTATGGTCTGAACCAGGGGTCGGTAACCCACGGCCCGCAACGTACAAAAGACAGTAATAATTAATGTGTTAAGTAAATAACAAATAATAGTTTTATTAAAAAAAAGTTTTTGAAATAACTGTTAATAATGTCAAACTTTAAGGCCTTTATATACTGTTATTGATATTTTCTTCCCGGTTATTTGAAATTGTTCTTTAGATCAAATATAGACAAGGTTTGGTTTTATTTACTGACAGTTATCACAGTTATTAATCTTGCCAACTTTACAGTCTTATATACAAGTACTATACATGGCAAGATAAATAAAATGAAACATTTCCTTTATGTAGTAAATTTTAAAATAACAATGACATCAAAACAATAGCATCTCAATTGTAGATAAAGGCACCCTTTTTATTTTAATATCTACTTTAAATATAGTTTAACACATGGTATTTATTTACTTACAATTGTTAATCTTGCCATGACAGAACTTAAAAGTAATATTAAAAACATTATAATAGCAAGTTACATTTAAGGACTTACGTGACCACCTCAGTAGATACTAAGCTATAATGGGTAGGGATTAGATTAAATAAGTCTAATGTTATAATCTGTGATGTTCTTTTAGGATTTATTGGTATTATTATAATAAGTAGAATACATTTTTACCTGAACTTTTTAATGAAACGCAATAATATTGTTATTAAAAAATAATGAAATTGATTACTTGTATAAAAATTGCTGCATAAGTCATCATTTTTTAGGACTAGTAAGTATTGTCAATTATTTTAATTTAATGGTGTGAGTAATAAAAATATTACAAAAAGAACGAAGTCTTATTTTTACAAATACCCCACTTTAATATATTAAAACTATGTTGTTATTGCTTATTGCTGATATATCTAAATTATATAAATAAATATTTTTGTTTGTATTGACAGATAAGACTCAACTTATTATTTGAACATGACATTTATTTGCGCGAAGATTATAGATAAATAAATAAATCAATATTTATTGTAGAAGAAATATAATTAATTACAAGCAAAAATTTAGTAGAGTCGTTCATATAATGTAGAATCTCTGAAAATATAATGATCACTAAAGAGATGTCAATACACTGCATGATATATTCCTCTTTTAGAGATCTACACAAGTATGCGATGACATAATATCTCTATATTTTGAGGATAACTCGCTATATTTCATTTTCTAAAACATATTCACATGCGATGATATATTTAGTAGGTTATACAGGTGGATAATTATCCTTATCAATCTTATTGGTTGATTCGCGCAAAATATCTTTAATTTTTATACCAGCGATCACCAACCAGAGACCCGCACTACAAGAGCCGTTTTGATTACATTTTTTTCTGGTTGATTCAAGAAAGATTAATAAAGGAAATTCATTCCAATAAATAACGTATTTCCCCATATTTCGACATGATCGGGAACTTTAGTGACACCGCCTAAAATGGCTACTACATAATATAAACATTGTATGCATATAGAAATATTAAAGAGATATATAAAACTTTAGACGTCATTGTACCTGAACATTATCTAAATTTAGTAAACATCATTTTTTATTTTGGCACCAAACAAACATCAACGCTAGTTTTTTTACGCATTGTTTAGCACAAGTCTTCTATTGACACTTATCAAAGAAAAAACTATTTTTTTTAGAAAAGTGAAAAACAAATTCTTTTTATTCTTAACCAATTATAATTTGCACTAAAATTATAAATGTCTGACTTGAAAATATTGGAACAGTTTTGATAAATTTAGATTAGAAAGAGAGGATTGATGTCGAGTTTTCTAAATAAATGCAGGAAAAATTACAAACAAATTCTAAATAAATGAATTATATAAACTAATGATATAAAAACAAATTTATTAAAACTGTTTCTTTAGGTCACAAGTTTCAAAAATCATTAGCCTACCTATCATATATGTACAATAAAATACTATAATAATTCTTGACCTCACTTTTATAGGAGTACAAGTTTTCTACTTGTAATACATTTCATCAAAAGCAATTTATTCTGGTTTCCATAAATACCTCAGCTCCTATATATGAATGCTTCCATGGTCAAATAGGATTATGAATTAAACAATTAACAAGTTGAAATAGTTAAATAACTAGATTTGCTAGTCCCAAATTCCAATTACTGTCAGAGCAAATTAAGGAAGTTATATTCAGTATTTTGACTGGCTGCAGGGTTCAGCTGTAGCTTTTTGCCACCCCATGAGCAGACATGCTATTATGTAAACACCATTATATTCCAGTAAATAGCTTTTTAGAAACCATTTAGAAGCAAAAATAACTCATTCTAAGTTACAATTATATATTAGGCTGTATATCTCAAATTGTTAGGCATAGATAATAAACTTGTTTCATTTTAAATAGTTGCCACATTTAAATTATTTTAAAGCAGAAGCAGAATCTGATGTTATCATATCAATTCTATTTTATCTCTGATGTCAAGAGCAAAGGCTATTAATGATAAGATTTTTTATAATGAACATAAAGATAAAAGTAGTGTTAAACTTCAGCCTTCTGGATTAGTAATAATTATACAAAAAAAACTCAATAAATTATAAAAGTTCATTCAACATTGAAATAAAAAAAATATTATAGTTCTAAAATATTTTTTATTATTACAAAGATAAAAATCATAAAATATCAACCGATTGTGTGTCTAATAACCTACCTTTGTTATCCATTAGATAATCATTTGAGTGAAGTAACAATTTTTTTATGATAACAAAAAAGCAATTGCCAATAATATCAATTTAACAAACCTAGAATCTATATTACACATTTACTCTTATAATCAAACTATTAATCCTTGCAGACATCCAAAGCATCTTGTTTCTCTTCAACCAACTCCTTGCCGGTTAAATCTAGTTTTTCCCGAGCGAAATCAGAAATTGTCAGGCCTTCTACAATCTTCCATTTTCCATTACTTACAGTTACTGGGAATGAATATACAACATCTCTAGGTGTACCATAAGATCCATCAGAAATAACACCCATACTCACCCAACGGTCACCAGTTCCAAGGAACCAATCTCTCATATGGTCAGATGCAGCTTTAGCAGCTGACAAAGCAGATGACATCTTCCTTGCTGCTATAACAGCAGCACCACGCTTTTGTACTGTAGATACAAAAGTAGTTTTCAGGAATTCTGCATCATTGACAGCAGCTGGAACTGATGATTCCACACCTCCAATCTTGGCTACAGCATTTGATGCGTCAGGGAACTGTGTTGATGAATGGTTTCCCCAAATTATTACATTCTTTACATCCTGTACCGGCACACCAAGTTTTGCAGCAAGTTGAGACTGGGCACGGTTTTGATCGAGACGTGTCATAGCAGTGAAATTTTCTTTGGGAATTGATGGTGCATACTTTGAACAAATTAAAGCATTTGTGTTGGCTGGATTACCTACAACAAGAACTTTTACATCCTTACGAGCCACCTTATCTAGAGCCTGCCCTTGCTCTTTGAAAATGCGTACATTGGCAGATAGGAGGTCCTTCCTCTCCATTCCTTCCCTTCTGGGCATAGCACCGACAAGGAAAGCAGCAGCAACATCTTTAAATGCTTCCTCAGGACTTGCAGTTGGCAGAACTCCAGTAAGAAGTGGTAAAGCACAGTCAGCAAGTTCCATTACCACACCTTCAAGAACTCCCATCATAGGAGCAATATCAAGTAGGTGTAGATATACAGGTTGTTCTGGACCGAATACAGCACCAGAAGCGATTTGATACAGAAGGGAATATGCAATTTGACCAGCTGCTCCAGTTACAACAACTTTTATTGGTGCAGCCTGAAATTAAAAAAAAATACATATGATAATCTTAATAGTAAGTACATTTCAATTCTTCTGAACTGCTGATTGAATAAATACCATTGGTGTTACAGACATAATTACTTTAACAGAGTCTGCATCCCTTGAATTACCTGATCCACAACACAGAAACGACATATTTACTACAACTTTCTATCTTTCTTCTATTCGTAACAATTAAGTTATATGGCCTTAATCACAGCACATTAATAGATAATCCCCACTTTAAATTTTGATAACATTCAGTTGTTTGGAATACTCGTAATAGTTACTTTATATATAATATTATTTTAAAAGGTCAAATCAATGTCAATGAAAAAATTCTTACCATTTTGTTAAAGATTGTTTGCTGAGGTTTTGTAATTTATCAATATATTGAAACGCCGGTTGTGTTATTTGTTAGAAGCGGCTTGTGTCGAAATGCAAGTTTCTCACTCTTGTATTAGATAACGAACTGAATGGTTAAATTTTTACCGCACGTAACTCCCTTCCTAATACAGGAATTTGTGGAACAAACTTCACAGCGGAACTATTATGCAAATTTTTCCAGCACGTAGGTATTCAACGTTTACTATTGCCCTGAAGTTAAACAAGATGTAATCGATTGTCTCAAAGAAAAATGAGTATTTGGTGTAGGAAATAAAGCAACTATTCGTTTAACTGTAATTTATAGTAACTAATACCACTAACTCTACATGTTGATATAATCTGTAACAAAATCGAAGGCATTCATTGAAACTGAGCATGGCAAGAATAACACTTAATTATACATAAATGTAAATAAAATTTAACTTTCTGTCGCCAATTTAAAGAAGATTTTTAAATAACACAAAATTTTAATTACCAGTAACAATCACAGGTATCGGTTTTATCTTAAAATATACTTTAAATGAAAACTTGGAAAGTTTTAATTTAATGGTAACAATTTTTTAAATTGCCATGTGTAATGGAGATTTCTTTGCCAGACTCACAATATTATCGCAAAATATGGTATTGACGATCAGACAGATTCTAAAATACCCGAATGTTAAAAAAAGTAGTGATGCCAGGATTAGAATATGTGCTCTAAATATCAACTCTGTGCAAAAACACAGACGGACGTTTATTTTCAAGAATGGAATAAATTGACAATTCTATCCGGATACCAAAAAGTTTGTTCCCCTTACATAGATTTAGAAAAGGCCTATGATCGAGTGGTGAGAAATGAGTTGTGGCCAACGTTACCTACATATGGGGTGAGCGGTAATCTGATTCAAGCATTGATATCTCTTTATGAGGGTTCTAGTGCTTGTGTCAGCAGAAATGAGTTGTGGCTAACGTTACCTGCGTATAGGGTGAGCGGTAATCTGATTCAAGCATTGATGTCTCTCTATGAAGGTTCTAGTTCTTGTGTCAGGATAAACGGGGCGTACACGGAGTGGTTTCCTGTCGAAAGAGGTGTTCGACAGGGATATGTTGCGTCACCATGGCTGTGCAACTTATTCATGGATAACTGTTTGACAGATTTAAAACATAGTATGTATGGGTTAAGAATGAATGAATTACTCATCAAATGTTTACTCTATGCTGATGATCAAGTAATACTCGCATCATCTGCTAATGAGCTACAGGAGATGGTAAATATTATGAATGAAGCTTTGAAAAGAATAGGAATAAAAATGAATGTAAACAAAACGAAAGTTATGCTTTTTGAAAAAGAAGAATTTATGATGAATGGCAATATATTGATAGATGGAAAGGTGATGAGGTGAAAGAATTTTTGTACTTGGGATATAATTTACAAAAGATAGAACATGTGAAAGTCATATTGAAAGGAGTACTAGATTAATAACTTTAATTCAATGTTAGTTTACTTTATATATTCATATTAAACCTCTTTACAGTATTTGTTGCTAAAAAAAGTATAGCTTTGACCAAAAACAAATTATAGACTAAAATGACATAACATATGCTCTTGTAGGCATTACTCTATGGCGATAACCTAAAAAATTTGTTCCTTATTCTTATTTAATCAATCGATTTATTTTGAAATAAAGGAAGAAAAGTAAACTTTTCCAATTAATGATTCTAATCTATTTATTCATCCACATTTTATAATGTCGTCTCTCTTGCGATCTACAAAATTAGTGCGATATTTTACTGGTGCAGCAAGAACTTTGATACTCAATTCGGCAAAGACTGCCGATGCTGCCTTATTAATAAACCCTAAGGCAATAACTGCTTCCAACAAGTAAGTTTAATTTAATGAACCTTTTATAAAATATATTCCTAATATCTTACTAGTCCAAATCAGTCCACGGCAGGCAATCTTTTGCAGAGATAAGCCGTTTACAATTGTAAGCCCTTTCGTTGGCTCAAAACATGAATCTGATATAAGTTCATGAACTGAAATAAAAAAAATTAAGTCACATTCTACGCCATATAGCACAAACTTCTTTAGTTCAATGATTTATAAAATGTCAAATGGTAAATCACCTTTTACTATGTTTATGCACGCTACCATCTTTAACTGCCATCACTTGCCATCAAGTGAGATCACATTCATGTGGCTACCTGTGAGCAAGAAAGAAAGATCATTTGCCTACCATATTCTAAGACTAGTGGTTGCTAGGCTTTTTCTAATAAGAAAATTCTAGTCTGCTTAAATTATTACCCTTAACTAAAGTAGGATTTGTGAAAAAAACTAATGTACTTTATTTACTTTTTAGTGTACTTATGCGAGATTATGCCAGTAAGAAAAGTGAGAGCCTCGATCCATTGCTGCAGAAATTAGATTTAGAGGTTAGAAAATTTGGGAGGATTACAAAAAAAGATATTGATGAAGTATTTGATGAACTTCGTGCCAATCATGACATAACTAGCTCTCAGTCTTTATTGGTCATTAGATGTTGTGGTAAGCAGATGCAATATATATATATAAAAATTGTAACCCGGGTATTTCTGAGCTATATTTATAGCCTACAAAAGCCTACAAAAGTTTTCAAATTAGTTATTTTTCAGAGAAAATAGTTGTGATTGCCTTTTTTTTTTATTTATTATAACTTTGAATTCACCCTCATTTTTCCAACTTGTTATATTTATATTAAGCATGTTTCAGTCACCACCTACCTCACACATAAAATTTATTTAGCTACAAACTAGTTCTATATTTTTTATTATAGCCAGTTGCTTCTCTATTTAAAAAATACTCAGTTACTTAACAGTTATAAAGAATCAAGTATGAAATCCTAATTTTTTTTAAATAGTGTTTCAAAGATAAATTCCATTTATTATCTTTTGTACTATTTATATGTTATTAAGCATCTTGTTTTAATAGGGATGATATAATCATCAAAATTACAAAAACATCAAAATGTCTAAAATATATCTTAAATTTCTTATACATTGCTTTTTAACAAATTAAGTCCTACACCTGTAATTTATATAACTCTGTTGTTATGCAAGATTGAAAGAATTTTGGTTGCAAAAATAGTATCAAACCTCAAGGATCTTAAGGCCTGCTCTACTACAATGGATTACAATTAACATAAATAAAAATCTTATATTGCTATTACTTTGGATGAATAATAAGATAATGTGATAGTTTCCAAATTTCATGTAGGGGCATAGCAGAATCCAGAAAAACCTATATTTGCTTGTGCTTATTTAATTAAATCAGCAAACTGTGATTATGTCATTAGTAGATATAAATGATTTGTTTCATATACAAACAGCTTTCCTGTAAAACAAAGTCTTTTGTATTATTTATATTCTTCCATAACAGCAATATTGTAATTGAAAAATTATAATTTCTACTGGAAGAAAAATAATATTTTGAGTCTTCTTTAAATTTAATAACAACTCCTTGAAACTCCATAAATTATGCACTTCTATGAACATTTTGTGTGCCTATTTTAGGTGATCTTGTACCTGAAGAATTACCTGAACAAAGAACATTGTTAGTTCAGAAGATATGGAATGTATTGACAGAGAGAGGTATACCAATGGATGTCTCCCATTATAATGCATTGCTTAGAGTTTACATTGAAAATGAACATCCCTTTTCACCAGCACAGTTCCTTGAAGAAATGGAAAAAAAAGGATTACAACCAAATAGGTAGCTTTAATTGTACTAAGTCCTTTAAGGTCCTTGTATTCGTAATGGAACTATAATCATTCAATTATCTACACTAATATTATATAGCCAAAGTCTGTCTCTCAAAGATTGTAAAAGTTGAGTTTGTTTTGATTGTAAGAGTTGAAATGTGCACTTGTCTATTTCACATGTGATGTATAATATTTTGTCTCATGTCTTACTTACTTACTTTACATGTGAACAATAGAAACCACATTAAAGTTATACATCCCTTTGCTATTGATTTGTAATATGCAAATAATTAATTAAATCCTTTTAATTAGTATGAAAGGAAAATCTGAGTGTGTCAATCTTTAAAGAGTGAGTCACTATAAGCTTTATTTATGGTAATCATATTTGTGTTCACTCTAATTCCATCTTTTATGTGAATTATATGTCAGATGAAACTGTGCAGGTTGTCTAGTATGTAATATATATGTAGACAATAAAATATTAGTATTATATGATTTGTTTATAGGGTTACATATCAAAGACTTATGTGGCGTTACTGCCAAGAGGGTGATGTTGATGGTGCTACTAAGGTGTTGGAGAAAATGAGAGAATTAAATATGCCAGTATCTGAACCAGTCCTAAATGCCCTTATAATGGGTCATGCTTTTCATGGAGACACCGATGGTGCAAAGGCTGTATTAGATACTATGTCAGGTGCAGGTCTTAAGCCATCTAATCGCACATATGCATTGTTAGCATGTGGTTATGCAAAACAGGGTGACATGGAAAATGTTGACAATGTTATTACTTCAGCAATTGAACAAGACAATCCGTTAACAGACAAGGTTAGTAAAATAGACATAAAGTGACAAAGCTTGATATTTCTGAGATAGTTGTTCCAACTTCATAAATTTCGTACATTACTATTTGAGAAATTACAATGACTCACGTAAGATAGTTGCGAAAAACATTGGAATCAGTTATACATTCACATAATTTATACTATAAAAAAATTTGAGAATAAATCACTTGACTCTATGATTGGGTGTCCAATAGTCGTTCAGTATAGTCAGTCAGACATTCCCTATTTTGGATAAGTTCAATGTCATATCTCATTATATTTTCAGGATTTATTAGACATTGTCGAACAATTAGCTATCGGTGGTCATGAAGATAAAGTTGAGGATATATTTCAACATCTCCATAAAGCTGTTGGTTACAACCAGGAAGCATGCAGTCTCATACTTCGATTGCTAAATAAAGATCATGAGGTGACAGCAAAAAAAGTGATGAAAACCATGCCTAAAATAGCAAATTCAGAGGACACAATATTCAAAGGAGCCTTTTACGTAAAACATTTGTTGAAGGTGAAACAATCAGCTGATGGTATTATACAGTCATTAAGGGAACTGCAAAACGAAGGTCTCATAGTAGGTGCATTATATATTGCTACAGAAGCGGCATTACAACAAGGACGCACTGAATTAGCGGAAAAGCTTTTTAAAGAACTAAAAAAAGATGGTGTCGAGATCAGACAACATTATTATTGGCCGCTTCTAGTTCAAAAAGTTAGAGAAGATGACGAGGAAGGTCTTCTAGAAATTATTCGTAATATGTGCAACGAAGGTTTACCACCCACAGGCGAAGCTCTCAGAGATTATGTCATACCATATATGATTAAAAAAAATAGTGCCCAAAATGTTATAGTAAAATTGCAATTATCAAATGTACCAACTTTCCATAGTGCAAGAAATATAATGATTGAATTATTAGACTTAGGGGACATGAAAAAAGCTGCTGATATCGCATCGGCCTATCATCCTAGAGGGCAATACGCATTAATAAGACGACCACTATTGAATGCGTTCAGTAAAACTAAAGATATAGACTCCCTTGTAAATATAATACATGTTACAAGTAGTAATCATTTCACACAACAAGAAAATGGCTCCAATGAAGACATACAAATTGACGATCAAGTACATGCTAATGAAGTTGGCCGTATTGTAAGGAGCTGTATTAACATTGTGGCTAGAGATAATATAACAGAGACGCTCCTATCTAAACTTCTTTCTAAAGGATTAAGAATAAGTACTGTTGCTGCTGAAGAAATACAACAACATCTCGGCAAGAATATGACAACAGAAATATCAGAACTTCTCACGAAGTTAACTTCTCCGGATTTAGAAATGGCGCCACTTGGAAACGCTAAAAGAGTTCAAGGTGTCAGAACAACATCCCAATTAGAAAAACTTTTAGAACAAGTTGAAAGCAAAGATGGCAACCATTTGAATAGGCTTAGAAAACAGTTACTCGTAGCTTATATAAATGAAAGAAATGTGGAAAAAGTTGCTGCCCTTGTTGAAGAATTTAAGACCAAGTCAGATTTTGAACTAACTGCTGCAACAATGGCACAGTTGTTTGAGTTTTATTGCGAAAACGATGAAATTGATAAGGCATATGAAATCAAAGCGCAGTTGTTTGCTAAAGACCCTAAGTTTGAGTTAAATAACTATAAAAAAGTTCAATTGGCGTATGCTTTGGTGCGCGCCAATAGATATGACGAAGCAATCAACTTCCTTATAGAGAATAAAGTATCAAGTGATACTGAGAATACAGGTTTCACTCTTAATTCTAAGTCATGGCAAATGTTAAATAATTTGGCAGAAACAAAAGATGACAGTAAAGTAAGTAGTGACAGTAAAATTGTCTATGTTTTTCATGTTTAATTTTTGTCAGTACATGCAGTTTATTGTTTGACTTGAATTATTTTTCGATCCACTATTAATAATAAATCTTTTGATTCGTTTGTATTATGCGTACTTTCGTCTGTTTTAGTGTTTGTAGTTTGTGGTAATCTTTGGTCCGAAGTAATCTTGTTTTTGGAGTTTTACTTCCCTTTATCACTTAATAATTTCCGAATGTTTACAATTTTAAATCCCTCAGTTATAAACTAGCTCTTCGACCTTATTGCAATGATCTATGACGTTAGTAACCGGGTCAAAGTAATCGTGTTGAAATTGGAAAGAAATCTTATTTAATTTCATAATTGTGTCAAATTGAATATTTTTTTTATTAATAATTTGTAATTAAATCGATATTGTTTTATTCAGGAATGATTTTACGATCCTACATTAACTTACAGGTAAAAGAGATGACAACAACCCTGATAGATAATGGATATATTGAACCATCTAATGTCATTTTGGGGCCACTTATAAAAGTGCATTTACTTAAAGATGACATTGAGAGTGCGCTTAAGGAGTTTGAAAATTGCTGCCAACAATATAGAAGCACTCCGTGGAAGGGTGAACTTATGAAAGCTCTGATATTGAAAGAAGATGCCACGAAATTGCAATGGTTGGCGGATTTAAGTACACAGGTATTTTTTTTATTTCATACAAATTTTGAGTACTCGCTTCGTTAGTAGCCGGAGTTCAAATAGTTAAGAGATACTTAGGAAGTTGCATTTTTCAATGTGTCTCCGTAAACAATGTATAGCCTCTTAATATTTTAAGTAAAATAATAGTTACACTATTCCGTAAAAGATGGGACAATGTTAATTTCGAAGTGGTTTAACGTGTTATTGTCACCTGTAACTAATTACGCGTAATTCATAAGGTTTTTCTAATTTATGTGTGTAAAAAAATGGATGTCGTCGTATCGTTTTAAGTAAAATTATAGTGACACGGTTCCGTAAAAGATGGGACAATGTTAATTTCGAAGTGGTTTAATGTGTTATTGTCACCTGTAACTAATTACACGTAATTCGTAATGTTTTTCTAATTTGTCTGTGTAAAAAAATGTATTTCGTCGTATCGTTTTAAGTAAAATTATAGTAATATATTCCTTTAGATATGGGACAATGTCAATTTTGAAATCGCTTAATTTTTTATTGTCATCTGTACCCAATTTCCACGTAATTAATAAAGTTTTTTTAAATTTGCTTTTTAAAAATAATATCCTTTTAAGTAAAATTATAGTTACACGATTCTTAAATAATGGGAAATTGTTAATGTTGAAGTGGTTTTATTTATAATGTTTACATTTAACAAACTACACGTAATGAATAAGGTTGAACGATCGATTTTGAGAAAATGTTGAAGTTGTCCGACAGTTCGATACCATATGAAGACATTGTTACTGTTGTTGAAAGAATTAAATCACTGTATCTATACTTGGACTAAATTTTGGTAAATCATGACGTCAGCTGGTTTGACCTTTATGACACTAGCCGGAGGTGCCTTCTCAGTTATTTTTATTCTATTTTATTTGTGATACAAACAGTTTTATTACACATACTTATAAACAAAATAAGGAATTTAATAACATTTAAATCATAAAACGAAACATTAATATAGAATCTTAAATATTGGTAAAGTGCTGTTAATTAAATCTAAGCTTCTAAACAATATATTGAAATTATTGCAAGAGGGATACACAAAAGTATTGCCAATGAATTTTGCTCTGGGATAGGATATATAAATCAGATTGATATCGGGGTATTAGGACTGGAGCATTTTAAATTTATCCCAAGGTAAGGTGAGTCAGTAAGGTATTTTATTTATTGTTTTCTAGATACACGGTGAAGTGAACATACTTCATGACCTCGTGTTGGCTTTCGTAGAGTGCGGAAGGTTGCGTCAAGCGCGCCGGATCTTAGAGACTCCTGGCCTACAAACAAGGCAGAGACGTTTAACAGACGCTTGCCAACGTTATGTGGAGGTATGTTACTAACATCCTACTGATATTACACAATGTTTATATGCATAATATAATTTATTTAACCCTTCCAGTCATAAGTAGCAAAAAATTACTCGCGATCCGATTGGGAGAACCGATAGACCCCAGTTTATTTGTATGGAAATTTGAAGCAGAGTGCTGAGTGATGTGAATCATGATGTCATTGGTGGATTTAAAAGTTTTGTTTAATTTGTAAAAAGCTGTCTTGGGAAAATTCGCCTTAGTGAAAATACTTTTAGTGTTACACAATACTAGATTTGTTAAAAGTTATTAATTTCGTAATTACAAAGTTTTTAAATCTTAAGGTGAAGATGCTATACTCTAGAATTAATAAACAAAAAGTTAAAGCCAATTGCTCGTCAACTAGGCGTAAAAATGCTTAAACTCACCACATATAAATTAACCTTTCACGTGAAGTTTCAATAGATGCCGCTCTAAATTTTTTGATAATGAAATCAAATTAATGCTACTAAATTGTCTTGTTGTTTCCTTGCCCTTATCCCACTAGGTGGGGTCGGCACAGCATGTTTCCTTTCGCCACTTCACTCTATCCGCTGTCATTTCTACATTCACACCCTTAATACACATATCCTCTTTCACACAATTCATCCACACTTTTTTTGGTCGCCCTCTCCCGGCCCTGCCGCTTACCATCATCCTGCCGCTTACCATGAGCATCAAATGACATCCACTAATAATTTGTAATATGTATTTGAACTCGAGTGAATAAAAAACTATTTTATTAATTGACAATTTGAATAAGGTTGATACGGTAATAGGAGAAATTTATTTTCAGGAGGGCAAGTCAGAATATCTTGAAGGTCTACTGGAAGCAACGAAAGAGCTCTCCCATATTGACCGTTCAAATATTTTCTATCACCTACTAGTATCATATTGCAAGGCCAATGAGACAGATAAAGCTCTGGGCCTCTGGACTTTGCTACAAGAAGAAGGCGAAGTACCAAGCGAACAATTCCTCATGCACCTCGGCAGCCATTTAAAACAGAAAAATAGAGAAGTCCCATTCGTAATACCACATGCGAAAGTAGCACCAAAACCAGTCTCCAAACCAATTGCAATTAAAAAAAAAGCAGAAGATGCTGAAAAACCGTTAAAGAAGGATGTAACAGCAGAAGTTGAAAAACTAACCCAAGAAGGGAAGACAATACAAGCAATGGATGTTGCTATGAAATCTATTGAAGCTGGTGTTTTCCCGAAACCGAATGTATTGAAATATTTATTAAGAACATTAGCTGAAGAAGGTAATGTAGAAAAAATTCAAGCACTGGGCCCTTATATTGGTGATACAATGCGTCGTAACGTGACTTATGAAGATAAATTAACACTTGCAATATTTAAAAGGGGTGTGGGAGTTCAACATGTTGACAATGTGTTGAAAGCGTTACAAGCGGCTAAGACGGATGAGGAAGTTGAAAGAACTTTAAGAAAATTCCCTAGAAGCAATGCGCTGGCAACTGCAGTACAAGATGAGGAGTTAGCAGCTAAATGTAAGTGTTTATTTAATTCCTTTTTTTGAGAAAAACGGAGCTTTGAGTACTTTAACTACAAACATAAATTTTTTACTTAATTTATTTAATAGACCTTCATTTTATATATTACCTCATACAATGCCCGGCGTGTGTTGCTTTGATACAATAATATAAAAATAAGAATAATAATCAATTTTATTCAGAGCAACATTAGACTCAAATTGTTAGTTTACAAACTTATGACTATGTTAGGTACAATTAAAATATAATATTGAATAAAAATTGAAAAATATAAAAATAAATCAAATTTATCTAAATAAAACTAAATCAAATTTAATTAAAGTATACATATATACATAGCATCACGCTTCATTCCCATAGGGGTAGGCAGAGACAACATCCTTCCACTTGCCACAATCCTAGCATATATCCTTCGCTTCTTTCATTCTCATTAAACGTTTCATACAAGTTCGTTGGTTTAGAGTACTCTTGACTTGGCCCTTAATTAAAATGTCCTAGATTTGATCCAGGAACGTTCGCTTTGGTCTTCCCCTTCCAACTTTCTCATTCACTCTTGACTCGTAAATCCTTTTTGTTAGTCTCCTTTCATTCATTCTCTCTACATGCCCAAACCATCTAAGCATACCTTTCTCAATTTTAGTCACTACATCTTCTTTTAAACCACAACATTCTCTTATCACACTATTTCTTACTCTGTCACTCAGTTTTAATCCACTCATGCTTCTCAACGCTCTCATCTCTACCGCATTTATTTTACTTTTGTGATTCTTCTGCCATACCCAACTTTCACTACCATACATAAGTGTTGGCACCAACACTCCAGCATGCACTGCCAGTCTAGCCCTTTGAGACACCATCTGGCTATTCATAAAAGCATGCAGAGCACCATTTACCATATTCCCTGCATTCACTCTCCTTTCGATATCACTTTCACATGTTCCATCTTTTGTAAATTTAGATCCCAAGTATACAAATTCTTTCACCTCTTCCACTTGTTCCCCATCTATCAAAATATTGCCATTCATCATAGATTCATCTCGTTCAAAAAGCATAACTTTCGTTTTGTTTACATTCACTTTCATTCCTTTCCCTTTCAAAGCTTTATTCATAATATTTACTATCTCATGTAGCTCATTAGCGGATGACGCAAGTATTACTTGATCATCAGCGTAGAGTAAACATTTGATGAGTAGTTCATTCATTCTTAACCTATACATACTTTCTTTTAAATCTGTCAAACAGTTACCCATGAATAGGTTGAACAGCCATGGTGACGCAACACATCCCTGTCGAACACCTCTTTCGACAGGAAACCGCCCCGTTTATTCTGATACAAGTACTAGAACCCTCATAGAGAGACTTCAATGCTTGAATCAGATTACCACTCACCCCATACGTAGATAACGTTGACCACAGCTCATTCCTTACCACTCGATCATAAGCCTTTTCTAAATCTACGAAAGCGCAATAAATTAAACTAAATTCAATCAAATGAAATTACATGAAAAAAATTAAAATCATATGAAACATATAAACATAAATTGATGACTTAGAAACTAGACTATTTATAAATATATATTTACTTTTCTCCAAATGAGCGCCTATAGTCTGATCTTATGTGCGCAAGGTGCAGAGTACAACAATGGTTTTGAAGTAAAAGTTCTTTAAACACTTTAAGGTTAATCTGGTGTTTGCGTGACGATAGTGTTACGAAAATTGTGATCGGGTGAGGCGATGATAATTGTTATCATATGTGTTTTAAAAATATTAAGTGTTATGCACCTAGCCATTTTTTACTATACAGTATTATTCCTTATCCAACAAGTTACATTACATATGTTGTATATTTTATGTAGATTAAAACTACCCTTTACTGTATTTCATTAAAATATATGTTAGTACATATTACAAAATATCAGAGATTTAAAAAGGGACAGCAAAGTGGCAACTAGTGGTTAATATAATATTTTTTTAATTTATTGATTTACAGGTCACCAGTTAGTTGAATTGGCAGCGTCAAAAGGTTATGTTCTACCAGCTAATTTACTCTGGATGGAATATTTGTTGATAGACAATATTGAGGAAGCTGAATCACTATGGAAGAAATACTTACAGGATGCTAGTGTTGTTGTATTCAGAAGGCTACTTCAGGAATGCCACACTAAGAGAGATGCAAAGAAAATTGAATATTTGATTGATACATTGAAAAGTAGTAAAAAAATCTCCCCGACTTCCATAGGAAATGCTTACTCGAGATTGATCAATTTGCATTTAGTTGAAAATAAACTTGATGAAGCAAACAATGTGTTTGACAGAGCGCTGAAAAGTGGAATTACAGTTGAACATCTTAACAAAACCAGTATTAAAAGGCTAAAAGATGCATCAGAAGCTGCCGGACAGGAATTAGACATTGTTTAAATGTGTATTTATATGACTTAATTGTATTTGTGAATATTCAATGTTGTGCTATATAAATGAATAATTCCAAAGATTTTTATGTTACTGTTTTTATGAATAAAAGAAATATTTCGATTTGGAATCATTTTAACAATAATATTAACATATTCTGTTTTCAAGTCATGTAAACAGTGGATGGTGTGTTGCCAATTGTTAAAACGATATAAACTCGATATTTTTCTTACGTGGACCTTCAACGTTTCATATGCTAAAAGAATTTATTTAGTCTTTCAAATTCAGTCTTTTTATATGTTTAATAGCTATGTAGATTTTTCTACGCACTACTTGAAACAAATTTATTTTAAAATTGAGGAAATTCACTTGAAAATTTTATTTAAGGTCATAGTATAAAATGTTTTCTGCTGGTATCTAGTAGTATATGGATCAGTTTTTGATATTATTTTTGGTGTTTGAAGAAAGTTCTAATAACACAGATGTAACATTATTTTTTTTATAAAATATTAGTCTGTTCCTACATTTACAGTTATATATTATGTCACAAGTATAATTTAAAAATTTTCTTACTATTTTATAGAAGTAATATATGGGATTTCTGAAATAGGTTTAAAAAATAACTAACATTATTCAATCAGTTCTAAAAAGACAGAGAAATTTGAGAACAAGCTACTCTGTACAAATTTATATTTGTTTAATAGAATGCTTATATTTTACGAACAAGTTAAGTTAAGACGCTTAAGTTTTATTTGTTTTATTAATATGTTAGGGAATTATATAAGAAAATTAGGTATCGTGTTATAAAATACATTATTATTATTTATGGGCTAAGCAGGTTTCGTTGATGCGTCTATATCAATTATTGTGCTTTTTGCTATTTCTATACTTGTCCAGTCTGTTCTCGAAGTTCTCGAAGTGACAGTCGCCACACTCTCGGGTAATTTATTCCACTGGTATAATCCAACTCTATTATTGTGAGAGTGGATGATAGTTACTTGTACCCAACATAAATCTTAGGTTAGAAATTGCAAAATTCATAAAAACAGTGCAAAAAAGTAAACATGGTATGTACGTTTATGTTTTTTAAATCATTTGTTGCCATACTCCAGCAATAGATGCTTTAAATTACCAATTAAAGATACAGACTTTGACCTGTGATTATTTAAATTTTGTCCAAATGGTATGTATTTAGTTGTAGAAACTAGTTTTATTAATAAATTATTAGATAATATGGGTTGTGTTTTATTAACATGCCTGGTAGTCCGAATGTGGCATAAAATATTTTTTTTATTTTGACCCCGATTCCTCGTTGAAATCTTATGCAACCAAACACAAAAGTTACATAATTTCAAAAATAAAGTTTAAAATATTTTTACATAGCTAAACATTGTTTTTTGTTCGCGCCATCTAACCGTGCATTAACGGAGTCATATATACACGCATCGAATCTGTACTATACAACATAACAAAATACTTGATAAGCTGTACATAACTAAACCTTTGTTATCCTTATTCGCACAAAATAACGAATTCTTAACGGTTGCTCTGGCTCTGTTTCTTTTCTCCCCGAACTTTATACAAACTTTTTTTAACATACAATCACCCCATTTAATGGATTGTAAATCTCGAAATTAAATTTAAAATGATACTGAAATCTTGTAATGCTGCTTGAATATCGGCTGATGATATAATAATTGATGAGGCTCTAACTTTACAACCATTTTCCATGTCAAATCTGACAAATTTTAAAACAAAATGACTAAAAACTAAAGAATTATAGTATTAGTTTTCACGCTGATGCAGATTTGGTGTGCAAGTGGTAAACTGTACGTACGTATGAAAAGTTATCTTGCATCTTAGAAAAATTGATATTTTTGTAAATTTGATGATTATATCACCCTATTTATCAATCAAAGTCGTCGTTTTTTTTAATATAAGGATATTAGTACAAAATATAGTGCAATATGAAATAACTTATCTTATTTTTGTTTATACTTGACCCTTTATATGCAGGCTGCCACGTGTTGGTATTTTTGAATATCTACACATTATTAGTGGCTTGTGTTATGTTAACTGTCTTCTTATTAGTGAGTTTTATTCTTATA
The DNA here is from genome assembly GCA_015832385.1 of Elymnias hypermnestra. Taxonomy (NCBI): domain Eukaryota; kingdom Metazoa; phylum Arthropoda; class Insecta; order Lepidoptera; family Nymphalidae; genus Elymnias; species Elymnias hypermnestra. The sequence goes on from JACTOM010000867.1 coordinate 984,538, forward strand.
TATTTAAAAATCTCGATTATGTTAGATAAAATCATCCATCGATAGGTCTTTTAAAATACCACCACCCAGAGCCATATAATACGTCAAACAAAAATTGCAATGGCATAGGGCATTTGGCGCCAAATCAAGTAATACTTTGCGTGGCTTTGATTTAATAATTAATAGCGTCAATTTGATATAATACGAACATTTTGTGCTTGTGATATTATTGCTTTTGAATTTACAAGAACTTCATTAATATTTTGCATGACCTAAAGGAATTTTGAGATTTCTTTAATTTTAATATGTTTTATGACAATATATCTCTGCGTAAAGGCGGTAAATTTTACCTATGCTGGGTAGCGGATGCATGGCCTTTAAGATTCGCAAAAATAACGCAACGACAGCTTTTGGCGACAAATATTCCTCAAATATGGTAAGTATTTTTACTTTTAAATTATATAAAGTTAACTCATATTTGGTTTATATGATAAGGTAGCATTTATGTATTAAATAGCTATTCGCCGCGCTGTTACACCAGTCCAACAAATCACGGATCATTAAAATCATCAGCCCCTTTGCTTTATATATAAACGCTAAAATTCAACTTTCTACGTTGACTTATAACTTGTTATTTCTAGTGAGAACTTATTAGAAGGGATGATAAGTGAGTCAGGGCGTCCATCAAAGAGGTTTTCCCTCCGCCTCAGTTGTCAACTGCTTCACGGTCTTGCGCGTATTTATCAGAGAAAAGCTGACCTAGTCATTGGTAAGAAACTATAGACTAATATATTTGCTTAGAGGTAATTAAAAATATCTCTATCAAAAACTGTCTATAACTGAATTAAAGCTATACCAAGCTACTACAGTGTTATTTTTTGTTGTTACCTTATATAACCATCATGTATATTATTATATCCAATTCTGTTCAGTGATACTTTTGTTATTAAATACTTTCATTAATATGTATATGTCTAATATTAATAAAATTCTTGTTATATGTGTAAAGTTTATATGTAATGACCCTTATTGTTGATAGAAAAAAATGGTATAATTATAATAAAATTTTACTTTTCTTCCATTTGGAAATGATGAGTATTTAACACGAGTATTATTTAATTAGAGTAATATTTTTTATAGCAATTAGCTTGTTTTAAAGTTTGAAAAAATTGCAATTTAATTTATATAATAAAATTTAATATGCCATCTTAATTGATTTTGTATAAATTCCTATGGATTAAAAAGTTTGAGGAAAAAATTAAACCACAGTATTTCAATCTTATTAGATTTCAATTAGTCTAATTTGCACACATAATATATATTAATTCTAATAATATTCTTCAAAATAATTTCACTAGGATTGTCTTTTGTTAGGTGTTATAGTAAATTAAAACTTTAATTTATTTTAATTTGTTCAATAAGCAGTAAAAATATAGAGAAACTGCACTGAAATCAGTTGATTCATTTAATTTATTAATTATTTAATTATGTTATATTGAAAGTTTAATAAATGATAAAATATTCTATATAATTTATGTTATTATGTAAATATAATAAAAAATCAAAAATATTTTTTGTAAAATTCTGAATATATTTGACATATGTATATAGTAAATGTATTTGTAAGAGTCAAGTGCCAGAAATGTGTAATACTTATCTTTATTTTTTAATTATTAACATTTATTTAAGGTTTTAAAATTTTATTATAAAAATTGAATCATATAATATGTTGAAGGCATTGCTAATTAGACATTTAAAAACTAATATAAAAAATACTTTGTATTATGAAACTTTTGATTAAGAATGTTAAGATTTTTATAAATAAAACAGTTTATTTGTATCTTATGGACATATTATTATATTTATCTTTTAAATATATTTTATCAAGTAAATAAATCTATCTTTCTACACTTATCGTTCATTATTTTTATTTTACACAACAAAAATACCTATTGTAATAGTTTAAGCCCCAACTTCGCTAAGTCTTTCTAGGTCAACTTTATGTCACTAATTTTTATGTAGACATGACGCAATGTTGACTTTATATAGACCGTATATGGACATCGTAGGTACATTACTCAACTTTACGTTGACATGGTGTGATGGTGACTTTATTTACGCCATTTATAGACACTAGGTGCGTTACTAAATTTTGCTTAGACTTCTCGTAATGCTGACGTTATATATGCCATTTAAAGATATCATCGGTACGTCACTCAATTTTACGTAGATATATGTACATAATTGTAAATCTTACGTCAAGAAGTATGAAATAATGACTTATATGTCACGTAAATTCTTACCATATAATTTTAAAGTCACTGACGTAAATATGTTCACTAAGGACCTCTATTATGATGGTTTGACTGGCGTATTAATTTGACTATCAGAAATCCTGGGTTCGATTTCCAGCAGATCAAATTTAGGATTTTTTTGTATAAGTGTATACCGGTTGTGGATTTCGGCTGTAGTACTAATACATTATGATAAAACGACCTCGTAGCGGGTTACCATCTAAAACTGTATCTTTAATTACGTTTTCTACTATAGGTTTATTTTTAATGTAAAAAAGTAGCGACTCCTAAATAATTATAACCTTTATCACCATATCTTCTCTACGTCTAAATTTTTTTTTATAAAATTGGTTAAAAATAAAGTTATCAATATAATTGGCATAAACTCACACACAAATGTACACGTAGACATTGGAAACATAAGAAAAATTTGTAATTGCCAAATTATTTCTTCATTTATTTATCTATATGTAAATTAGTTAAGATACTGTAGATTTTTGTTAGATGCTGATAATAAATATATAAATAAATTAGTTACACATTATCATTTGATTACATTAGATGTAGACATTGAAAGGGAACGAAGAACGTTGGTGGTGCGGTGTAATATATTGGTTCATCGGTTTGCTCGTTGTAGCGAAGAAGCCAAGATTAGTCTTTTTAAGGCCAGCTTTTCTTGTGGACCAGCTATAAATGCTCTTCGTGTCTAATATAATAACGGGTTCAGAATGTTGCCCGAATCGGTGGTCTTTTTAATCGGTGGCGCCATAGAAAGAAGGAAACCTCGAGCATTCTTGAACGAATAAAAGTGGAGAGATTGCAAGAAGAGGATGTTAGAGAAGAATATCTGAAAAATTTGAGTGGGCGATTCAAGAGTGAAGACGAAGGAAATGAGATTGAAAGTTTATGGAATAAATTTAAAGATGGAGTGGTTGGTGCTGCTATTGATGTATGTGGCGTGTCTAAAAGGAGGAAAGGTAAGAAAGAGAAGAATTTGTGGATGGACAAAAATGTTCAAGCAGCTGTGTGTGAAAAGAAGAAAGCTTGGTCCGATTGGTTGGCTACAAAAGCGAACCAACGAATGCAAAAGGCAACGAATGATGACGTAAAAAAGGCAAGAATGGAATACAAAAGGGTGAAAGTAATCGTGAAAGAAGCTGTAAGAAAGAAAAAAGAAGAATACAGTGATATGTATGATAGGAGACTTTCTGATGATTTTCAGTCAAACAAAAAGTTTTTCTGGAAATCAATACAATTTGCCCGAGGGAGATCTACTTCCTCGGAGCTTTGTAAAATCAGAAGTTTAGATGGAAACTCTGATGATTTTTATGCTATCAGAAGGAAGCGAATAGCGTCACTAGTGAAAAGGGCTTGGGCAAGTAGCCACAGCATTCTGAGCATGTTAATGGCCAGGTACGATTCTCCGTTATATAAATTATATATTAAATTGTATGTATTACAGTAGTTAGTTTCTTTTAACGACCTTTAGATAGTTAAGTATTGACATAGTGTTCATAATGACATTCTTTTAAATGTAGTAGTAATCTTTATAATTAATTTGGTTTGCTTAATGATATGTAATTTAATCGTATAAGCTATTTACTAAAAATCTGTGAAAATTTTTTCATGTATGTATTTGAGCCTTTGTTGCTAAATAAATGAATTAATTATTATTATTTTTAACGTAAATAATTATTACAGCGGAATTGTGCATGATGGATGCGAAGATTATGAAAAAAATCCATTCAATGTGAGTTTTATTTACTTTATGGATAGACGATTTGTACTACTACGCTTAAAATGGTAGATTATGTTTATCTATTGGAGCAAAAGGAAATTTTGTTTCTTTATTACCTCTTTTATATATTATGTTATATATCCGCTAGCATTTATGAAGTAAAACTTCTTTACCCATGCTTGATTTGGGGAGTAATGCTGGACGGGAGCGTTACGTTTTATTTTAGTCTTATAGTATAAAGCATACTCGTTTACATAATGCTTTACTGGATAAACAACATTTTGTGGCATTACCGCCTAATTCACGATTCCGTGTACATGGTGGTTGTCGCCGAATTTAGACTTTGCCGAATTGCAATCAAAATATTGATATTAAAAAAAATGGTGATAAGTGAGTTTATTAGTCTTTAAAACAATATTTTAAAAAAGTTCTTAAACATCTGTTGGATGGTGTTAAAGTCTATAAGGGGAATATGTAGGAACTGTTTATTTTATGTAAATAACGAAATGTATTAAGTAAATGCAAAAAGAAAAGAATGAAAAAAACTAGCACTAGCAGAAGTTAAACTTTCGATTGGTGGCATTGATTAGCGGGGACTGCTCGCTTGACAGCGATAGGAGCGATGCTCTCAAGTGCGACATGTCGGGAGAGGGTAGAGGCCCGCAAGTAAGAGGGAGAATGCAGTATATGCTCCCTCTCACCGCCAAAGAAGGTGCGATACTAGGCGGCTTTTGTTTGCGCACCTGATCCCATCTCCATGATCCCTCAGTCAGACTCAGCTTATATACCAAGCAAGAATGCGTAAGCTGAACCTCTAGTGTCCACGGATGAAGAATTGGGGTGTGCGAATAATTCAAACTTACGAATTATTCGTTCCGAATCGAATGTTAATATTCGATTCGAAACTCGAATCGTATAATTGGAAAATTCAATTTTTTCCGAATTATTCATAAACTAATAAATTTTTAATTATAATATCTTTTGGGCTGTCAAGTTATGAAAGAAAATTTAAAACCTACCTTGATAAATTTTCACTTCAGTTGCGGATTCTAAAAGAAATAGTCCCTCATTAAAAATACAGTATTCTGTATAATGCCTGAAGACTTGACGAGCAAAACTCTTATATGGTAAAAGACGGCTGCATTAATAAATACCCTACCTAATAAATTAGCTTCCAAAAACAATGAGGAAAGTCTTAACTAACAAGAATTTTAAATATAAACTAAAACAATACTATATAGTATATACAAACGACATCAAATAAATATATAATATAAATGACCACTTCTTGGATAGGGAAAAAATCACTTGTATGTGAATTATGTTGTAATTATTTAAATATATAATTTTTTTCGAAACAATTGTCGACGACAGGTATGCACGGATAAACTCTTGAGAGTTTGTTTTAGGACCCCTTATAATTTATTTATTGTATTTTTAATGACGAGATAATAAAATAAATAAATACAAAATCAGCAATTGAAAATAATGTTTCACTTTCAACCGAAGTTCAAAGTATTCCTAAATATTTTTAAAGGAAAGTCTATTATTCGTAAGTCGAATATTTCTATACACGATTTAAATTATTTAAACAGAGAAATTGAAAATCCAGAGATATTTCATTAATTTGTGAATCCGCTGGGTTCCAGTAGGTATTGCAAAGCCTCCTTCCTCGTCGAGTCTCGCACTCCTGATCGATTCTTGTCGGAGTAAGTACGTAAAAGTATTTAGCAGCGCAAAAAAATTAAGGGTTTGACTCCCGACATGAAAAATTAAGGAAAATGCTACGTCTAACCAGTCTGATCCTGGGTTGGCGGGAGGCTTCGTCCGTGACTAATAACTATAACCCTACCAGCAAAAGCATCGCTAAGCAAAAAAAGTGTAGAAACTTACTTTACTATCAGCACGTACCATGAGGTGAGATAACAGTCAAGCGCTTAATTTATCAGGAATAAAAAATACATTCAATCCTTAAGGTATGGAAACGAGACTGATTTAGTCCAAAGGAGACAGCCTAGAGAACTGCCAAGATTACAAATCCAAGAAGTAGGGGAAGAAAATCTTGAACAACGATTTCAGGTATATTTTTTATTACATAAATGGTCAAACAAGTTTGTCTGTATGTGTATGCATGTGTTTTTCTGCTTGTTTCTTTTTTCTGACACCTCTAATATAAAAGCCTTTTTTAAACTCAATATGAGATTAGATATATTTCTTTAAATAACATAATATTCATACAATGAAGTCAGTTTGCTGTTTTGCAAGTATAACGACGCAATTAAATAAAGCTTACCATACATGAGCCCTATTAATATAGTTACAGATTGACTTTAATATGACCAATTGTTTCATCTATTTTTTTTTAAATAGTCTAGGATCGCAAGAAGCCAAGCCAATACAAAATATATCTTTACATTACGAATACATTTATCAAAAACCCTTTTCATAAAATATTGCCAATAAAGAGCCATATATAACAAATACATATAGGTCAATAATATAGCCTGCAATGTTTAAAAATGAATGATATAGATGACTTTGATTAATTTATTCGTAATGTTTTGCATTAGCTTTTACGGGTTTAGGTGATTTTGACAAATTCTTTAAATAGGGAAATTTTTAAAATGAAACTTCTTTAGGCAAGATTTTTATGAAGGTAAAATTTTTACGGATGAAACGCGTGATTAGCGTCACGAAGATGTGCAGCGTTTTTTTATGCTAATTTGTTTGAAAGTTAGGTAGTTTTAATATGTATAAATAAACCTATCTTCCTTTTACCCTCCCTCTAAGTCTCGGAAATCTAAAGTTTTAGATTTGTAAAGATATAAACAAGACTTAAAAATTACTATTCCAAAGAAGTTTCACTTCTGATATGTGTACTTTGTACTTGTACGCACGCACTTTTCATTTTTTTTAATAAGATAACAGAAGTTATGTTAAGATTACACTGGTCATTGTAAATGTTATCACTTTAATAAAAAAAAAATGTTGTATTTCATAGTATTAACCATGCCTTGATGTATCGTCATCACATCTGTCGTGTGTTCTAAAGCATACAGGGAAGTAGCAGCTCCTTGACGTCCCGCTGCTGGGTACAACCCTCCTAACTCATAGAGGGGTTTTAGAACATAGACCCACCACGCAGCTCCACGGGTTGGCAAGCATAGTACACACGGCCTTAACATGCTCTCCGAGGTGCGGGGGTGGTGCACATCACCAACTTCCCAACTTCGAGCAAAAATAATAAATAAATTCAATATCGATTTTTCAATTGCCCCGATCCGGGTATTGAAGGACTTCATGTCTGTAACCGAACATGCTGACCACTAGACTAATGAGGCAGTCCTGAAGATCACACAACTTTTTAATTATTATTTTCAGAATACTAGCTTCATGGTAGCACGGGAGCAAGATATAACCCTGAAAGAACCAACACTACCTGAAAATCGTTTACTATTAGATGTAAGAAACATTTGAATTAGCAAAAATTATCTTACTTTAACTAATTTCACCATGAGCAAAGATGGCATATTTTGACATTCTCTATGACAATTTTATATTAGGGGTTATTTATATTAGGGGAGGGCCTATATTAAGTATTGGATAATATAATGTGGTTTTAAACGTACGGGGACATCTATTTGATGTTTGAACGTTGTGGTATAAAAGAAGATGTAGTGACTGAAATTGAGAAAGGTATGCTTAGATTTAGAAAAGGCCTATGATCGAGTGGTGAGGAATGAGCTGTGGTCAACGTTATCTACGTATGGGGTGAGCGGTTGTCTGATCCAAGCATTGAAGTCTCTCTATGAGGGTTCTAGTGCCTGTGTCAGAATAAACGGAGCGTACACGGAGTGGTTTCCTGTCGAAAGAGGTGTTCGACAGGGATGTGTTGCGTCACCATGGCTGTTCAACCTTTTCATGGATAAATGTTTGACAGATTTAAAAGAAAGTATGTATGGGTTAAGAATGAATGAATTACTCATCAAATGTTTACTCTACGCTGATGATCAAGTAATACTTGCGTCATCCGCTAACGAGCTTCAGGAGATGCTAAATATTATGAATGAAGCTTTGAAAGGGAAAGGAATGAAAGTGAATGTAAACAAAACGAAAGTTATGCTTTTTGAACGAGATGAATCTATGATGAATGGCAATATTTTGATAGATGGGGAACAAGTGGAAGAGGTGAAAGAATTTGTATACTTGGGATCTAAATTTACAAAAGATGGAACATGTGAAAGTGATATCGAAAGGAGAGTGAATGCAGGGAATATGGTAAATGGTGCTCTGCATGCTTTTATGAATAGCCAGATGGTGTCTCAAAGGGCTAGACTGGCAGTGCATGCTGGAGTGTTGGTGCCAACACTTATGTATGGTAGTGAAAGTTGGGTATGGCAGAAGAATCACAAAAGTAAAATAAATGCGGTAGAGATGAGAGCGTTGAGAAGCATGAGTGGATTAAAACTGAGTGACAGAGTAAGAAATAGTGTGATAAGAGAACGTTGTGGTATAAAAGAAGACGTAGTGACTAAAATTGAAAAAGGTATGCTTAGATGGTTTGGGCATGTAGAGAGAATGAATGAAAGGAGACTGACAAAAAGGATTTATGAGTCAAAAGTGAATGCGAAAGTTGGAAGGGGAAGACCAAGCCGAACATTCCTGGATCAAATCCAGGACCTTTTAATTAAGGGCCAAGTCAAGAGTACTCTAAACCGACGATCTTGTATGAAAGGTTTAATGAGAATTAAAGAAGCGAAGGTGATATGCAAGGATCGTGGCAAGTGGAAGGAGGTTGTCTCTGTCTACCCCTATGGGAATGAGGCGTGATGCTATGTATGTATGTATGTATGTAACTTAGCCATATCCAATCTCTGATATCTTTATGAAATATACAACGTATGTATGTTACTTAATTAGATAACGAAATATACTCTAATGCATCAAGTACCATAGTATATAACACATGTTTGTAATATGTAAAAGAAGAAAATTATTACTGTGGATTATCCTTTACAGATAAATATGTACTATAGCGGACTTTTTAATTGATCTTCATGAAACTATTCCGTAGCACATTAATTTGATCTGTCTCGTAAGGTATAGCCATTTGCGATTTGAGCTCAAAATTATGTATGTAACATCACATTAGAAATCTTTATATTTTTCGGTTTTTCTTTAGCATCATATGTATGTATTGTACATATAAACCTTCCTCTTGAATCGCTCTATCTCTTGCTGTATTCAAATTGTTTGAATGGTTTAAAAAATCGAAGCGAACAGGCGGCGGAAACGATTTCATTTTATACTATGTAAAGATGAAATGTAGTCAATATTAATGTGCGCATGTGCTATTCGTTGCTTGACGAAAAGGTGAACGCTGTCATATGCCTTTTGCCTTATTGTGTGTCTGTGTCTGGTACTCGTTTAATTATATAGGATGGATTCGGTGAAATGCATCCAGATCAGCCACTGCTGATGGTGGTCGACAGATCAGCGGAAATTATGCTAGGGAAGGAAACATCTGCACTACAACACAGTGTACTCGACTTGCCTCAAGATTTCTCGACCGATAAATCTAGACTTGCGCTGCACGACACCGCGCAAATGGAGCGTATATCAGAACACGATACATCATTGTTCAAGAAAGGTAAAACATTAAATCCATTCATAATACTGTGTAAACTTAATAAAACTAATATACAATTGATATCTTGTTTTAAATTAAATATAAACAATTAAAATATGCTTGCAATTTTTGTGACGCCATGTTTGTGACGTCATCATTTTATGTATTTATGAATAAGCTTACAAAATCGAATGACTAATAAAATTCTTAAAACTAACAGCTGTGTACTGCTGTTAGTAGAAATAAATAACGTGATTATCACCGCCCACTGATTAAACTACGTGATTATAAACGGGCAAGGATTGGTCCCCATGTTTGTAACGTCATAATTTTATGTATTTATGAACACGTTTATAAAATCGAATAATTTAATTAATAAGATTCACAGCTGTTATAGCTGGGTACTATTGCGAGGTGAAATAAAAATGACGTCATTATAAACACGCAATAATGATGGGTCGCCATTTTTGTGACATCTTAATTTTATGTGTTTATTTATGATATATGAATATTTTTCGAATGATTTGGTTAGTAACATTCAAAACACTAACAGCTGTGTGCTACTGTTAGTAGAAATCCAAATCACGTGACTGTAAACGCGCAACCATTGGTCTCCATGTTTGTGACGTCATATTTTATATATTCGGTCCTTATCCTTAAGGATTCGAAATTCAAATTTCAAATTAATTTAGCTGGTACATTTGAGTTTTGAATACACTCATTAATTTGTTTTTTCCTCATAATTTGTTTCTGCGACACCAGACGCCAGTCGCCAGTCAATCTCTTATTACCGCACAATGAGAAATATGAAATATCGGTATATTTACCGAGTACCAGTTCTACCCTGGCACCAGTGCTGCATAAACAGCTCGAAGGCTTTATGATTCATACGGCGCGGATGTCGCAAAAGAAAGCACGGTGCCTTTTTGGTTTCAATGTTTTAGTTCTGGAAATATCGACCTCCAGAACCAACGGCCGGAGACCAAAGTGGAAAATGAAGAATTAAAGGCTATTGTGCAAGCGAATCCATCACAAAGCACTTCAGAGATAGTTGCAGACTTCGGGGTAGGTCACAAAACTCTATTAATCCACTTGAAGCAAATCGGGAAGTAATGAAGTGCAGCTGTAGGCTTCGGGGAGATTAAAAAAACTTGGAACATGAGGTACCCTTCATGAATTGAATGAAACGAACTTGCGAACACGCGTCGACTGCTGTGTTACTTTGCTCAAACTACCCAACTGTGAAGGGATTTTAAATCGAATCATTACTGTGTGATGAAAAGTGGATATTGTACGATAATCTGAAGCGTTCGTTGCAATTTCCGAACTCTGTAGATCCAGCCAAATAAATTGGGGCACCCAGAACGAAAATTGACTCATAAAAATTTACTTGTGAGTGTTTGGTGGTCTGACGCCGGTGTCGTTCATTACAGTTTTCTGTAATCTGGCCAAACGAATGCGGCAGATATCTATTGTCAGCAACTGCAAAGCATGAAGAATGAACTGGCTGCTATACAACCGAAATTGTTCAATAGATCTAGATCAATGCTGATTCACGATAACGCAAGATCACACACTGCACAACAAACACCCACTAAGTTAGATGAGCTACAATTGGAATATCTGCGACATCCATCATACTTCAATAACCATTTTTAAGGGACAGTTACCAATTTGGACAACTATTAACTAAGAAAAAAATTTAACTCCGATGCGGCAGTCCAAACCGCCTTCAAAGGGTATTGATTCTCGCCTGCATGGTTTTTTTTTATTAAAAGGTGATACTGATATATGAACTACTTATGATGGCAAAAGTGCACAGATAACAACGGTACATACCTCGATTGTTGAAATATATTTTACAAAAACAAAAATTGACTTTATACTCTTCCTGTACAAAACGCCTATTTCATATGTAAGGACCTAATTATGAATATGTTTGCAACAAAATAAAATAATTTAATAAATAAGTTTACAGTAACATCTTTGTACTACTGTGAGGGAAAATTAAAATGAAATTGTGACGTCACACGAATTCGAATTAGTTCGGTTACTCTTGGCGTGTTTTTGACAGACTGCTATTATTCCCACTTAATTTTATAAGTTTTACCCATAATTTGATAGTAATCCATTTCTACACAGGTTTAAAAACGTTTAACTCTTCGTTAAGATTCATTGATGCTAAGTAACAAATATCGGAATCCAACTTATATTCTTTATAACCAAAGTTCATTGTACCATAATTTGCTATAACGAATATTTTCTAAGTACCTTCATTTTTGTTATATCGCAATTGCACAGTTTGCAAATGTATAGTTTTATTGTAAATGTTATTACTCCAAACAAATCCACGGTTCCTGTCGTTTTGGTCATTTTGACGTTTTCGTAATATTGACGATTATACAACGTCATCCATTTATCTAGGTCATCTTTTTAAAAAATCATATAGCAATTAAAACATGACGCTGAAACAGTAATAAATAATTTATCACGGATACTGTCGGGTTAAATTAGTATTTCTTAGTTGACTCTTTATAAGTCGTGGGCCGTCAATATCTACAAAATATTGGTGCCTTGAACTTGTCCTTTCATGTGAACTATCGAATTAATTGTGATTATTATACGAATATTATCAAACATTCCGATCATTTATGAATAACATCCATTACTAGGTCTGTTAAAGGGCCAGCACCCAGAGCCATATATTTAATTAAATGTTTTTTTCTTAAATCACGTAGCATTTGAAACAAGACCATAAAAAAATATCGCAAGTACAAAAGGTAGTATAGTAATAAATACTTTATCTTTGAAACCAAATGCCTAACCAAATTAGGATTTCATACTTGACTCTTTATACGTTAGGGTCGTCTAAATAGGACTAATTATTTCGGATATTTAAGTCGCCTTGATAAAATCTTCATTTATATCTTCCAATATTAGACACAAGATTTTTGACGTGAAACTTCTTTTGGCACATGGGGGTAGAATTATTACGGATGAAACGCGTTATTAGCGTTACGAAGTGTGCAGCGTTTTTTATGTTAATTCGTATGAAAGTTAGGTAGTTTTAATATTTACAAAACAGGTGGCATTTTAATTTGCCACTCGTCATTTAACAATTTGATATACTAGTTTAATAAAATATAAAATAAAAATATTTCCTTAATTCTCTTTTCTAAATTCCAAAACAAAATTTAATTACTAATTTTAATAGTGACAAAAACACGTGGCATTTTTATTTACAATCGTCATTTGTGATTTAAATAAATTATTTGTATTAATTTTCGACACTTAATTACAAATGTTTTAATGACAATTAAATTCTTAATATATTATCTTATTTTTATAATCTGAAGTTTTCGTTTTATATAAATATAAGACTTAAATATTACTTTTCCAAAGAAGTTTCACTGCTGTAATTTTATGTAATTAAAATACGTATCTTTAACGTAACAAAAAGTCTTGATGGTCTAGTGGTGACACGTCTGGATTCTTGTTTAGAGAAATCGCGGATTCGAATCCACAGTTATACCAATAAGTTTCTATTTATGAAAAGAATGTTCTTGATAATTGTCTCTAATCCAAACGACGAACGCTAATGAAAACGTCGTGAGGAAACCTGCATATCCCGAGAGTAATTCTGGGCTATGAAAAGCCTGTCTACCCATACAGCATGGTGGTTTCATGTTCTACAACCCTTTTCTATGTGTGAGGAGCTATTGGTCCAGCAGTGGGACGTAAAAAGGCTGTTACTTACCTAACTTACTTTTTGCAGGTGAAAAATCAATGGGTCTCGATGCGGAAAGAGGTAAGTTTTTAATAATTTTATATTGATTATTTTGTATCCTAATTCCACCATTCTAATCATTCTTTTTCTTTAGAAATTCCTGATATATCCGTAATCCCGCCTCTCGAAATATCCGATCCTCAACCAAGAAAGTTAGTACGTCATTTTTATTACAGTCTACATAGTAACACATTTATGGTATTGTAAAATTAACTTTTAGAAAAAAAATATGTTTCGTAAATCATAAAAAAGTTTTATAACGAAACTACTTTCATTTTTTCGATGTAATTAAAAAGTTATATTTACATCAAAATTTATTTCTGAACAAAATGAAGAAAGCATGCCGATAGTACCCGAATTAACTCGAGTACCTAACACAATGTTAATTTCGGCAACGTATTTGCGAATTAAATTTTGTTATAAACATTCATAATATATAAAATTATGACGTCATAAACATGGCAACCAATAGTTGCGAGTTTATAGTCGTAATTTATATTTTTCCTCACAGTAGTCCACATCATTTACAGTGTTTTGAATTTTATTACCTAAATCATTCGATTTTATTAAGAACATATTCATAAATACATAAAATTATAACTTTACAAACATGACGACCAGTCGTTGTGCGATAATAGTCACGTTATTTGTATTTCTCCTCACACAGCTGTTACAGTGTTTTGAATTTCATTACAGTGCCTAAGTTAAGCTTCATAAAAAAAAATTGAAAAAACATTGCATAGTATAACGAATATTTCCTATATCTATTTAAGTTCTTTATATCTAGCTTTATATGGACAGTGAACAAGTAGTAGTTATTTCATTGTCGTGAATATTTTAATAACGAAGACTAATTAATATATTGTATGTTTGTTTTTTTATGAAAACAGTGGAGGAATTGAAAAAGTTGGAGAGGAATTAAAAAAGGAAGTCAATAAATCACAAGAAATGGTATTAGAGGTAATTGTAATATTTATATATTATGTATAGATTAGGTATTCCTGTCGCCTGCGTACTCTACTATCCCGTAGAAATATGGGGAAATCCCGGTCAAATTATCTCAAACAGTCTTGAAGTCTAAGTATTCTTTATTCAAGTAAGCTTAAAATGCTCTTTTCTATCATTAGTAGTCTCTCCGTTAGTAACACCTCAACCACCGGTTCGGAAAGTTGATTCCGCTGAGAAGAAGCCGGCAAGAAACTCAGCGGTTACTCTTTTAAAGATAGTTTTGTACGTTACAATGTGAATTATTTTGCTTCTGTGGGCAGCAGAATCAAGTCTAAACATTTTTATCGCTTAAATAATCTTCAACATTAAACTATTTGATATTCAAATCCAAAACATTGTGGGTGTCTTATTAAAAACGCGACAAACAATTTATGAAATCTCACTTTAAAATATGCCATTATAAGTTTGTTTTCAACAACTAAGTGTCTACATTAGAACCAAAAAAAACCTAGTTGTCTGTAAAGTCAGTATACGGACAGTCATAAGAAAACATTAAGGAAAAATTGTTGTTGTAATAAATAATGCAATAAGGTCGGTTCAACTGATTTTGTAAAAAGTAAAAAACACGAAAACTCAAAAATGGTTTTTTTTGCACTATGTTATAGAAAAAATTCTAAGGAGCCCACCTAGAACACAATATAATGGAAGGTAGTAGCAAACATTTTGTCGCTTTAATCTTAAATTACTTTCATTTCAAGGCATTGGAAGAAGAACCGCTTAGAAAACGAAAAATGAAGAATAAACTGATAATAGACAAGAGAAAAACATTAAGAGCTAGCTATTTACGAAGTAGAATCGGAAATAATGACTTGGAGCAACGCACTGAGGTAAGCATGAAGTTTGACAATTTTAAGGTTAAATAATATGTTTTTCAGACTTTACCACACACTTCAAATTTTTGCACAAGCGGCCCGCCGCGGAATCGCACGGGTAGTAATTATGTTTTACCAACTCAAGATTCCACGTCGGATTTGTTTATAATATATATTATTGTTTATGGTTATGGTTGTAATGTACTATCCCAAAAGTTAGTTATCCTCTTGTAGCGTTCAGTCTATCACTTAGGCGATAAAGGAGGAAGGATACTCACGTATTACCGCCACCACAGCTATAGACATACCAATTTTTAAGCTTAGGTTAGTTCTTTTTTTTGCTGACAAAAAAAAGGTTAAAACTAACCTAAACTTAAACCTAACCTGATGGTCTAACGAGCCCACGTCCGCTTCAGACTGAGCAGAGGCAGAAGATGCAGATCTATCATAATAAGCGCCTACGTTTAAAATTAGGAGCTCGTAGGTAGATCAGAAATGACGTTATAAAGAGTGACAGCCAGTCCATTTTATTATGGGCATAAAATATTACCGGGCATCACTGATAGCAATAAGGCCTGTACTCCTCAACAAAGTTGAGAGGAATCCCAGATGCCCAGATTTTGAAAATTTCATTGGTGTAGCTCCTGATTGTCTTTGTATCATGATATTTAGCCTGGATAAATGGGCTAACCATAAAAGATTTTGCAGATCGGCTCAGTAGGTCATGCAAACCCATTCTTCAGCTTTAATACATTAACAGTCGATTTTAAATCAAAAATTATCTTGTGAGCGAAACCCTCAAAAATGATGTAAATTGTCTTCAAAATAATAAGACGAATGTGAAATTTCAGCAAGAGGATAATTGAAGGTTTTATTAATCATTGAACTCGAATGGAGGGGATACGAAGCATACACTGTTTCGTATCCCCAAGGAAAATTATGAACAATAACACTATAAAGGTCCTTTCACACAGACCGGCTCGGGACAGAAGAGCAGATTTTGAACGCGATTAAAATTCAGTGCTGGATAGTTGAAATAAGGTTGCTTCTTACATTTCACTTGTTTTGTTTAGGCATTCTCCATAACAAAAGAGGTGAAATATAATAATAAACCTTATCTCAACTATCCAACGTTCTATTTTAATCGCGATCAAAACCTGCTCTTTTGTCCGAGCCGGTCTATTTGAATGGATCCTAATGCTTCCTATTTCATTGTCTTCTACGTTAAATCTTATGAATTTATGTATGTTTCTTTTTACTGACGCTTTTTCGCTTCAACGAGTTACAAATCACAGCGACGTTAAAGAAATTATCACTTCAAAAAGCCTTAAAATGTTCCGTAGGATACAATACAAGATATTGTTGTTCCTGCCAAAATATTATTTACTCGTGCCGCACACTGCGGACCTGGCCCTATCTCCAGATCTAGTATAACGTTGGGGACCTTGTTTACACAAAACCTACATTACCAGGATAGACAACCGGCTTCCTTCAGAAACGTTAAGGTATTTTTATAAATTTGCAATAGATGTATAATGTATATATTTAATGTCTATAAACATTTCTTTTTAATTGTTACAGCCCGACTCACTTGATTGTAAGATGATACAGTCTAAGAGGGTCTATGCACCATCGTACCGAAATTATGTCTATTACTTTGCTAGGGTAGATAACTATAGTCGACGTATTTTGTCACTGACAGTAGGAATGTGCACGCAATTCAACCCGTTATCGATACTTAGTGACCTTCACTAGCGTAAGGATTTAAATATAAGATTTTTGAGGCGAAACTGCTTTTGTCACTTGAAGCTAAAATTTTTACGGATGAAACGCGTGATTAGCGTCACGAAGTTTATTCTAATTCGTTTGAAGTTTAGGTAGATTTAATATTTGCAAATAACATGTGGCATTTTAATTTGACTTTCGTCATTTAATAATTTAGTATACTTCTTTTCATAAAATATTTTTTTTTAATATTGCCAAGAAACACGTGGTATTTTTATTTACAATCCGTCATTTAAGATTTCAATAAATTATTTGTATTAATTTTAGAAACTTTTAATATTTTAATGACGATTAAATCCCTAACACATCTTCCTCCCTCCCTCTAAGTTTCGGAAATCTAGTTTTAGATTAGTATAAATATAAACAAGACTAAAAATAAGTGTACTTTGTACGCACGCACTTTTATTTTTTTATGTTTTGACACTCAAGACTTACTCTTCGTTACGCAATGCGGACAACGGTGATTTTTTTTGTTAGTTTAATTTCGTGATTTTGAAGATTTTAAATGGTGACATCGACTCTCAAGCTCTCACAACGTGTTCTTGTTTTTAAAATAATTTAAATATGACCCCGAGAAAAAAGGCTTGCCTCAATTTCAATAATACCATATCGATAGTACATATTTCGTTATCAATATGCATCTCTAGAGCACTACACCTTTAAATAAGACCTGTAAGTGCGAGAGAGACAGACAGTTAAATATGATTTAAAGCCTCAGTTCATAATGCGCCATACATATACATATAACATAGTAGTACATAGCTTTTGGTATTTACAGGAAGCGTTGTTAAGGAAATCGCCGCAAAAAATCGATAAAGTAATGGATATTACTAGTAAAACTTTCCCAGAGCAGAGTGTTCGTGAAAGCCTCATACAAGAAGTACCGGTTCCTAACATCAGTGGAGGAAATAATCTTGAACTTTCCACCTTAGCCCAGGAGGCAATAGAAATGGCGGATTTACCTACACAGATAATAGGCACGGCGCAAGCAGAAAAACGGACAAGCGAATTTGAAAGATCGGTATTAAAAAAGATTTGTTAATTATGTAAAAATTTGTTGCAACTTTAACCTTTCCGGCCCCAAAAATTACGTATAATCCTAACGTCACCCAAACCTTTCCGGACCCAAGTACCAAAAAATTGGTCTTGATCCGAACGCGGTTGCCTAAAGACCCCAAGACAATTGTATGGAGTTCTGAGACAAAGTCACTTTAATCTTTCCGGCCCTAAGTATCATAAAATTACTTGTGATCCGAGCAGGGGTACCAAAAGACCCCAAGTCCTTTGGATGGAAATCCGAAACTAATTTACTTTAACCTTTCCGGCCCCGAGTACCAAATAATTACTCGTGATCCAGGCGGGGGTTCCAAAAGACTCTAAGTTATTTGTATAGAAATAAGGAACAGATTCACTTTAACCTTTCTGGCCCTACTTCTTGCATAATCCTTTGTCATGAAACCTAGATCGAAAGTTCGTACATTCGGCTCTATTTTGAGGAACTAAAGTACCACATTGCCTTCCGATGATATAAATACGTAATTTAGCGTAATTTACGCATGCGCGGTTCTTTTAAATGTCAAAATAGCTAATTCACTGACAATTATTATGCTGGCGGCAATGTCATACTTTCGTCCCTAGGTATATATAATAAATAGGTAATTGTAATATATTATGTTTACAAAAAATATGAAGAAAGTTCTTCTAATATTCAACTTAATAAATTAAAACTAATACATGGGAGATATTTAATCCCCCGCTTCAGGCCGGCAAGGTTAAAGCCATATTTAGTATTGACCCTCCTAATGTGACTTTTGTTTACAGCCAAAGAGATGTCGTTGGGATTACGTTTTCCGCAAGCGAGAATCTGCTTTACTAGATTTAGGTCTGTATTATAACGCCTTTTAATCCATAAAAGTGTGTAATCTATTATTAAGTGTATTTAAAACATATAAAATATTTAGTTATATGGATAATCTAAACTTTGGCTGACACCGACTCCAAATATAGGAATACAAAGAAGTCTAAAAAAATATATTCCGAAGAGTTGGGTTTTTTTTTGTTAATTTTTTTATTTATTTTGTAATTTTTTGTGAATCTGAAGTAAACTAACAAATTTGTCTGAATATGGGTACACCTAAAAAACGTGTTGCTCATATGGGACAGCACCGTTTAAATGGAACAACGTTACAAAGGAAATTAACCTTGGTACCCCCCTACTACCACCGCTTCAAACATAATACATCTTAAGCAATTAAGCAATGCAGCAAAATACGTAAGCCCATTGCAATTTGATTACAGACAGTTAGATAATCTGCCACAAATCGCACACTTACTGTAAGCCGTTGAGTAGTTCCATTGATCATCATATTTAACTACGGCAATTACTTGCCTATAACTACGTTACGGTAGGTGACACTAATATCCCGATAGCCTATAAAAGATTCTGCCGAGTATCGTTAATTTGCTCCTATGAATTGAAGAGTTCCGTTACTTGGTCATGGGTTCCATAATGAAAACCTAACAAAACCATCATCAAATGATTACGTCATCGGCAAACCGTAAATGAGTGAGGTACTCGCCGTTGATGTTGATGCCCAGTCCGTTCCACTCCGAAAGCTTAAAACGGTCTTCCAGCGCCGCAATGAAGAGCTTCGGGGAAATAACATCTCCCTGTCGCACCCCACGCTGCATTTGGATAGACGCTGTGCTTTGGTCCTGTATACGGACTGACATGGTGGCGTTATAGAATATATAACTGTCTGTAATCAAATGGCAATGAGCTTACGTTTGTTGCTGCACTGCAATATTTATAAGGTGTTTTATATCTATAAGGTTATATTATTATAATTATATATATAACATTATTATAATTAACCTGTAGTATAATTAACCTGTTTATTTAAGTCACATCGCAAAAAATGGTGATCTTGTCGCTTCATCGTCACACACACACACACACACACACACACACACACACACGTTTTAAATGTCCATTTTTACCGCACTTCCTACAAGTATACGATTTATATCTACATACTTGACCATCCTGGCCTAAATAACCACACACGTCACACTTTTTTGAATTAGATGTCACTCTCTGTGATATTTTTTTATTGCTTCCATGCGATGAGCTTGGTTGCGTCGACATCTTATGCACCTCGACAAAAGGTGACAGCGCTGGGTCTTGGGTTGCTGGGTTAGAACTAGCTGCTCGCCGCCAACCCTCTCTGGCACAATACACACTCTCAGCTAAATGTAAAGCTTTCTCCATTGTGAGTCCTTCTAGGGACTCACTAAACAAACGCTCCCGTTCTTCACCATTTATGATCACCAAAACACACCGATCGCGGAGCATTTCATTCAAGGTAAGGGCCGGAAAGCCACAGTGCTAATTCCCGCCCAATCATTCAAGGTCTCACTTCTATCTTGAAAGGCATTATGAAATTTATAACGTTCTGCAAATTCACATTTTTTTCTTTTAAAATAGTTATCGAGTAGGAACACACCTTCCAGGTAAGAGAGTGAACCCACGTCATTAAGAAGTGCTAAATCACTAGTGAGTTTGTATGTAGTTTCTGTCAAACTACTTAATAAAATCGCTCGCCGCTTACCTCTCGATTTGTCAACACTGTCGTCGATTTCATTTGTCCAACTGGCCTTTATATAAGCCCCATTATTGTGTCTTATGATTAAAAATATTTGATAAACCTTTAGCCATAACTACATTCACTGTATTCCCACTCTAAGATGGCAGGTGCAACTGCCGTTCGTTTCTTTACGCTACCTACTTAATTCTAAATAACAGTGTGAAGCGGTGGTAGTCGAGTGTGGGGTGGGGAGGGAAACTTTTGCGTATTAGTGGTGTGCTCGATTACCATATAAAAGGCTGGCATAATATCCGACCTGTAACGTATAAAGTTGTGGGTTCTATCCTGGGTGTGGTGTAATCAATATAAATTTCACTGTGTAAATTTGTTTCATTCAAACGGTGTTGTTTCATATGAGCAACACGTTTTTAGGTGTACCTATATTCAGATAAATTTGTTAGTTTACTTGAGATTCACTAAATGTACTCGTATATTAGAGGAAGTGTGAATGTAGCACCAGTGACCGAGATGTTAAGGAGTGGAAGGCTATCCTGGTGTGGACATGAGAAGGGAGGACAGCCATGCATGCAAGAGGGCCCTAAATATGATGGTAAGCGGCAGGGCCAGGAGAGGGCGACCAAAAAAAGTGTGGATGACTTGTGTGAAAGATATATGTAAGGTGTGTGAATGTAGAAATGACAGTGGATAGACTGAAATGGTGAAAGGAAACTTGCTGTGCCGACCCCACCTAAGTGGGATAGAGGCAAGGAAATGATGACTGGAGATTCATTAGAAGTCAAAACACTTAACATTAACAAAATAAGAACCCCTTTAGTGCATATTAATATATGTGTAAGAATTTGATTCGAAGTCGGTTCGTTTTTGTTAAAATTTTTATTTATTTGAAGTCGGTTAAAAAGACGGCTACTCTAGCGATAAACATCAATGATTTTGATTAACGTTGATGGGTAGGTAGTTGAACAACAAGCATCAAGCAGTACTAATCAGTCAACGCTTAACCGCTTTTCATTTATGATGAATTGGCGACGAGTCGGGATTTATTATTGTGAATACAGTGTATAAGCTTATTTACAAAGGATAACTAGAAGCTTTCGTCATTAACTCCAAGCAATGGACGAATTATATGCCTCGATTTCAAAGACAATTTGTGTTTGTGTTCAGGCGACATACTCATTTATGTGCACCTGATCATCCAGGAAAAAATATCGTTCGAGGATCTCGTACAACACGTATCGCATCAGAGATAGCCGAGGGACAAATATTTCGTTTAGAAGGCAAACCATCGGTGTATCGTTAACATATTAGAATTCAGTTAATAAGATATATTCACTTTGTTTTTAGTCAATAGTTTTAGTTAGAGAGGTAAGGTATTGGGTATTAAGGTAGATAGTTGAATAATAAACTTAAAGCAGTAATAAACAAGTCAACCCCTAACCGTCTTTCATTTATGTCTCAAACGTAAAGGTATATTTTCTATTTGCTTTTACAGGTATTTTTGAATAATTTATAATATAAATAGATTTCTTATATCTAGTTGTGCTGTTATATACCACAGCACAAAGTTTAAACAGGTAAAAAGTGATAGGTAAAAAAACTGTTATATCCAGCTGTTTTATGTAACGGTTACATTACAGTATTAATTGTCACTTTTGCAGGTATAAAAGTGTTAGCTAATTTCGTAAAATGTGTTATATTCAGCTTTGATATAAATATAACCGATATTACAGTATTTATTTCCACTTTTACAGGTAGAAAGTAATAGATAATTTTGAAAAATGATAACGAGAGATGTTTTTTATTTGGCTGTGATATATGAATGTTACAGTATTAATATTCATTACAGAGGCTAATAAAGACAACTTACCTGATGCGGAGAATGTGCAGCAATTATTAGTTACATCCGATATTGAGCCACGACAAAACCAGTCTGATGAAGAACGGTTGATGTCACTCCTTCAAGAGGCAGGATTAGATATGCCAGAAAAGTCGAAGGACACACCTATAACAGTACGGAGAGGACGAGGAAGCGACAGTTCTGAAACGCCACTAGGTAGTTTGGACAGAACTAAAGTCTCTTTAGGAGATACTGATGACACAACAGATACACAAAGATTTTTAAGGTATCTTCTTCTATATTTTTATTGCGATTCGTTGCGAATCTAATAAATATACAACAATCTATAGATCGCATAAAATTAAGTCGAATCCGCTTTCTGTTTTCAGTAATAGAAAGCGATTCAAAAGGAATATTTACGACGGCCTCTCTGGCGCAATGGTGCGAGTATTCGTTTTGCTAGCGGAGGTCCTGGACTTAACTTTTCTTTGGACTTGATTCCAGTTACTCACAGAAGCAATGTATTGCACATTGTATACAAAATTATCTTTAAAAGAGTAACCGCTGGGTTCCTTGCCGGTTTCTTCACAGCGAAATCAATTTTCCGAAACGGTAGTAGATTTGTTACCAACGGACAGACTACTGACGATTCAAAAGTACTTACTAAGCCTACTCGAACAAAGAATATTTTGATTTAATACGTTATCACGTCGAAATAAATAGGTTTTCGTATTATCAATTTCTCTTCGTCTATTAAATTTATTATAGAGACGAGTGGGGTTCCCGAGGTACCATGAGGAAGATATACAGATGCGTCCTTAATGGCGTGTCCCCGATCACAGTACGGGAGCTAGTGGATCGCGGACCAGTTATAACTGGTCACCAGCGCATTGTAGCGGCCCAATGTTTCTACTCTTTACTGAGTAAGACCTGTGATATACAATAATTAACAGATATAATACAGTAATAGTAATAATACTCTTTGTTGTACACCTTAAAAACACACAATGACAAATTATGGCTGCACAAGGCTTATGCAATCAAAAAAATGTACAAAAAGATGGTCTTATTGCTCATCCGCAACTTCTTCTAGAGCTTAAGGAAACGAAGATAGTGCAAAAGTAGCTGGGTGGTGCATAAATAGAGTACATACACAAGGTGTTATGACACCGCGTCCGAAAACCAAGACAGAGGATACTACTAATGATTTGATGATGGGACGGCAAAATATCAATTCTGATTTAAAAGAATCATGTTTTTAAAACTTTTTATTAGAATTCTTAATGAAACCAAAGTCTCATATAAATTACATTAACTTTCTTTTAAAAAAACCACCAATGTAACATAAACTACTGACGCTTGGGTCAACGAACGAATGCGCCTGTTTTTAGTACTTGGTGTAATTACTACTACAACAATACATACATTATTGTCTCTTATGAAACGATTTTATTATTTTCATTGGAATTCGTAATTGTATTCATCTATTCCATAGTAATTCATGCCTTGACAAGTCCAGACATGTTAAATTCTTTGTAAGTTGAGTAATTGTTGATTGATATTAAGTAATTTTTTTGAACTCGTTAAATGGAATCAGCAAATCCTTATTCTACCAAATTACTTGTATCACGAGTGTTATCTAAGTAATTTCAATATCTTTATATACAAATGTCACTGTCGTTCCTAGGATAATTTGAAAAACATGACAGTCACGCGATATCGTGTGACTTTTCTATACCCAGTAGGTACAATAAATTAATAAAATTGTGTGCCTACAAAGTACACATGTCAGAAGTAAAACTTCTTTGGCAAACTAATTTTTAAGTCTTGTTTATATTTACAATTAAATCTAAGACTTTAGACTTCCGAGACTTAGAGGGAATGAAAAAAGAAAGATATTAAGAATTAAATTGACATTAAAATATTAAAAGTGAGTAAAATAAATACTTTATTGAAATCTCAAATGATGAATTGTAAATGAAAATGCCACGTGTTGTTTGTTAATATTAGATTATTACTTCATTAAATTAGGTTTTCGAATTTAAAATTTAGAAAAGAGAATT
Organism: Elymnias hypermnestra; assembly: GCA_015832385.1. Lineage (NCBI taxonomy): Eukaryota > Metazoa > Arthropoda > Insecta > Lepidoptera > Nymphalidae > Elymnias > Elymnias hypermnestra. Next base: position 1,009,075 of record JACTOM010000867.1, read on the forward strand.
TATAAAATATTTTTATTTTATATTTTATGAAAAATAGTATATTAAATGACGAATGGCACATTAAAATGCCACATGTTATTTGAAAATATTAAAACTACCTTACCTTCAAACGAATTTGCATTAAAAACGCTGCACATCTTCGTGACGCTAATCACGCGTTTTATCCGTAGAAATTTTACCCTCATGCGCCTAAAGAAGTTTCACTTCAATATATTCCGTAGGGTACCGAACTCGAATATAGAGGGTCGCATGTATAAAGAGGGTCGCCGATTTAAAGAGGATCACCGGTACAAAGAGCGCCGCCAGTAGCCGCTGGAACAAGTCTATGTATGATTGGGACCTGTNACATATTTTATGAAAAATAGTATATTAAATGACGAATGGCACATTAAAATGCCACATGTTATTTGAAAATATTAAAACTACCTTACCTTCAAACGAATTTGCATAAAAACGCTGCACATCTTCGTGACGCTAATCACGCGTTTTATCCGTAAAAATTTTACCCTCATGCGCCTAAAGAAGTTTTACTTCAATATATTCCGTAGGGTACCGAACTCGAATATAGAGGGTCGCATGTATAAAGAGGGTCGCCGGTTTAAAGAGGATCACCGGTACAAAGAGCGTCGCCAGTAGCCGCTGGAACAAGTCGGTGTATGATTGAGACCTGTGGACATCATCAGGTGAAACCTATGTCCAACAGTGGATATCCATCGATTGAAGCGACGACGACGGCGATAGGAAATACACTGGGGTTTCTTCAAATCCTGCTCTTAGAAGAACCCGTACTCAATTGTAGTTCTAAAGTTATAAGAAATAATATTGTATAAGTTAAATTAATTTTTTGTCTTCTTTTTTTGCAGAATTAAAACAACATGGTTTCATAACGTTCATAAAGGATGATGTCACATTGGAAATAAAAGATATTCTACTTGGGGAGAAGTTTACCTAAATTAATATTTATTTTAATGTAAAAGAAATTATTTAAAAACATTTCTTTAAGAAATTTAATAAGATTGTTTTAATTTCCTTATTAGCTGTAAAAATTCGTGGTAGTTCTTATTCAATATTCATAAACTGGACATATACAATTAGTAAAACAATTTCTTTAAATGTTGTTATTTATTGTGAATATTAGTATAGATATTATAGGTCTTGTGAAATACAAGTTCACTTTTGTAATGCACGGAGTACTTAAAGTTAATCCAATTTTTTATGTTATTTGCTGGATAATTCATGGTAGTTCTTGTTATAAACTTACTGTAATAATAATCATAAACTTACAATTAATAAAATATTAGTTTAAATTTCGTTATTTATTGTGAAAATCTATAGTAGGTCTTGTGAAATTTAAGTTCATGCTCGTATTAACGACGTACGTGATACAATGAATACAATTTCATTCTTTGCTGTAGAAATTTATGATAATTCTTGTTTATATAACTACGTGTATATAATAACCATAAACTGAATATTTAAATTTAATAAAACATTTCTTCAAATTTTGTTATTTATTGTGAAAATCTACAGTAGTAGAAATATAAGTTCATGTACTTCACTATGACCAAGGTATTTATATATTTTTAAATATATAAACACCGGCTTATTTAGCGGAATATAAAAAAAAAATTTGATATCATAACCTTATATGATACTGATATTAAACCTTTCTTTCCGCTAAATATGCTGGTGTATATATGACTAGTTCTCAGGGATTTGCGAAAATCGTGTCCAAACTCAGTTTTATATATTATTAACGTTATATTATAGAATTTTTCTGTTTCGAGCTCACAATAATAAGTGATAGGTAACCGAATACTACAAATATCATTCCCTCATCGTGTCCCCAACTCTATTTAAATTATATTATATCATTAATTTATCGTATTTTTTGATTTTGACTAGATTTGATTCAATACTTATGTTAAGAATAGTGCATTTAACAGTACATACCCTTTTCATTAGGTACCAGGTAAGCAATTATTAGAAAATTTCATTTTTATCTGGGTCCCAAAAAAAGAATCATTTCCTCACTTTTTACTAAAACCTCGATTGTACTTTTAAATCGGATCGTAGGTTGCCGCGCCTATAATTTTTTGCAGTTGGCAGCATTGTCAATGAAGTCATACTATCATTAATACAAGGCGCGAAGAGTTGTTGTCAAATGGTTTTAAATCAATTATACAAATATTACATTTTTATATCTCATTCCCTCACACCATTTGAATATAAGGTAATTATTTTATTTGTAATGATATTTTTTGTTTTTCACATGTTTTGAGGAGTAAACGTTTTGCCTTGAGTGGGAATTTAATTTGACCAGTTTTTTTTGGATATGTTTGATTTTATCATTTCCTCACTATCATTCACTATTCTATTTATGAGGCAATCACCACTTAATTTTCATTTAAATCAAGAAAAACTGGGGACCACATAGTCAGCTGGGATAAGTTACTTGTGTACTATAAATAAAATAGGCAATTGTTGCAAACTATATTCTTATTATTATTCAGTCATTTTTCGCAAATTTGTGAGAACTACTCTTATATAACTTTTGTTTTTTGCTTTGATAATGTTTAATTTATGTTAGACTTGACTTGATTTTTTTTTGTATTTATTATTGAAACTCGAATTAGTTTAGTAGAAGTGAAATAGACAGCTTTTATTGGATTTTTTTATTAGATTTAAGTTTCCTTGTTCCGTCTTGTGAATATTATTTCTATTTTAATTTAATAAACATTTTAATTGTCTTTTCACCATCAATCTTTACATACGTTGAATACCTTTTTATGGCGTTTAATAGATAATCATTTATGGCATGTTATCTATAACAACTTATGGCAAATAATCTTTTTTGGCGAATTATATGTACTCTTATATGGCGTATTATAGATACCCTTTTATAGCGTATTATAGACACCTTTATGGCATATTATAAATACCATTTTATGGCGTACTAGTTGTTCTCCGAGTAGTTTGCCATGCTGGGGGAATTTTGAAAATCCGTCCGTACTTAGTGATCGTTTACATTGCGGTAGACACTTCGCAAAATTTTTGCTGATAGATTAGCGCTTGGCTATGATCACACCTAATCTGTTAACAGGCAATTTCCTTTATGGTCATTACACAGCATCGTTCACAAATATCTTGCTAGCCGGTACGTCTTTGCTGGTAGGTTGGTAACTAGCGGCCGAAGCCTGCCACTAATTCAAATCCATAGGAAAAAGAAACAAACATCGATATGAACAATTTATTTGAGTAATTTGTATATATGATGATATGATTTCTGTACATCTTTACACAAGTCATCAACTAGATTCAAGTCAACTAGATAATTTTATGAGTATCTTATTAGCGATATTAGGTTGTGGCTTAATAATTTACAAACACTAACAGCGTGAATGGAAGCTGTACATTAAACAGTTGACTTATTATTATATAATACTACTTAATTTACAATAAAATAAAAGTCATACATAATTAGAATTGGAATATTATTTGTAAAAACCGTTCCGGTTGATAAAGGTTATCGAACTACCGTCACTTTTCATTTTACATTATCTTTGTATTCCGATATACGCTGAAGTCGATTTGGTATCACTGCGAAGCCTTTCCTTTATATTTAGCTATATTGTTCTTCACATTTTTTGCAATCAAAAACTTTATAAAAAAAACTTAAATAGTTGATTCGTGTTTTAGGAGAAAAGTGCGCGACAAATGTACGACATTGTTTTCGCCGATCTCTGTATGGTCGCGTATGTCACTCAGGAAACTTACGGTATGGGGTCTTTTGGTACTGCCGTTCGGATTACATGTAATTTTTTTGATACTCCGAACCGGAAAGGTTTAAAAGAAACGCAGTCCAGAATACTGAACATTTTTACCTAATAAAGTTGTTGGTCTCTAGACCTCTCTGGTTCACTAGACAGTTCAAGTGTGGTAGTATACTGTCTATAACGGAACGCACTTTACCCCAGTGGGTGCACTGGATAGTGCTAGTATGGCAGTATACTGTCCTTAACGGAACAAGTTTTTTATAAGTAGATGTACTGAACAGTACTAGTACGGTAGAATACTGTCTATAACGGAACGAATTCTTCTCCAGTAGGTGCACTGGACAGTACTAGTGCGGTAGTTTACTGTCAATAAAGGTACGAATTCCTACTCAGTGGGTGCACTGAACAGTGCTAGTGCAGCAGTATTCTGTCTATAAAGGAACAATCTCCTCCCGAGTANTTGCATACTGTCTATAATGGAACGAATTTCTCCCTAGTATGGACAGTGTATATCGGAACACCCTAATACTAAATACTTCTACAACAAATAGATTGCATCTAATTTCATTATTATAATTTGGAAATATCCTAAGAAAAGTTGACAGTTGCACGTTAACCTTCGCTCGGTTCACACTGGAATGGGTTTTTACTCTATCTGCAATAGGCAATAACATTTTTTTACATATACATTGTAATAAAAATAACTTAACACGAAAGAAACATTATTTTATAAAGGCTTTTTCCTAAGTGGTAATAATCACTATGTCTTTATACAAAATCAGTCTCCTACTATTTGTAACCCATCGCCGCAAATAACCGTACAATAAATCTAACACGAGGCAATCATGCGATCGAGCAGGGGTCGGCAACCTTTTTTATAATTCAAAATCAAAAGTTTGCGTTACAAGATGTTATCCTGAATATACATTGTACTTTATTTTAGGTTGACGATCCCTGAAATAGTGTCGGGACATTCCCCATTGGACGATTGAAATGTTCATAGATTTATATTATACATACAACTCATGCTGTTGCTTTCAATGCAAAATTGATAATGGTGCTGATAAACGTCGCGTTATATAATTATCGATTTTCAATTCATGAAAAGAGCTACTCAAAATTTAATAGAAATAAAATAAGTTCTGGTTTCAAACCTTTATAAAGTATAGAATGTATATTATTATATATATAATTACCAAGAAAACGATCTTTTCTTTGTTACGAACAGAACAGTGTATTTTTTTTAGATTTATCAAAACCAAGCACAAGGCAGACCTTTCACTTAGTTTCTTTCAAATTTGTAAAATAACAGTATATTTTATTACTACGTTCATTCTAACAAAACAGTATTTCGTGTTTTTTAATATAACTTTTAGATACCGTAACAATAAGTAATTATGTGAACAACTAATAATTTCACTTATGGTTTATGCTGAAGAAGTTTAAAAACAGATATGATATTTTTCAATATCAGAAATAATGATACTTTTTCCATTAAAAGCAACCATATTAAAACTTTAACAAACATTAATGTTATGGAAGGAACGCCGGTCACACGCCACGTTTCACAGCCTTACTACAGTCGTTCAAGCTTTCACTCAGTATTTCATTTGCAGTCTAGCCACAGGCTTTAGGAATGACAATTATAAAAGTAAATAGCTACCATTTTACAACCAATGGCATATTCTCCGCTGGTAAAGAATGTGAAATAAAGCAAAAAAAAGGCACATTTTGCATAATGACATTTAAGACTGAACTCAGAATTGTATCTTTTTGAGATATTTCACTATATTATTACGGCCGGGGGTCGGCAACTTTTCTTAAAGAAGGGTCACAGGTGTTATGAGCATTTTGGTAAGAGCCACAGATGTTACAAGAATATTTGTACGAATCACAGATGTTATAATGATATTGTTACAAGCCACAGACTTTATAATAATATTGTTACAAGTCCGATGGAACAAGATTATTGGTACGAACCACAGATGTTATAATGATATTGGTGTGGTCCACCGATGTTATGAGAATATTGACACGAACCACAGATGTTATCAGATATTGTTACAAGCCACTAAGTTTTTGTGGCCCTCAAACATTCTTTACATTCAACACATAATCATTAAATGTTTATTTTCTATTTCGTCCTACACTTCGTATGTTATGTTATAATTTTTAAAACTTTTCACAAAAAAAAACCTTTTTTTTAACAATAATACAGAATAGTTGCCGACCCCTGTTGTATATTATAATATTACATCTACACCTAGACATTAAGGAGTGTAAAGTATTTAGTTTACATCATAATTTATATACTTAATAGAAATTAATATTGAATACATATTTTTTTCCTATTAAAATAATACCGCCCGTTAATAATTAATCATAATATGGAGAGTAAAATAATAAATTTCATTTTAGGGAAGATTATTTTTTAATAATTCGTATTAAATTTCATACTTAACTATTTAAATAGTAACTAGATGCCTGTACAATAGGAATTTTTTCACTAATCTAAATAAAGATGGGGGTAGTTTTGCATAATGTGAAACTGTATAACGAATGCGAAAGGAGAACCTAACTTTAAACGTGATTTATCACAGTTGCTATAAGAAACAATATACAAAAGACTTTTTTTGGTTAAAAAAAAATGTGGAATTTTGAATCCCACTATTATTCACGTTTCAGGATATTATTGGAGCTTCTGACATTTTAAAACCGTTTACAATTATTTTAGCCAGTAATTACGACGAAACCAAAACAATACACCGATTTAAAAGTATTGTATAATACAATGTAACCCTGTTATAACAAAACTGAGCGGATTTCAAAATATTCGTTCTACTCAGTACCTTACTTAGCATTAAGCTAGGCGGTCCGAAAGTGCGGGGGGGGGGGGGGGGGGGNNGGGGGGGGGGGGGGGGATTAGAAATCCCCATATATGAATGTTAATTTAATAACTCGTGTTTTGAAGAGCTATACTTATATACTTTCTTCATATGTTTTATAATCATAACAGATATTGTAAAGACACCTTTATTTTTTATTGCGGAAAGCTCAAACCGTTTAAAATATTGTTCTTGATAACAAAAACTGATACGAAACAAGTATATTCCTATTATTAACACTTTTTGTTTTAGTCTGTTAGTGACATTATTTCTCTCAAATAAATGCTGTGTCGCCATAAAGAAAGAGCGAGACAAATATACGACATAAATACAACTGGGGTCTTTTGGTACCCCCGTTCGGATCACGCGTTATTTGGAGATTAAACAACAATGATTGTCTTATAATGAATATAACGTCTCTGAAACTGTTTAGATATATCTTATAGTAAAATTAAATGAGAATAGTTATGTAAAGGTTAAATAGAGGTCAATAACACTCTACATTCGATATTACTTTAAAACACGTGAATGTATTCGTAATGTAAGATATATTTTGTATTAATCACTGGGGATTTTGAAAATTTGCCTTATTGATGTTTGTTGTATTAAAGTTACATTGTATTAAATTGACTTCATAGATACACTCACAAAACTCAAGCCAAGGAAGAGCACAAAAATATCTTATAAATTCAGGATTATCGGATATTTTAGGAAATTATCGATCAATTCCGATAGATTTTCGATATTTTCTATTTAAATAATCAAGGAACATTTTAAACATAGGGCTTCTGATGTCGATATCGACGCTGGAATAAAAACACGTAGTAACCGGCAAAAGTATTGTTAAGTCAATATATTTAACAATAAAATATAAATATAGTTATAATTTTTTTATTTCAGGATTTTATATGTTCTGATGCACAAAATTGGATTTGGGTGTTACTAAGTGATCGCTTTCCAGCATCGATTTGTATATATCGGACAAATCTGATTAAATGTAAATTATAATTACTTTATATTTTTCAAGTTTAGCTTCAGCAATATAACGACGGATTGTTACTAATCGACACTTGGAAATATTGTTTAAAATTTTTAAATCATTTATAATAAAAATCAGACATGCAAATAGTAGAGGTGCGCGAATATCGTTCAAATCGATTCGAATATTGAAATCGATTAATCAACTTTTTTTGAGAATTTGCGGATTATTCATTTCTAGTCTCGAATGGAATATTAAACTTTTATCGCATTTAAAAATTTTAAATTGTGATTTACTGCATACAAATTTCAAAGGAAAAACTTTGTCGTAAAAATTAATATCAAATTTTAGAGATATATATTTCGTATCTCTTTAATGTTACACTTAGGTAACAAAGTTGGCAATTCTATCGTAATATTCTTTCATTTTAAAGTAAACTCTAAAATGACAATCGATTTCTGTTTATAAATTTCTGAGTCTTCTAATTTTAGTTAAGAGAAGCCAAGATCAGAATTGACACCATGGCTCTTATTAATAGGTTTAAAACAATTGCAAATATTATATGTACTTCTTTAAAATCCATAAAACCAATCAATATCGGTGAATATATAAAATTGTTATTCTTTTTTGAAGTCGGTTTCAAAGCACTGTTTTAAGCCAAGGAGTCGTCTTCAAAGTCCTTGACGTCACCACAATCAGTTCCCTTTGCGTTTAAACTTTCGAAGTACTGCTGCGGTTTGCCGTTCCATAGAGAATCTTCGTGAGAGTTGAGAGATTTCAGGGTCTCTATGTCTATAGAGTCTGCGTTTTCGTAGAGGATTGATTTGGAAAGTTCTAGAGCGAGGTTCGTTGGGGTTTCGTAGGCCAGGCGGCATTCGTCCATGAGTTCTTGGGGCAGGGGGCGGGAACGAATGACGTGCAAGCGGGGGAAAAGGGGCGCCAGACGCTCGGCGCGCGCAACGTACTCGGCTACAAGGGACGCGCACCGCCCCGGCTCCTCGCAGTCGTTTCGCCCCTCCACATTCGTTTCAGGTTTCTGTTGAAATCCCGACATTGTTACAAAAAAATGTACATTATGTTGACACTATAAAGAGCTAAAAGTGCGTACAAAGTTTTACTTATACAAATCTAAAACTTTAGATTTCCGAGACTTAGTAAAAGTTAAACTCCTAACATATGGAAGATATGTTAGGAGTTTAATGTATTTAATTGTTAATAAAATGTATCTTGTGCAGCGTTTTTTAGCTTTTAAAATATGAACGGTTATACTGACCTCTATTTGACCTTGTCATAACCTATCAGTTATTCTCATTTAATTCCACAATTCAATATGTCCTTCGAAGTCATTGTTAGTCAACAATAAAATATTAAAATTGTCGAAAATGAATCTCAAATGACGAACTGTAAATAAAAATGCCACGTATTTTTTGTCAATACTAAAAATTATTAATTACATTTTCTTTTTGAATTTAAAATGTGTAAAAAAATAAGGATTATATTTTATGAAAAATAGTATATTAAACGAATTAGCACAAAAAACGCTGCTCATCTTCGTGAAGCTAATCACGCGTTACATCCGTAAAAGTTTTACCTACATTCGCCTAAAGAAGTTTCCACCATGGATGCCCAAACTATTTTAGACAAGAGAACCGTTTACCAAAATTAAGTTATACCTCAGACTTTAAAATTTCTATCACAAATTTTTTTCCAATTTACACAAAAATAATACTTACCAATCTAAAACTTTGGGTAAAATATTAAAGTAAAATATACCGCATATTTTTGTTTGTTGTCTTTGTAAATCGTAATTTATAGGTATAGGTTACCCTAAAAACATGATTATTAATTCAATACGACTTCTCTAAACATCGATTCGACTAATTTGTTATGCTAGTCATATAAAACATACGTCACTATTAAAACAAATAAAAAACAATTCATTAACGAGATAGTTTGAGAAACAGGCGTTAATTCAAAAAGGTCACATTCTGGTTTCATATTACATAACAGGAGAACAAACCCAGACATAAACCTTGACAAACCATTGATAACAGTACCCTTACAAAGTGTAGACATTCAGTTTCATTTAAGATCATATAAAAGGTATTAGGAGATCGCTACCTAAAACGACAACAAACGATTGGTACTAATGATACCTTTGAGGATGGGATGGAAAACAATAGATCCTGATTGAAAAAAGTCATATTTTACAAACGTTTTATTAGTATTATCTATGCTCCATCATGTTAGTCCAGCTAATTGAAACGATAGTTTCATAAAAAATACATTACAAATAAATACCTTAGAATGCGACACCTGAGATGAAAAATATTTCGACACAGGGTTTAAATTTATTTATGGAGTTAACTTGTAAAAAAAAAAAACAACCAGCACTCAAACACAGAACTAAAAACAGCTGACGTTTAAGCCCTGGTCAACAAACTAACTGCCCGCGCGTTGACCCAGCCTGAGACGTCAGCTGTTTTTCTTTTTGTGTTTCAGTGCTGGTTGTTCTTTTTTAATTAGTAAAAGTAATGTATTTTTTATGAAACTACCGTTTCATTTAGCTAGACTAACATGACGGAGCATAAATAATGGTAATAAAACGTTTAAAAATGTTATTTTTTTAAATCAGGATCGATTTTTTTTCCATCCCATCTAGTACTATTATCTGTCTTCTTTTTCGGGAGCGGTCTCCTAAAACCTGTATATTAAGATATACATGTATAAATATACATATAACATCATCTATAAACAAGAAGTGTATATAAACATTAATAATTTTGCAAATACGATCACGGTCTGGTAATACATAAAGGGTATAATTTTCATTGATCACAAAATATTATTTTTTTAACCAATTTTTTTTATTACCGTGCTTTGAAAACACTACTTGATGACTATTTAATAAATTTATCACAGTTGTTCTAAGAAATATTAGTTTACAAAAGATTTTTTCCGTTAAAAAAATGAGGAATTTTATATGCCAATTTTATTTACGTCACAGGATATTATTGGAAAACCAAAAGAATACACCGATGTAAATTGTATTATAACAAAAAATCCCTTCAGGATTTAAAAATAATCGTTCCACTTAGTATCTTGTTACTTACAAATTAACCTAACCGCCCCGAAGCGGGGGATTTGGAATCCCCTGTGTATAATCTAATAAGTTGAGTATCAGAAAACTACACTCCTTTCAAATCGTTTTCGATAACAAACACCCAAAAATTTATAGGTGTTATTTCTCTCTCTACAACAAACGCGGGACAACCGTATTGAAAGAGCGAGACAAATGTACACACGACATTGTTTTTGTTTTCGTTGATTTGGTTTTTTTTATTGATGACAGTTTAGCGCTTGACTGTGATCTCACGTGATGATAAGTATATACCCCTTATGGTTTCTACATAGCATACTACCGGAACACAAATCTCTTTTTTTGACGGTACGACTTTGCTGGTAGTGTGGTAACCAGCCAGTGCCCAAGCCTCCCACCAGTCCAGACTCAGATAAATTAGAAAATACAATTTCCTAAATTCGCCCTACCGGGAATGGAACCCGGGACGTCTGCTAGCAAAGCGACTACTAGCACCACTGCGCCAGTGAGGTCGGCAAAAGCCGTATCGCTACGTCATGGAAGTGCAACGTATGTACATGATGATGATGACTCTGTTTTAAATATCCATACAAATCAATGTATTGGGGTCTTTTAATACCCCCATTCAGATCACTTGTCATCTTTTCACTTTGGACCAGAAAGATTAAATACTGTACATAAAAATGTTACACTGTTAAGCACACACACACGCAATTACGTACGTACACATACACTAGCATAAGTCAATATAGAATTATAAATATGTTGCTTTTCAAGCAAGGAGACATCGCGAAAAATCCTGCAATATTGAAGAAGCACAGCTTAGGATATTTCAAAACATTCAATAACCTGTTATTTATTTAGATATTAAGTGAAACGTAAGTAACAATGTGACATTCATTGCATAGCATACCTGGATGAAGCTAATGTTCATGTAATTATTAAATGGTCTCTGTGTGAAGTAATTTTTGAAGTGAAACTTCTTTAGGTGCATGACGGATGAAACGCGTGATTAGCGTCACAAAGATGTGCAGCGTTATTTATGCTAATTCGTTTAAAGGTTAGGTAGTTTTAATATTTACAAATAATTTCTAATATTGATAAAAAAGACGTGGACAATTTTATTTAAAATTCATCATTTGAGACTTACATGAAATTATTTGTATTAACTTACGACACTTAATATTTTAATGACAATTAAATTTCTAAGACATCTTCCTTTTTCCCTCCCTCTAAGTATCGGAGATCTAAAGTTTTAGATTTGTATAAATATAAACAAGACTTAAAATTAGTTTGCCAAAAAAGTTTCACTTCTGACATGTGTACTTTGTACGCACACACTTTTTTTCATACTTAAGAGCCGAAGAGGTTGAATAACAATGACTGTGAAGTACATATTGAATTAAATGAGAATAATTGATAGGTTATGAAAAGGTCAAATAGAGGTCAATGTACACATATTCTGCATTGAATTATAAACTCCTTATAAAATTTCATTGATAACTGTATTCGTATTATAAGTATATTAGTCCTAGGGGATTTTGAATTTGTTAATATATCAAATTCGCTATATTAAGGCTTGTTATATTAATGTAACACTGTATTTACAGCTTATAACCGACTCGAAGCGGGGGATTTGAAATCTCCGTGAATGAATAATAATTTAAGAACTTGAGCTTCAGTAGAGCTAGCATAAGCATTAGTAGAGCATTCTGCATATTTGTAGTAATAGTAAAAGAATTATAAAGAAATCTTTACCTTACATCAAATAGTGAGATTGCTTCAGCATTGGAACGTTAGTAACCTGTTATTTATTTAGATATTAATTGAAACGTGAGTCATAACGAGGCATTGCATAGCATGCCGGCATTTAGCTAATGTTCATGTAATTAACAAGTGGTCTCAGTGTGAAGTATTCAACTGTGCATTATCAAACAAGTGGAGCGCTTTTGTTGGTGTTACAAGCCAATTGGCTGCCTTTATGCCACTATGTCAATTGCTGGTTAAAATTAATAACAAAATAAATTAAAATGAACTAAATAAAAATAATTTATATATATATTACTGATTTTACTATTCTTACGTGCTATGTGATTTCGGAAAATCTTGAATAAAATAAGCAATCAGTAGACATTCCCTAGGAACTGGCTTCGGTAGGTTTGATACTATCATAAAGTGTATTATCATTTTACATCAGGTGTGATGATTGGCGAACGTTGTCCTATGAGCAATGAAAAAAAAACCATTAAAAAATGTTTCCATAAGTGAAAGTATATAACAATAGAAAAGAAATTGGAAGCTCTTTTTATTTTATTATTTAAATTAATGTATGTTATTTTGCCTTTTTATGAATATTCTTTCTGGACAATTTATTCAAATAAATAAAAATGAGAAGCATATTTTTTCTTTTATATTATAAAATAAAATATCTGAAGAGAAAAACCATACTGAATATATATCGATAATCAATTACCCCTTGAATATTATTTCATAATAAGATTTTCATAAATTGTGAATTGTTAAATTTTTGTCTTATATTTCTTGAATATAACTTTTTTCATTATCCAAGGTTATATTTATTATATACTGTGATTTAAAAGTTACTTTTTAGCATGATTAAGAGTTAATTTTGGCACTGCATATAAAATAGGTATTTTTTTTACTAGTTCCTATGGTGCATGTGCAAAAGGTAGTTCTTGAATTATTAATGTACAAGATTATTTCTTTAAATGCATGTGCAAAAGGTCGTGTTTTCAAATTGCTGAGCTAAATTCCTTTTCGAATTGTAATTTATCATCGCCATATTTTATTAAATTTGTAACTTGTACAATTGAAATAAACGTTCTCTCTTTTCATTGCATAGGCATAAGGTTAAACTTATGACTGTATATGCAAAAGGCATTTTTTTTATACTTGTAAAAAATGGTGCATTGTATTTCAATGAGTTGTGTTGTTACATGTGTAACATAATTGTTATTTCAATGTATATTTCAATTGGTTTAATTTCTTATTGCATGATGCAATCTCTCACCTGATGTTAAGTGATAAACGGTAATGGAAATAAACATCCTATATTTCCCCCAAATATCATGCAGCTGAAAAGAAAGCCAATTCATAATAAAAGTGTACTGAAAGTTGGTGTATGGTGTTCATTAGGAAAACAAATCACACGTGTATCAACAAACCACGGTATACAAACTAAATACTGATGGAAAACACTCCAACAACTAATGTCTACAAGTGTTAAATGAAACAAAAAAAAATTAAACCCACCACAAAGAAAGTTGTTGCTCAGGGGACGGAGCTGAAAAACAAAAGTTATAACAATGAAGTTAGTATGAATTACCCCCAGACATCAATTTTTACATGAAAACCTTATTTTTATATATTACTAACACAAAAATGTATTAATTATATCCATTCTTTCGTTGAAACAAGTAATCCATTAAATCCCGTATTATTTATTCCTCACAACAAATAATCCATTAAATCCTATATTATTAATTCTTGGAAACAAATAATCAATTAAATCCCATGATATTTTTCGTTAAAATAAATACTTCTGTATCGAGTTACAGTAATAAAATTGTTTAACGTGTCTCCAGAAAAGATTTTTTTATTACACGTTATATCTAAAGATGTGTTGTTAAAAAAATAAAAAAATGAATATTTTTGTTTATCTAATTATATTTTGTCGTATTTTTTTATATTTCAGATGTAGAAAATAACATAACATGACATATTGACAAAATACTTGTCTTAACTTTATATTTGTTTTGTATAGCTTAATTAATTACATTTTAAGAAAATTGTTTATAAAAATAGTCCATAATTATTTTTGATATTATTATTTTAAATTCCTTCGAAAATTAATTAGTACTAATTAATTTTCGAAGGAATTTAGCCACTTTTACCTTTTTAAAATACTTAATAGTTCTTTTATTACAAAGAACAATCGACTTTGTAATAGATTGATTTTTTTGAATTCTCAATTTAATTTTTATATTAAAACTGACTTTTACTTTTTATTATTAGATAAATGAACACATCTCATATGAATAACACGAGAAAGGTATGCACATGATGTTTCGATGACTCTGTTTCAGATTGATGACAAATGAACCGGGGTTTTGCAGTATCCCCGCTCGGATCATGAGTATTTTTTTCCCGAAATGTTAAACAAAAAATCCAGTTAATATAGTTAAGTGTCGATGGAACGGTACATGGTTGGGCGAGGGTCGCCGCAGTGATGTTAGTGGGATAGTTTTAGTGACACGCCGACTACACTACCATTCTGTCTGTCACAATACCAAATATAGTACTCGGAAAAATAATAATAAAGTAATCGAAACAAAAATGAAAAGAACTCAACGGAACGAAACTGAAGACTTACGATCGACATAATGGCATGTATAGCGCCGCTCCTCGAGATCACGGTACAGTTAAACGGGTGAGTCACTGAGGTGCACTTCACACGGTGGGGTCTGTTAGCACTACGCGGTCGTCACTGCGAGTCCTTGAACGAGGTGAACCAGGAGTTCCAGAAGGAGCGGGGGCGCACCTTGTCCTGCGACGGTGAGCGCCGCACCGGCACCGAGGACTTGTCCTTGCGCGGGGCGACCGAGGCCCCGCCCGGAGCCGAGGCCTCGCGGCTGGCGCGGCTGCGGGTGGACGCGGCGGAGCGCGCGGACCTGACTGAGTGCGCGGAGGGAGGCCTCGGCGGGGCGGAGGGCGCCGGGGAGCGCGCGGGAGGCCTCGGCGCGGTGCCTTTGTGCGCCGTGTGTCGAGGGATGCGGCTGGGCTTGGTGCGCGGCGTCTCGGAGATACGCGGCTCGTCGTCGGCTTCGTCGGGCATGCGCAGCGGCTCCATGTCGCGCATGCTGCCGTGGTCGCGGCCACGCTCCCCGCTGTCTCCCCTTTCCAGCTGCCGCAGCCGAGCGCGAGCACCTTCCGCCTCTATGCTCTTCTCTTCCAGCTGAAACATGCAACACAGCAATTACAATCATAATTAACGTTTCTATAACAATCTCCCAGAAGAAGTTACAAAGACGTCTCTTAATAAATTTAAATATTTTATTTAAAGTAAAACTAATTGGGAAATCATTCTGGAATATGAAGGACTACTTAGAAGACAAAAAAAACGTGAGAACGAATGAATCCCCCTAATCGATATAGAATAAATTAAATATGTATGTCGGAGACTAAAAGAGAAGAATTAAAGAATAAAGTATAGCATATGAGCATAGGGTTCCTCGCCGACATCGTCATTAGTGGTGTCCTTAATTCAACCTCAAAACTTTGGCGGGTAATGTTGGAGCAATCAAACACTATTCATTATTTCATCAGTCGACCACTGCGACAGGCGGTCACTCCAGAACTCGAGCACGCACGCCGGCTTGTGACAATTGACTCTGTCCCACGCCGATGATGCCGCCGTTTTGTAAGCTATTTGACTCCGAAATATACATATATTGTAATGATGATGACAAAAAAATGAACACCCAACTGTTGTGGGCTCGTCTCAGATCAAGGCGCTAATAACCCTAGCAACTTTAGATTGTAAATCGTTCTTTAACGTCGTCATCGGTCGTAAATTTGAATAACATATGAAAGAACGATATTTGACGAATCAAAAGTGCTGTAAAGGCCTATTTGAACAAAGATATTTTAAGTTTGAGTTTTATGTTTATTATATTTATACTTGCTATGTATCCGCAAAATATATAAGTCTGTATAGACTAAGTCTGTGTAGTCTGTAAACATTTGTATGTATGTTTATAATGATTTCGGACAAAAACTACTGGACCGCTTTTAAAAATTTGATCACCATGAGAACGCTGCATTATCACTGAGCGACATAGGTTATTGACGATAGGACAAAAAATGTTCCACAGTATTATAGAACGTATTAATATTTACAAAAAAGTCCGCGATACCATATGTCCAATTGCTGAAGTTATGCCACTATAACTACTTTATTACACTTTAAAAGTGGATAAAGGTGCCGACAATAATCAAACCATATTATTCAAACTTCTGTATTAATCTTCGTCCTGCTCAATGATATTTAATTAAAGTCGGACATTCTATTCAAAAGATCGTTATATCTTTTGAATTCAAAAATGTTAATCTAAGGAATATAAAATATAGCCTGCCGCATTTGTCCCAAGTGACGTATGAAATTGATTGATAATGATTGAAGATGTTAACACTCTAGCTGGACATTACTTCAATTAAACACCGAACATTTTTTACATCGTTTTAAACTTCAATTACAATTCAATTAATGATCCATTGTTGACCACCAGTAAAGCAAAGTTTGAATAATAGATTGCTATTTACTGTACACCGAAAAGTTACTGTATATAAGAAACTAGCGGAAACCGCGACTTCGTCTGAATATTTTTTTCATTAAGTTAGGCAAATTGTTTTACAAATAAATAACATACCCGCACTGCCCTTTGAGGGTGGAATTTACTTTTGATAAATTCCATTATATAAAAAAAATTCTGACCAAGTTTTACATACCTTAAAAGGTATAGTTTGTAAATGTGATGTTTGAATTTGGTTTTAATGTGAAAATTTGTGTTTTTTTTTAATTAACACCCCCGCAACCCTCCTTGCGGATGGAATTTCGTAAAATCCGTTCTTAGCTGACCTCTACTCGGCAAAAGGAATATTACTACCAAATTTCAAATCTCTACGCCTTATGGTTCTAAATATATCGTGATGAGTCAATATATAACCTGGATATCTCTTATATATATAGATAACGCCACCTTCTTTATCGCAATATCTGAAACGAAATCACTATTCTAAATTTCTGGAGCTTAACCCTTAAACTCTAATCGGATTTATTAAATAACATATACTGGAGTATATTTTGTTTAATAAATCCGATTAGAGTTGCTCTCAGAATATGTAGGTTTACTCAAGATGTTCGCATTATGATTAAAGCACATGATTTTTTGCCTCTCTGCCTGCCTCATTGGTCTAGTGGTTAGCATGTTCGACTACAGACATGAGGTCCTGGGTTCGAGTCCCGGGTCGGGCCAATTCAAAAATCAATATTGAGTTTTCTATTAAGATTTTCTCAATATTTGCCCGAAGTTGGGAAGTTGGCGGTGTGATCCACCCCCGTGCCTCGGAGAGCACGTTAAGCCGTCGGTCCTGCGCCTGATCTCTCTCCGGTCGTGTCGGATTCCCGTCACACCGGACTATGAGAGTGAAGGAATAGAGAGTGCACTTGTGTACTATGCCTGCCAATCCGCAGTGGAGCAGCGTGGTGGGTCTATGCTCTAAAAACCCTCGCTTCTTGGAGTGAGGAGGCCTGTGCCCAGCAGTGGGACGTTAATGGGCTGCTACTTACTTACTTACTTACTTACTTACATGATTTTTAGAAATATTTAAAAATTTCATTGAAGAGTTGTCGAGATTACCCTGTATAACAATTACAGTGATTACTACGAAACAAAAAACGCCGAGAAATCGATGTCAGAACATGGTTACGGTGTAACGCGATTACACGAACACAACGCACATAAATGTTTAGTGTTACGAAGTTTTGCACGACGCCGCGAATGTTAATTACAATACTTTTCCCATGCTAGTATGTATGACACGTTTCGTTTTACGTACGAAATAATTCACGGGAAAAAGCAGCATATTTGTCACATAACTAACCGTAATAGTAACATTTATTTTAGATGGCCTTTTCCGTTTACTTTCACAGAAAAAAATTACATATATCAATAAAAGGTAAATAACAGCCTATTAAAGTACTACCACTCGGCACAGATTACTTCTGAGACATGTAGGTTTCCTCACAATTTTAATAACAACACTCTAAATGTATTGTATTTATATAATACACGGTGTTAGAGGACCGCTCCCAAAAACGAAGACAGATTATAGTACTACTGATACCTTTGATGATGGGGCAGAAAAAGAATCGATACTGTTTAAAAAATTAATGGTTTGTAAACATTTTATTAGCAATATTTACACTCTATCGTGTTAGTAAAGCTAAATGAAACGATAGTTTTATAAAAAATACACAACCAGCACGCAACACAAAATTAAAACAACTGAGGCCCTAGTCCGGGTCATCGACCTCTAACAGTCGCGGCCGCGGCCACTGCTAAAAATAAATTTAAAATATGATTCTTTAAATCAGAATCGATTTTTTTCTGTACCATCATAAAAGGAATCATTAATACTATATGTCTTCGTTTTCGAGAGCAGTCTCCTAACACTTTGTAAATGTTGTATGTATATGAAATATATAATAAAAAATATTGTATAATATATTACATGTATGTATGTGTGTTTACGTGTATATGTAGTAAATATATGTTCATTATCTTATTAGTGTTTAGTTGTTTCTTTTTTTGGGTCTCCATCAAAATTTGGTACCTGCGTCAAATCTCAATTAACTCTCCTACATCAAAGGGTTTCTTGAGGAAATCTCTTTTTAGATTTCCTATTATCTTTAAATATAGTAAGAACGAGAACCCACGCGTCACAATACAAGCCACTCTCTTGTAATTTAACAGATTACTTGGTGCAAAATAAAATATTAAAAATACTTTATTACTAAACGTCAAACTCACTGAACGTCCCCGAACTAGTCTCCGAAATGGCTTGATTGATTTCGACAAAACTTTCACTGGTTGATAGCTTATATTTTAAAGAGTAACTTAAAAGGATAACATAAAAACATACCCTGAATTTAAGGTCTTCGTTCTGGTCTCGCGCTCGGTCCAGTTTCTCTAACAGCACAGTTCGCTGCGCCGCCGCGCGTCTCAGTTGCGAACTGAATACCTGAAACGTACACAAACAATATCTATAAATCTGATCAAATTATTAAAAAAAATTTTTTTGTAACATTATTAATTAAAATTAGATACATTTAACATATTATTCGTAACTTGACTTATTTAATGTATCTAAAAAATCCTTAAAAAAGGATAATCAAAGTTCATAGAACTAAGTCATAAATTAATTATAAAAATTGTTATACGTACATAAAAAAATTGGCTCTTTTAATTAAAGAGTCAATGTACATCATATAACTTAAGAAACAAAAACAAACTTGTTATAAATTCTAGTAGGCTGCATAAGATTCATAACTCATTTAAGGGTAACTGTATATGTTTCTATAATAAACTCCCACAAGACCAACCCCAAGATTTATTACCAACGGACAGATTACTGACGATTCAAAAGTGCTTTTTGAGTTTACTTAAATAAAGAATATTTCGATTTTTTTTTTATTGTTGGAAAAAATAAGTTTCACGCGTCTAGCTCTAAAAATGACGATACTTTCGATCTTTAAAACCCTTTCTTCGCACTAAAAAGTAATCTATGTCCTTTCTTAGGCTCTAGGAAAGCTGTATACCAAATTTCATCTAAATCGGTTCAGTAGTTTTGGTGTGTAAGCACAACAGACAGACTGAGGGTCTGTTACACTACCCAACACTCTATTTTAATTGCGATTAAAATCTGCTCTTCTGTCCGAGCCGGTCTGTGTGAACGGACACTTATAGTTCGTTCGCGTTAAGAATGCTGTGAGTGAGAAGTTGGCCGGTCTAGCCCCGCCTCCTAACCAATCAAATCTTTTCAAAATGTAAGGTCAGGTTCACCGCGCCCAGTTACTGGTAACTGTGAACCTGTGACCAGTAACTGGTATACAGTACTATAGGAACGATTTCGAATATGACTTTGCATAAACGGCATAATTACACGAGTCTAGATAGTTGGATCGTTAAAAATAAACACCCAAGGTCAAGCTCTTTGATAAGTATTAATGCTTATCCGATTGACGTGACGGTGGAGATGTAAGCGTGTTTATTATGCAAAACGTGCATACGTTCAAAGGGCATCGGCAGGAAGCCTTGAGTTTCGAAATTTATTTCCAAACACGCAATAACATAGTGGCGTTAAGTATATATTTTCTATTTTAATGTGTCTCCGTGTACACTCCATTTGTTTTATGGTACGAAAATTCTGCCGAAATTGGCGTTACATCATTAGAGCCCTCGTTAGTGGGACAAAACGGCTTTGTCGGCGCTTATAATTGCGGGCATTTTGTTACCTCATTCGTTTCGTAATACAATGCCTACTATTAGCTCACACTTTTCCTATATCGCCGGTCCCTACGCATAAAGAAGCAACCTTTTCTGTGATTTTGATGATTTTATTTGTATACGTTATCAGTAATTACACATAATGCTTAAAAACATGTAACTAGTACAATAGTTAAAATATTTTTACAATATTAGTACAATAGATAGATCTGTGAAATACTGTTTTACAAAATAAGGACTTTATGCTTGACTCTGACTCTTTATACGTACGGGCATTTGAATATCGCTTTGATAATTCAATAATGTGTTATTTCCAAAACTGACTATGGTTCGTTCGCGTTAAGAAGGCAGTGAGTCATCATTGGTCACCTGCCGAACAATGATGAATCGCTGCATTCATAACGCGAACGAACTATACTTAGTTCGCTAATAAAAAAAAATGATTGTGTCCAAATAAATATTATTTTATTTATTGTCAAATAGTAAGATCAGAGGGCGAATGGTAAAGGAAAACTATCAGTAAGTTTCGTTTATTTCTGGATCCCGTAAGAATATGGGGAAACACTTTCTTAGTAAGAGACTACGTCGCGAGAGAAAAACATATTATGTTTATGAAAACAATCTGGTAAAGATATCACAATGTCTATGAAACTTAGAGGGTAATAAAAAAAAAATACGTTAGGAATTTAATTATAATGAAAATATTAAAAGTGTCGAAAATTAATACGAATAATTTATTGAAATCTCAAATGACAAATTGTAAATTAAAATGCCACGTGTTTTTTGTTAATATTAGAAATTATTAATTAAATTTTATTTTAGAATTAAAAATTTAGAAAAAAGATCTTGAAATATTTTTATTTTATATTTAATGAAAACGAAGACATGTTATTTGTAAATATTAAAGCTACCTAACCTTCAAACGAATTAACATAAAAACGCTGCAAATCTTCGTGACGCTAATCACGCGTTTCATCCGTAAAAAAATTACCCTCAAGCGCCTACAGATGTTTCACTTCTAAAGTAATATCAATGTTGTAACATGCTATTTTATTTCTTTTAATTCCTGATATAAATATGCAATTTCACACTCATTACAAGAGATTATATTTTCGTGTACATTAGTAGTTTGCGGTTAAACTGCGAACCAAAATGGAGAAAGTCGATAATCGATGATATTGCGCAATACATTTTCACTTATTCGTTAATCTTCATTACTGTGTACAGACTCAGTTAAAAAATCAAATAACTTTTCATTACAGCGACAAACAGTGACTTGCGAAACATTGAAATTATAAGTATTGTATAACAATGTTGCTCAATCAAATAAAGTAATACTTAACATAAAGCAAGTAGTAATAGTCTATTAAAGTCCCACTGCTGGGTATAACCCCCCTCACTCATAGGAGAGAAGAGGGTTAGCAGGTATAGTACACTAGTATGCTCTAACACAAGTGCGCTCTCCATTCCTTCACTCTAATAGTCCGATATGACAGTAATCTGACACGACTGGAGGGAGATCAGGCCCAGGATCGAGGGTTTAACGTGCTCTTTGAGATATGGTGGTAGAGCACGTCGTCAACCTCCCAACTACGGAAAAATACTGAGAATTTCTTAACAGAAAACTCAATTAAAATTTTTATATTCTTCCGACCAGGGACTCGAACCCAGGACTTTATGTCTGTGGCCAAACAAGCTAAGCACTAAAGCAATGAGGGAGTTAAGAAATACTTATTTCGTCATACCTGTATCGAAAGTTCTATATATCATTCCGATTAAATAAATGCTTAATTTAATGCGTATGCCTCAAATTTTCGACGCATGCGCGCTTACTTTATATGTCAAACTATTTGCCAATATGTTTGCTACGTCTTCAAAATTTGCAATTCACTTCTCCTTACGATTCATTAGAACTTATTTTCTTAAATTTATTTAAAATGTTATTGAGTTTTGGAGATTTATTTTGTTTTTTATTATATATCTAAACTTATTTTTAGGCTCTAATATAGATAGTGTTTGTAAATTGTCATAAATAAATGAGTAAACAAATCATTGCACGTAGTCGTTTTTATCACAATTGTGACGCGGGCGGCGATGCCATACTTTCGGCCCTAGGTGCATAATATACTATTAATGACAAACTAAGAAACAAAGCCAAATGTTCAATTTGATTAGATTATTATAATCATAATATTGAGTACATTTAGAAATGCAATATTACGTAAACCTGAGCGTATATTGCAATGCTAATATAACGTATAAGTTCCCATCTTTTCCCGGCGTTGTCACCCGCGTTATCCCTATATTTCCCGATCCCGTGAAAATATGGGGATAGTCTGCTCCAATTGTCATAAATCATTGAATTGAATTCGCACACTCATATTTACATACATAGAATAAAAGATATGCACTATGCAAGGTTTTATCTATGAACAACCCCACTGGCCTAAAGGTCCAAGTATTCGCTTCGGTAGCGGAAGTCTCAGGTGTGATTACCTTGCAGAGCAAATTTTAGAATTCCAGAGCATTTTAATTTGTCTACAACAAAACTACATGACGACTGCGTCTTTCTTTAAGGCCCATAAGCGAGAGAGAGAATGCAGCAGATGATCCTTCTCACGTCAAATGTTTGGGCACCTGCTCTCGCCTTCGTGTATTCTGAGTTGCATTCATCCAGTGTCACCTGGGAGGTGATCATCTGGTGTCGTATTTACGGATGAAGAGGGTTCCGCTGGGTTTTAGCAGATATTGCCGATATATTCACCAAGTTACACACTATTGATCCATTTGAATCGAAGTTGTTGCGTAAAAATATTGTTCAGTAAATGTCAAAGTAAAGAAATATGAAACGTTAAAGTGAATCAAAGAACTTACTAACCTGATTTTGAACGGTGGATATAAGTAATTGTCTTTGAAGTTCGACGGGATTGCTCTCAAGGAGAATCGCAGCGAACTTCTTGGAGTCTGGTGTGGCGACGCGTGGAGGCCTCGACGGTGTGTCTAAGGCAGTGTCCAATCTCCCCAGCGGAGTGGACGGCGCAGGAGAAGGTGTGCTTGCTACCGCTGCTTCCAACTGGGCGGCACGGGCGAGCAGAGCGTCGCGCTCGCTCCGAAGCCGCACGAGATCCGTACAATCCCCGCACCCAGTAGACAAGGCTCGTGCGAACGACTCTTCCGCAGTTTCCGACTGTCTCTCGTCAAGTTCTCCCCGTAGAAGCTCTGCTTCATCTCGTAATCGTACGCCTTTACGCTGTATGACATCGAGCAGAGCCCACAATTCGTCTTCCAGGGGTCTAGAGCGGGAAGCGGTGGTCGACGCCGATGCGGAAGAGTGTGCATCTTTCCCGCAAGATGTTTCGGTGCTAAACCCGGAATCCTGCACTGAAGCCTGAGGTTTTGTTCTTGTGGCGTCTCCGCTCCCGCCTGCCAATTTGCGCCGCACGCGGACTCCAGGCTCCCAATCTCTGCGAGCCTCGCTTGCTGGCGTAGATGGCGCCATTTTGGAGCGCAGATTGGGGAAGGTCTCGATGACGAGATCGCGGAACTCGAGTAATGCCCCGACTTCATTCTGGAGTTCCTGGAAACGTACGGTACAAAGTCATATATAAAAGTTAACACGGAAATGTACAGTTTCAATACCGCAGACTACAAGCCCATGGAAAAAATTAATTAAGGAACTAGAATATTGTTGCACAGAAGCCTGTGCATCATGGGAACCAATGACCAACAAGTGCATATTTTCCTAATGAAACACATATATTGCAGTGAAGTTGGTTGGAGGGCGGTTGCTTTCTTTTGCGAGACCGTCATCTCGCTGAAGGAGCCAAATGAGAGGCTAAGGGAGCAAGAGGCTGGAGGTCTCCCTCATCGCCGGAGGAGGCTTGGTGGCAGAAGTCGCACTTATGCACTTCATATCTCACTGTATTGAGTGGTAGATCCTCATAGACGGTACCATCCGGGTCACTAGAGTGGAATGCAGTTAGGGAACCTCTAGTTATCTCACTCATGGATGGGGAGGGATCCGCTGGGTTTTAGTGGGTATTCTGTTATCAGTGAGTCCCACATTCCCGATGGAATTAGTCTTTAATCGGGGTGCGTAAAGGCATTTTCCAGCGCAAAAAAAGGTCTTCGCCATGTCTTTAACACTTGTATTCGATGAAGTGACAATTACCATCTTTACGTATCGTATTTACTTGAGGATATTAATCTATTATTGGCTTAGTTTTACGCCTAAACTTTCTTGTTTTCTAGGAAAACTACCGACTAGAATGACCTGGCATTATTCTCAACGAGCTTATTGACCCGAATCGCATTGATATCATGAATGAATGCGGGCAGACGGTGACACATATTGATGGACGATGTTTTCGCAAAAACACAACCACGACTTATGAGGATTTTTTTGTAATAACCTCAATGGGAAAAAAATAGGTAGTTAATGCATCGTTAGGTAAGTAACGTCTGTCACATTAACTTTTAAAGTACTTATTATCTCTTGGTTTTACTAGAGGTTTACTTAAAGGATAAAAAAATACGACAGCGAATAAACAAAAATTTGCTTAGAATTATTTCTGTACATAGCAATTTTATTGTAAAAATACTCACGATGTTACATTGCAAAGACAGAACAAATTATTGCGCGTACTTTTTCCTTATTTATTATTTTAAATCTGACAAGTATTAATGTAATATACACGACTATTAATACTGCATGAAGATCAGTTGTTTTACAAAAAAAAACATACTTGGTATAAACTTAAGACCACACTAAAGGACAGAAGTAAAAACTTCAGCAAGGCGAAGTTAATTATACAAAATAATATCATTTTTTATTCTATATTCATTATGTTACAATATATATTCAATATCTATTTTATGAACTCTTTTCAAGACCGAAATACATTGCCAATATTTACTTTTGTGATTAACTTTTGCAAAAATTAAAAAAACAAATCAGAACCATTCCAATAGATAACAAGTAGCTTTATCTTTTAATTTTAATTATAATAACTGTACTTCGACTTGTGACTTGTGTGTTTGTAATGTTTTTTAATGGAAACTTTATTAGGTTGTGTCTATATTGTTCATAAAGTATGTCTAAAATAATGATAATAAATATCTCTCGCTGCCTTAAAGAACAAACTTAGGTAATGACAACGCAACGTCACGTAGCGGAGCGTTGCAACTCAGTGTTATTCAATACCCTTAAATATACACAGGTATAGGGCTCCTAAAGTAATTTGCAAATATATGTTCTATATGTTGAAAAGGAGAGTTCTAGGGATTATTGGCGCCGCCAGCCTCTGTGCCTCCGGTTTTTAAATCTCCGACATTATCCTAGATATATTTTAATGAAATATTATTTGAGGCAGTTTTGATCTACATTAAATATACAGCGTATGTATTAAATGGATAAGGATTTATTCTGTATTGTACAAAATATCTTCGTAAATAACACATATTTTTATGTTATATGTAAAACATAAAAATTGATACTGTGGGTTATCCTTTAAAGATAAATATACACCATCGCGGACTTTATCGTCGATATTTTAAACATATATAATTCCGTAGCACATTAGTTTGATCTGTCGTAATGTTTAGCCATTTAAACGTATAATATATGTTTCTTAGGACATCACATAACCGATCAATGAACTTTGTGGCTTTTCTGTATTGCAATACTGATATACTATACATATAAAGCTACTTCTTATATTGCTTTATATATTGCTGAAAACTGCATTAAAATCCGTTGAATACTTTAAAACGTTCACAGTCCAGAGACTCCAAAAGGAGTCGTAATGACCCTAAGCCCATACGTCCACGACTCCGAAGTCTTACGCCTATGTTGCACCTTCTGCAGTTTATGTCGATGGATTTGTGAACGAGGATTAAAATGTTAGCATGTACTTGTGGATAAGAAATTACTTTATTAATATGCCAAACAACTTACGGTACATGTTCTTCTAAATATGACATAGTAAAAAAAGCAACTTTTTAGAAAATATTATTAATTGAAAAAAACAAAATGATAAATGTTACAACACATCAAACATTCTTTAACTTTGAAAGCAGAGCTGGATGCCACCTTTGAAGTTTTACCCTGGGTAATAAACTTGTAGCAACCTGTGCATCGCTTTTTGTTTATTCAACGGCTAAACGAAACTTTTTTAGGTAGTTTAATCTGCATTGTCAAAAGTCACAATATTTTCCTTAGTCACAAAATT
Source organism: Elymnias hypermnestra (assembly GCA_015832385.1). Taxonomy (NCBI): domain Eukaryota; kingdom Metazoa; phylum Arthropoda; class Insecta; order Lepidoptera; family Nymphalidae; genus Elymnias; species Elymnias hypermnestra. The sequence goes on from JACTOM010000867.1 coordinate 1,036,133, forward strand.
CCCTTAACGATAGTTTTGTTATTTAGTTATAAATCTGGCTGGTATTGTCTGTTATATGGGTACTGTGAATGTGTTAAAGGAGCTAAAGTAGCAGACAGTGGAAGCGACTTCGTTATATGTCATGTAAAGGTTTAGAGATTTACGTACCTGTAATGCGACGAGTGACTTAGCCTGCTCCGAGATGAGGTAGTGAAAAGGTCCTGGGGGTGATCGTAGTTGCAAGCACTCCATACCCGAGCCACCGGAGCCTCCGCTTGCGCTGTCCGCACCGCCCGTCTGTAAAAATAATGATATTGTATTATATCTATCGAAATTTGATTAATTTACAATGTGAAACAAGTAAAGCTAGTTCCCATGCCATAAACCATTAACTTCTTAACTTCATCCAGAAAAAAGGAAACCTTGTACCCTAGCTTTCAATATTGTCATTACAAATTTAGAATAAACGTATCTGACTGGATAAAAACTGATTTTTAGATTGAAGATATATATAGGGGGAGCGGGAACTATTGATAGGAATTGAATAAGCATTGCGACCGATTTCATGGGCTCCATCATTTAATAAATAAAACACCTCTTATGTAAAACATTTTGTTAAAGTGTAAATACCTAGAGTATTGTTGGTATGGTCCTGGTAAATATCATTACAAACGAAAAGCCTTAACGATTTAAAAGTTTTACTTAAGTCTAAATGCTTATAGAATATTTTGATTTGACTGTGTTTTTTTTATTGCTGACAGTTTTGCGCTTGACTGTGATCACACCCGCAGCAATGTGAGATGCAATAGAGGTACGAAAATAATTGAGTCGTTAGAAAAATAGCCTTACTTTAATAATATACAACAATAAAATATAAGAAGTCGCTTCTGAAAACGAAGGCATACGATAGTGTTAATGATACCTTTGATGATGGGCCGGAAAAAAAACAATCCATATTAAGAAAAACTTATTTTTTAAACATTTTGTTGGCATTATGTTAGTATTACTAAATGACGCCATTACTTTACTTTATAAAACCAGCAATGAAACACAAAATAAAAAAATCTGACGTCTCAGATCGGGCGACCGCAATCTGCCTAAATAGTGCTAATATAAGGTATTATATTTTTTTTTTTAAATCAGGATTGATTTTTTTCCATCCCATCATAAAATGTATCAATAATACTATAGTATGTCTTCGTTTTCGGAAGCGGTCTCATAACACCTTGTATTTTATTGTTACGATCACATAAACATTACATTACTTTACTTTAAAAAACCAGCAATGAAACACAAAATTATAAACATCTGACGTTTCAGATCGGGCAGAGTCGCCTAACACCATGTATTTTGATTTAATAAGTTCGAATTTATGAAATTGCCATTTATATCATGTGGTCTTAAGCTCACAGCAAGCGTTCTTTTATATAAACTTGGAAACATTATGTATGGAAGTCTTTTCAAATGCAAAACAAATGTAAATTACGATCAACATGATCAAGACTTGTATAGGTTATTGCAACATTATCACGCGTCCATTAACCCGATCGAAGTCTTCAGTAATTCAAACGCATGTCTCGTTGAAGTGGCAGTTCACGATTGTCCATTAAGCAGCTAAGGCACGTGATTACCAATCAGTTGTTACGATGGATTTGTTTAATACAAATTAAGGGCTGTTACGCGTTTTAACATTGCATGAATTAAACAATTAATTAGATAATGTTGAGTAAGATATATAAGACTTTGTTTCAAATACATATTCAAAAAATCTTCATTCAAGTAGTTCTTCACAGCACTGCTAGTATAATATCCTATTTTAAGAAAATCACTATTATATTTTGATGAAAACGAGGCAATAATAATCGAAGAGATTAAGATAGTTTTAGGTGTTTATAGAATACATACGTATGTTCATCAACCACTAGTTTTAGCTTTAGTAGACAGAAAAATTGGAAATAACTTTGACATTCATTTTTTTGCAGTCATAAAGTTCAGTAAAAAATGCATTTACAGACGCCGGCGAATCTTTACCACCTGTTAAAACATTATTATCATTACAAATTTTACTTATGTAAATAGAGATAGGCAAAACAAGACAGATGAATACAACTGTAATCATACTTCATTAAGATACGCTTTACCAAGATTTCATGAACTGTAAGGCGGGTTTTTGTCAAAATAGCAGATTACAACATTTACGTAACTTTATAGTCGGTGTTACAAAAAAAAAATCATTTATTATGATTACGTAGCCTTTGTCACTGATATTCTTGTTGTTTACGCGTCACCTGATGCCTTCTGCGGTTGTAAATTAAGAATATTTTTATCAAGAGAATCGAGTATATTCAAATAACACGATTATTTGCACAACTGTGCCGCAACTGTATACTTTAGACCTGAGATCTGTATATCGATCGAAAAACACCTAGCTTATGAAATTCAAACTTGATATATCATTTTATTATCACAGCAATATGTCATATGGTATTCTACTTTGGGGTAATGCTAATTTAGATGTAATATTTGTCCTGAAGAAAAGGGCCGTTCGTGTGATTTACAATATGAATTTAAGAGACAAACTCAGAGCAATAATGACTGTTCACTGCGTATACATATACAAAACCTTGTTGTACGTTCATAAAAATACTGCCTGTTTTGCGAATGCAGCACATATAATTAACAATTCATTCAAGGGTATACGTTTCTATAATAAACTCCCAGAAGAAGGAAAGCTAATTGACAAATCGTTCTATAATTTACTATAATAATTTAATAAGCACTACCTAGAGGATAAAATTGCGTGGGAATGAATGAATTGTTTAAATTGAAATAGAATAAATTAAAACTAAATATATTGTATTGATGATGAGAAAAATAAGTGACCCTCAACTGAGTTCGTTGTTATCAGAACAGGGAGCGAAAGAACCCTCGTAATTTTAGATTTTAAGCCGTTCTTTATATCATCATCATTCGTACATTGAACAAAATATACTTATACATAATAATAGCCTACTTGAATGAATTTTTTAATTTCAATATTGCGAACCATAGTCCCAATATGTAAAAAATTGAGACATTAACTTGTGTCAAATAAAATGATTCAATATCGGAACAGACAAGAAAAACAATTCAAACTAAGTTTGAATAACAGTTGGGGCAGTAGCAATGTTTATCGTCAAACAAAATTCTGCTATAAATAAACTAAGAACCGATATCGTTGATAACGCGACTCACAAATGTCGATGTCACTTAAGTGCTGATAACATTTGCGCTGTCAGTTTTTATGATAAACGCTCTTGTTTATATCTTGGCCAATACTTTACTTTTGTTATTTCGAAATATATTTGATAGACTTATCTTTTGATTTATACAAGTGTAATATCTAATGTGATGACTCAGCTGATTAGGATTCGATTGATTCATCCCACCTTGCTTTCTTTTATACGATTTTTATTTCATTAATGACTTTTGATCTTTAATAAAGTATACCATTTATTCATGTATTAGAATCTCATGTTAATAATTATAATTGTATTAGCTGATTAATAAGTAATTACAATTTCGTATACATTATTGTCAGTAATATTATATTAAATAATGACATAAAGAACATTGTGATATAAAAGAAGATGTAGTGACTAAAATTGATAAAGTTATGCTAAGATGTTTGGGCACGTATAGAAAATGAATGGAATGAGCCTGACAAAGAGGAATTATGAGTCAAAGAGTCAATGGGAAAGTTGGAAGGGGAACACTAAGGCGAGCCTTTCTGGACCAAGGCCAAGACATTTTAAATAAGGGCCATATCAAGAGTATTCTAAGCCGAAGAACTTGTATGAAAGGTTTAATGGGATTGAAAGAAACGAAAGTAATATGCACGGATCGTGGCAAGTGGAAGGACGTGGGTCCTGCTAATCCCAATGGGAATGAGGCGTGAAGCTACGTATGTATGTATAAAATATAGCAGTGACACGTTGACTTTGGCTCTCTCATTTTCTTAATCGACAAGAGCCGACTTTACTCGATGCAGCGTTACGTAGCTGAGAGTTTCGAATCAATGTCATTCAATACCCACAAAATAAAGAGTATAGCCTAGAGAAATTTTAGCATGAAAATGACAGGTTTCCTTTCTTATTTGCATCCATTATTCAACTCTTTATAGTGCAGTAGTCATTTTCTAATATTGACCTACAGTCGTCCATTCTGTCAGTTATTTATCAATATATATATATGATATATAGATTTATATATATATATATATATATATATATATATATATATATATATATATACAAGAGTTATCCAGGTGTCTATTGACTCATCACGATATCTTTAGAACCATAAGGCGTAGAGACTTGAAATTTGGTAGGAATATTCCTTTTGCCGAGTAGAAGTCAGCTAAACGGATTTTGTAAAAATCCACCCGTAAGGGGGTTTACGGGATTGTTATACATATGTTTCTAATTTGTAAAACAATTTGCCTACATTAAAGAAAATGCTACCCAGAAAACAGCTAGTATACAATACATAGATTTAACATTTTTGGTAATAAAATTGCTCAACGCTTCACATATTACGAAATATTTGTTTCTTTGATATTGTGACCTTAGAAACCACGTCCGGTCATACTAATCTAATACCGAAACCTCTTGTAGCTATTTGACCGGTCGCGTTACTTATTACTTAACCGCATTTGACTTATTATGGTCCGCTAGCAAATAGCACTACATAAGTTGAAATTTTGCGGTTCCGACCTGTGAATAGCGTTTAAATTTTTACATGATACTATTGTTATCTACGTAGTTTTTATCCCGTGACAATTTGGGGAAATGAGTTATTCATCGGGTTGAATTTTCAAATCTAAGCCATTCTAGTCACCTGAAAACACATTATAAAATTCATCATTAACGAACCAATCGTTTGGGAGCAGTTCATTTGCATAATATATAAGTACATATAAATATATTTATAAAGATATGACAGTGAAATCGAAGTATTATTTTTAAAAAGAGACTGAATCGTCTAGTCTCTCTTTTTCTATTATTTGCTTCTTGTTTTTTCTTTTGTCATAATAGGCGAAAGGTAGTGGATCAAGATGTTGATGCCAAAACAGAATCGTGTACCTATCTATGAATACCTTTTTAAAGATGGTGTCATGGTAGCAAAGAAGGATTACCATCCACCTAGACATCCTGATCTCAAGAAAATTCCCAATCTTTAAGTGATTAAAGCTATGCAGTCGTTGAGATCTAGGGGTTATGTAAAGGAACAGTTTGCGTGGAGGCATTTCTTTTGGTACCTTACAAATGAAGGTATTGAGTACCTAAGAAGTTTCCTCCACCTGCCACCTGAAATTATACCAGCAACCCTTAAACGGTCAGTATGTACAGAAACAGTGCGTTGTGGGGCTGTTGGCCGCAATGATGCCCCGGCCAGGACGGCAGAAGATCGTTCTGCTTACCGTCGTGCCCCTACCACACCTGGTGCTGGACATGATAAAAAGGCTGATGTTGGTCCTGGCTCAGCCAACCTTGAATTTAGAAGAGGATTCCGACGTGGCAGACCAGCCCCTTAATTAAGCTAAATAAATAAAAACCAGTTTTTCCCGGGACGAAAGGTTAATTCTTATTTCTTTAAATGATTTTATAATTTTAAAACAGAAATACGAGAATTCGCTTGTACGTGCAAGTTATTCACTAATAGTTCTTGTCTTACCAGAATCATATATTTAAATCCAAGAATAGAAACAGCCGCTTAGTTGTTGTTTGCGACAGCATTAGCCGTTTCACTTTCATTGCACCACGATGTGGGTTATTATAATAATTTACAAATGCGATTCGACATTAAGCCTAACGTTCGCATACAAAACGGAAGTAGAATTTCATACAATTGTTTATTTTCACACGAGCAAACGTAACAGCACATGCAAAGTACCGTTTTTTAAAAGCTGCTTTCGTAATCCTTACCTAGTTTATATGAAAAAGGAACCCATATATTATACACATTTTTAATCGACACTTGTTTAATAATGTGAACACCTCTTATTGGCACACACATGAGAACTTATTAATGTTATCAACTTTATATTAATTTTAAGTGTTTAATGCATGTGTGGTTTTTTAACCGACATCAAAAAACGTTTGTTACCTCATAACTTTCGCTTGGGTGCACCGATCTTGATGATGGCATCCATGAGAAAACCGTACAAGTCTTAAATTTGCATCATGCTGATGTGCGACAAATAGACTAATAAATCACGCCAACTAATTTCAACGATTCTCTTTTTTATTGGAAAGGTAGTAGGTAGCCTAGATGGCCAAGGTATGCCAATCTAAATATATAGCTATAGTTGTAAACGGGGCGGGATCTGCCAAGTGGACACGCGGGACACACCTACTTTGGGCGACGCCGACTCCAAATATAAGAATACGAAGAACTCTAAAAAGAATACGCAATTATTTTTTACTTTTTAGAGCATATGTAAGAATTTGTTCTGAACGCGGTTGTTTTTAGTTAAAATTTTTATTTATCTAAATAAATAAATGTCGATTGAAGTATAAACTACTGACAAACTAATCATCGACGTTAGATATAAGATATGTAGTAACAATTTCTTATGTTAAAATTGTCTTTTTCCGAAGTTCAATCATCTCTATAAGAAAATATATTGAATTTTTTTTTATGGTTTTAGCAGTAGATCGTAAAACATAGTTTCTTTTGATTACATATTATATCAGTTTACTTACGTTTGCAAATTATATATACTTTTACAGACGTAACCCTAATGAGCTGCGCAAGTATTATGACAGACATAGGAAATACATTGTGGCTTAACTTAACATACTAACGACTTCAATTATCATTGCTTTGGTAAAATAGTGACAGTAAAAAAGCTTATTTCCCGAGAGAAACGTCTGAAAATTATTCAAAAAGTAAATGAGCTTTTCAACTCAGAATATACAGATAATTGTGGATTCTGTTTAGTACTTAACTAAAATTACGAATTGTGTGATTATTCATTCAAAACAGTGATACATACTCGATGTACTCCTTGATGTGTGAAGTCAGAAGTGTTTCACTATGCTGTAAAATACGTAAACGCACTTCAAAGGGTTCTTCACGGAAAACAATTTCATTTTATTAGATATTTCCTTCCGTGAGTAATGAAGGAAAACATTAAATTCTGCCAGTAAAGTATTTGCATTGAGGAAATAAGGCCTATTGTTTATTATTAAAATGAACTATTATTTGTTAGAATTTCAATGAATAATTAAAACAAATATTATGAGAGCTGTGAGAAGCAGATCTTGGGACGCGAAACAATGCGTCTTGAATAAATATTGATTCATGTCACTTCAATAATAGGTTGTACATAATATTATAATTCAAGCTGAGATCACATAAAAAACTTATTTATAGATAAAATATGAATTACCTATCAGTGAAACTTTACTTAAGTTAATAAATAGGATTTTTCGTATGTTTCTGTTCGTAAAACTTGAAACATTTTAATTAGGATTGTTTCATTTGAAATTTATTACGAACTAGCAAAGCCCCGCGGTTTCACCAGCGTTGCTACTGATCTCGTGGCAGTGGAAAGTCTACTAAGTCGGATTATAGAATTATTTTGGTTATCGTAAAAGTTTTATTTCACTTTGTTATAATTACTTCCTTTCAGATACAAACTTACATTCATAAACTAATCAATATACAGATTTTATTTTACAACGAACGTGGGCCTGAAAATGAACACGGATAAGACGAAAATTATGTCTAATATCCATGTACCTCCTCACCCGTCATCGTTGAGAACTCAGCTCTCGAAATTGTTGACCAGTAAACATACCTGGGACATATAGTCCAGCTAGGTAGGTCCAATTTCGAGAAGGAGGTCAACCGCCGAATCCAACTCGGTTGGGCAGCGTTCGGGAAACTACGCCAGATATTTTCGTCGGCCGGCGCAGTGTAGGCAAACCTTCCCACAAGGTGGACCGATGATAAAGAGGGTAGCCGCTGGAGCCAGACGGCCCAAGATCGGGTCTTAATGGACGTCATTACGTGAGATCTATGCCCAGCAGTGGCCGTCCAGCCGTAGTAGTTTTTATGTGATAACATTACATATATACATACTTATATACAAAAACAAAAATGTTTCCTCTTTATAATATTTGTTTAGATATACTTAGAGACTATATTCCTTCCATATCGAAATTTCTAAGTCATGTGTATTGTAAAATTCTCTCTTTCTCTCTTCTCTCTTGCGCACTCATACGTATTAATCAGAAGGGACATATAATCAATCAATACAGACAGTTTTTCCAGGTATTTTCTCCAATTTCGACAAAGAAAACTCTTGAACTTTTTATCCAGATATATCCACTCACTGTTCACATTAAGCAAAGTAAATCAGTATTTAAAATAATAGTAAAAACTAAAAATTAAATGCTAAAAGCGTAAGCCTTAGTAGCGTCACCTAAATTTGCATAATTTGTTTGTAGGTATTCCAATCTATAACCTAGAAAAACATGAGATACAAGTACAATATGTAGTTTAGTAGAATTAACTGTAATTATGCTCGTTCTAAAATATTTAAAGCGCTCGTAAACTTCTAGCTTGTTCCGCTAATTATTAACACAAATGTTAATGATGATTGCTTGTTGCATTATCAGATATTAAATATGTTATCAGATCATTTATTGAATACTAAAGGTTTTTTAACGGGCTACCCGCGTGGTATCCGAATTTTCTTCGGTTTTGCAAGATTTTTCATTGGTTGAAAAGTTTTTCAATTGACATCGGTAGTTTTAGATATTAACCCATTTAACCAAACAAACTCTACAGCTTTGTTGTCTAATATATAAAAATGTTGAGGCCTTGACCGATTTTTATAAAATCTCTTGTATATTTGGCATATATGAGAAGAGTTCGTAAACCATTTTAATCTTCCTTTTCCCAAAGCTTCTTACACTAAACCCCCATTTTCTAATCGCGATACGAAGTTGCGCTAGTCAGCCAGCATTATATATATGTCGGAGTGCAATAGTCTGTGGAGCGCTGGCGCCATCTGTATTTTGGCGTGGGGCAGTCAATAGTGACAATGCGGTGCGCGTCTCGACAGTTCTAAGGTTGTCACATGAGTTTGTGTAAATTAATACCGGGAACATTAAGTGATTGAACATTATAATATGAGTTAATTAATAAAGCGTTTGATTGCACCAACGCCCACAGTATGGAAATTATGGATGCCATTAATGACGATGTCGGCGGAGAACCCTACGCCTCTATGCTTTATGCTCCTTCTCTCTACCTTCAAAATTACTCAATCGATTTTGGTGACATTTTGTTTCATTTAACTAATATGAAAAACTATTATTTATTTCAAATTAAACTTTTTTTTAACCGAGACATCGTAAGTATGAAATCTGATTTTAACTAAGGTACATAAGGTTCTAAATTTAAAGAAACATCGATTCTCACAGTACCTTCGCAATATATATTGAATAATATCTTATATATAAGTGAATATTATCATATACACTTATCCAGTAAAAAAGTGAAATACACAATTTTAATAACAGAAATAAAAACAAACTTGTAATTGCATATTTTAGAGTGAAGAAGGTTCAAAAGTCATTTATCGGGTTGAACATACGCATTTTTAATATGATACCGCAATCATTTCCAGATTTGCCTCCGTATAATTTTAAGAAATATATCAAAAACAGAGTTTTACAAAAGGCATATCATAATGTTCAAGATTATTTAAGCGATAGAAATGGACTTTATTAGAGTTGCACAGAAGCAATATATTACACATTGTTGCATACAAAACTCTCTTTAAAATAGTAACCGTTGAATTTCTTGCCGGCTTCTTCTCATCGGATTCAACTTTTTGGGCCTACTTGAATAAATAATATCCTATATAGTTTGTCCCAAAGAGAATTTACAAATATTATATAATATCAGGTCAATTAATTAAATAAATATATTAAAATGATTGAGGTTAAAAAGATTATTTCTCAAAAAAAAAATTACAATGATTTCACTCAATGAGAATATTTTTTATACAATTAATACCATGTTAATATAATAATAATAAACTTAATATTATTTGCACGCAGAAGTCCAGCAAAAGTGTACATATCAAGAAGGATGAGGGTAACATTTTAAAATTGCGGGTCAGTCGACAGGGCCGTATTTACACATTTTCAATTACAAATAATTTTAATGCCTTTTTATGTAATCTAAGATTATTTGTTTGGGTAATTTATTACACATTAGCGCAACTTAAAAAGTTCTATCCCTCATCCCGTAGTTAGTACGTATTTTATCTATTGATATATTATTGGCATTTCGCAGTCGCGATCTGTATTAAGTTAATTGTGAATATATTCTATGTAACATATTTTTTATTGAAATATAGGAATTATAAAATTAAATTGTTTTATATTCAATAATTTAGTATCGGACTAAACATTGATAAATGATTAGAGGGCAATATATGTCGAGATAACCGTGTTTACCTTAAGCTGAGAGAAAAAGAAAATGGACTTGTATTGTGCGTTATTGAGGACGAGGTTTGCAATCTCACGAACAGGTAGTATCAATAGCGTTTGAGTCTATTTATAATAGCGACATGTAGTCAAGGCACTAATGATGTAAGGCATAGATAAACTATTCAAAATCGTTTCTGAAAGAAAATTTTCTGTATAGCAGCTGATTTTAATCAGCCAGCTAGCTAGCTAGCTTCTTAACAGTTAACAGATTTCTAAGGAGTTAGAAATGCTCTCATTTTATATATGGCTAAGTTTTCACTATGGGTTTATCTATATTTATATAACCATGATATCTCTAGAACCATGAGGTGTAGAGACTTGAAATTTGGTAGGAATTTTCAATTAAGTCAAACAAAAGACATGTATATATTTTACATATATGTACAAACATCGTATATATTTTTTTCGTTTCAGTCGTGTCGAATCACACACTTTCTTAGTCCTGTTCCCTATTATCAATTGACATTTGGCAGTGAATACTTTAACTTTAACATAATTCAAAACAAGGGCTGTTTTTAAAATATTTTCCCTAAAAAAAAACAAGTTTAAATCTTAAAAGAAATCAAATAACTCATAACATTAGCGGGCTCGTTCGTAATTAAGTCATTTATTTTATCAACTGGGTTACAAAGTACTATGAGAGAGAATTAACTAAAAGATAACAGTTATTATCCATTCATCGTTGCATTCAGTAGGTCAGTTAATTTATACATAACGCTCATTAAGCAAAGATTAAATAAAAACCTCGAGACCAGGGTCTATGTTTATCAGAATATTATTAACGGTTGACTTTAATTACACGGTGCTTTGAAATCATGAAGTGTAACTTCGCCATGACAATAACAACTTTGCATGGTAGAGATGTAGGTCATGGTGTCCATATTGATTATATATCCCACTAGCTGTTCCCCGTGGCGTTACCTGCGTAACAATATGGGAAAACCGTATATTATGTCAATCGGGGTAATCATTTTATACAAATAAAATAGTAATGCATAACTATTTTTTTCATTTTAACTTTGTTATAAGGGAAACCTTTAGACTAACTTATTCCTTATAATACCAGCGAAAGTCGTATTAAAATCGGTCCAGCCGTTTCTGAGATATACATTTTGTGAAAGGCTATTTATTTGAAATTACAAACTGACACTTCCAATTCTATTATCTTTTAGGAAAAAAAGGTGAACACACCTCACATAACTTAAGAAATAAAAATAAAATTGCTGTAAATTCTAGTAGGCTACATAAAATTGACAAGTCATTCAAGGGTAACTGTATACGTTGCTACAACAAGCTCCCAGAAGAAGTTACAAAGATGTCCCTTAATAAATTTAAATCTTGTATTAAAAGAAAACTAATTGAGAAATCATTCTATAATTTGAAAGAATACTTAGAAGACAAAAAAGCGTGGGAGTGAATGAGTTGCTCTATATGTATATAGATATAGAATAAATTTAACATATATATTGTAATGATGATAACAAAAAAAAACGCACACCCGACTAAATTTGTTGTGGGCTCTTCTCAGATCAGGGCGCGAAGGAACCTCGTAACTTTAGATTGTAAGTCGTTCTTTAATGTTATCATCAGTCATTCATTTAAATAATATATAGGAAAAACGATATATGACGATTCAAAAGTGCTGTAACAGGCTTACTTGAATAAAGATATTTTGACTTTGACTTTATTTATTTGTATTGTTTATTTCATTGGTATCAATACTTTACGGGATAAAATCCTTTCGTTATGACTGCTGATCTATTATATGATGTTGAGATAAGTAAGTAGTGTATATAATTTAGAGTAATGAGATAATCAAAAAATATCAACAGAAACGTGTGTAAAGCAAATTTGCAGTTTTTTTTTATATAAAGTATTGCAAAAATTTCCAGTAGGTAATGTAACTGTTTTTTTTACAATACGTGGTTATTCCGGTTTTGTACTCGCTTCATATATAGAGGATTGCTTAACTTTAAAGCCATGAGAGTATTATACCAGATATCAAGGTATTTTTAGTCTCTTATATCATAAAAATGTATTTTTCTCGACTGAAGATAATACTGTTTTTTATTATAATTTGTCACATTTCCCACCCTTATCGAAATTGCCATAACTTAAAAAATGTATGTATCCGTCTAAGTGTTAGAGAAAATACTAAGGAATGGACTGCAAAAGCTGTCACAATCAATAAGAGGTACAGGATAACATTCTTTCCGGAGTAGTTATCTAAAAGATCCAAGTAAGAAATATAATTTGCCCTAAATTTACCTAAGTGACATGAACAGAACCTGGATACTTTCTTTGCTACATTATTACCATCGACGAACGAAACGAGGCCAATAAAGTTATCTGTCGAGAAATATATACATAACTTTTTATACATACATACATACATAGCATCACGCCTCATTCCCATAGGGGTAGGCAGAGACAACATCCTTCCACTTGCCACGATCCTTGCATATCTCCTTCGCTTCTTTCAATCTCATTAAATCTTTCATACAAGTTCGTCGGTTTAGAGTACTCTTGACCTGGCCGTTATTTAAAATGTCCTGGATTTGGTCCAGGAACGTTCGCCTTGGTCTTCCCCTTCCAACTTTCGCATTCACTCTTGACTCATAAATCCTTTTTGTCAGTCTCCTTTCATTCATTCTCTCTACATGCCCAAACCATCTAAGCATACCTTTCTCAATTTTAGTCACTACGTCTTCTTTTATACCACAACGTTCTCTTATCACACTATTTCTCACTCTGTCACTCAGTTTTAATCCACTCATGCTTCTCAACGCTCTCATCTCTACCGCATTTATTTTACTTTTGTGATTCTTCTGCCATACCCAACTTTCACTACCATACATAAGTGTTGGCACCAACACTCCAGCATGCACTGCCAGTCTAGCCCTTTGAGACACCATCTGGCTATTCATAAAAGCATGCAGAGCACCATTTACCATATTCCCTGCATTCACTCTCCTTTCGATATCACTTTCACATGTTCCATCTTTTGTAAATTTAGATCCCAAGTATACAAATTCTTTCACCTCTTCCACTTGTTCCCCATCTATCAAAATATTGCCATTCATCATAGATTCATCTCGTTCAAAAAGCATAACTTTCGTTTTGTTTACATTCACTTTCATTCCTTTCCCTTTCAAAGCTTCATTCATAATATTTAGCATCTCCTGAAGCTCGTTAGCGGATGACGCAAGTATTACTTGATATTAACTTTTTATAGCTATAAAATAACTTGATAATAGAAAATGTTTGTTATATTTTCCATATTTATGAATATTATATGACATGAATATATAATTTATGAAATCAATAAACAAAATTTTCTAATTTAATATGACTTTATGGTATCTGGGTCAGAACCGTTTCTTGGCGTATTTTATAAATTTCTATCGTAATTTTAAATTTAGAGATACGAGTACACTTTTTTTAAAAAAAATTGTCAGCAAACAAGCACACAATTCACATGATATGCAGGACATAAAGACCTTATATTACGTGAACTGTGTGCTTGTTTGCTGACATATTTTTGTATAAAAAAGTGTATGTCTAATAAGCAGGACATAAAGACCTCCCCAGTAGCGGGCATGGCCACTGTGGCGGCCTGGGGACCTCAGCGTCACTTCCTGGTGGCGTTTTTTGCAGATTTTATTGCTAATTTGACTACTAGAGTACTGTTACGTTTGTTTAAATAAAGGATTTCTGCAAATTTTCACGATAATTATGCGGGTAACATCGTTTGCAGAAGAATTCAAGAATGGTGACACAGACTTTTATATTTCATTTATAAAAATAATTTTTTAAAATAACATTTCGCGATACTGTCTTCTTTTTGTACTATAATAGGTTTAATTTCATTATTATTTCGTGCCAGGTGAACGTGATTTTGAATTCAATGTAGTCTTTTTCCGGTTATAATACACTTGTCTTTTTCATCACATTTTACCTCATTTAATTTTTATTTTGAGCGAGGTGAATGGGATTTCCTTCGTTGTAGTTCATTTGCATGATTATATAAAAATATATCATTGGCCTTTAATTTGTTATAGAGATTCATTATAACTAAAAGCCACATTAACTGGGCTGATAAAATAACCGCTGATGACGTCTTTTAACCACAAGCATTGAAGAAATCTCAAGATAACGGTTCAAAGTTAATTTATTTTACCATGTAACGTAATGTATTGATTTGTTGTATAATTATAACATACCCAGTTGCTAGCAGTTGTTGCAATGCCGTTTGAGGTTGTCGAATCATATACCACCATTTTTGGCATATATAAAACGTGGCTTGACGTCACTTTTCCAGAAAAACTGGATCATGTGTCCCAATTAATCTCAACACAATTAATATAAAAAAAAACACTCATTGCCACGCCAAATAAAACTTCTTCAACTCATTACAAAGTAAGAAGTCATTAAATCTTTTACGCCAGTGTTCAATATGTAAACGCAAAATAAATTTAATTATTGAATTTATAGTTGAAAAAACTGTATTAACAACAAATATCATTCAAGTTTAAAATTGTATTGGACCTTGAGTAAATAATTAAAAAATTATTTTATTAACCATTCAAAAATAAATTGAATGTGACATGTATGTAGAGGGTGAAAGTGAACAAATCATATTAATTGAAAAATAAATATTGCTTTTTGCTAATAACACAAATCGAAGTACATACGTTAGCGATCTTATCTGGTGCTAAGTGATGGGACCACTTCGACCGTTCGCAGGAGAAGGCCGGGAAGGAGGCGAGAGGCCCACGATCGCCGTCTGCCTCCTTAGTGATGACCTTTGGGTAACGGATGCGGGGTCCGTTGCCAAACAAAGAGAGATCCCGCGAGGTGTTTGGTGGCTTTCCTGGAGCACCTGGCACCTTCGGAGTAAGTTTTGTTCATTGACCGAGTTGGTCCTAAACGGGCACATCGCTGGGTTTTAGCCGGTATGAGTCCGGCATAACCTGGAACATCCTCCCGAGTATTGCAGGTATCCACGAGGATTTCCCAGTCTAAGATGAAAGCGCTAACTTGGTAATTTTACACAGGCATTAACGGCACTTTACTGGTGGTTGGGTGTTAATTAGCGATGGGCGAACTCTCGCATCAGTCACCCAAACGAATTAGAAAAAGCAATTTTCTAAAATTTCAGTGCCGGAATTCCAACCCAGTATCTCTCCCAGAGAAGGAAATATTCGCAACATTGCGTCAGTGAGACCTTCAAAATGCATACTCATACACAATAACGTATCAAACTCGTCAAACACAAGAAAGAAAGTGTATTAAAAAACGATATCAATCCGTTCCGAAAGCTTGATTGAAACGTTAATTGTCGTGAAAGAGACATTATCATTCGTATTGCTGTTCCCAGTGCGTTAGTTTCGCCGCTGGAAGCTGCTAATTAGTTGTATATTGTTAAGGTGCAGTTCCCATACCGTTTTTAAAACGTGCGATCTTGCAACGCACGGACGTGCAACGTTCTATGGATACTAATTACCACTTGTAAAAATTCCATACTTTTGTTATAAAACATTTTAATTATTACAATAAAGGATTATAAATCTTTGATCGAACACTCTTTAATTGAGTTAGCAAATTGATTTCACATAAATTATCCGATATTGTCGATGGATCTTGCACCATATTGTTAGACTATAAATAATTAGGCAGCAACATTTAAAAATATTAAAAACGTGCAAAATTACGAAATGTTATGCAATACGAGATAAATTTAAGGAGCACAACAATTGTGTGATGTGATCAGTCTCGTGTTTTCTTATGGTGATGTTGTTTTAAGAAAAATAGTGCTAAATTGTATATATTTAAATAGTGAAGAAAGTAAAAGTTGTTAATTTACGTGGGTACTGTTTTTATAATAAATCAGAAGTGGGATTTTACTCTCGTTAAAGTTACCTCGTATTGCATAACATTTTGTATATTTTAAGTGTTGCCACTATATTACTCAATAATTCACAATATTTTAGAGCTACCTGTGTTGCCAACAAATTATTTATAGTTTAACAATATCACCGCTTTAGAGTAAGTAACCTTATTCAAATACGCTAATTTTACAAGACAGTTGTTTGGCTAAACAAAATGTTTAATAAAAACATATAGAATAGTCTAGATTCTGCTGTGTGCTAATAAAACTAAAATAAGCGTTTATTGCTGTTTTTTTATAAACTTCAACTATATTCTCGGCATGTGGTTCTTCATCACAGCTTGTCTTGTGACAAAGGCCTCCTCTATTTTTTTCAATCTGTATAGATCCTTTGCTGTTTATAGCCATTTTGGTACTGCTACTTTCTTTAGGTCGTGTTTATATGGATTTATTGGTCTTGCTTTACTTCTTTCGCTTTCCCATCGTGTGTCCCGTCCATGGTCATTTAATTTTCTGCAATCAGTTATGATCTCAATCAATTATGATTGCACTTTCCTGAAATTGGTCTTTTATTTTAATTTCTTTACATTTTATTTTGTTATTGCTCGGTTAGCCCTAAGGTTGGCAAGGATATGTCAGACATAGGAAGATGCAAGTGTTGAAACACTTTTCGTGTATTTCGTGCTGTGTTTTAACTAAACATAAAAAAATTTTGCTTGTGTAATTATTACTCTAACGCAGACAATTATGTTAAATCCATTGATCCAGTGAGCACATTCCACAGGAATTAAACGACTTTGTTATAGATTTTATTGCTAAAACTTTCATTTTTATCATCACATCTAAATTCTCTTCTCTCACATCTACTAATATGTAAAATAGTTATAACACTGAAACTCTGTACGAAGTTTTTCTATTTGCACATCCTAAAAGTACAACGCTGGCGATTGTCGAGACCATTAGAATTTCTTCTTAAATTTTATAAACAAACAATTTGCGAAACTCATTGAAAGCCGTTGTTCCACTATTTGTTTTATGACGAATAGTGGTCCCCTTGAACTCGCTCTCTTAAACCCTGGCACTTTCGCTGGCCGCCAACTCATTACAATACGCCTACGTTTGCGATATAAATTTATTGAGAATTTTGAATAAATTAAATATCTTCAATAAACATGCAATAAAGAAATTATATAACGGGCCTGGATGACATATAAGATAACACCGAGCGAAATTGATTAATCATTATAAACTATATGTTAATTTGTGTAACTAATTCTTTCAATTGAAATCATCGGTAGTAGTCTTTTTAATTATCATAATGTATAATTAGTCTATTTTTTTAGTAACTAATTTATCACCGGATCTGATTCAAATGCGATTTCTTTTATCAGTCATACACTTCATTAACGTAATAAGCAATTAGGAACGCTATGTCCACAATTAATAAATTAATTCCATGGCCTAATTTTGCTATATTTATTTACGATATGTTCCCCGCGGTATTGCTTGCGTAGTTCCCGCTATTGTAGGAAATATGGGGAAACTCATACTTGGTGAATGTCTAGATTATCAAAGTAGTGTATTTGCTAAATTGGATGTCAATTACAAATAGTTAAGTAGATCTCGTGATTGAGATGACTAGTCTAAAACCATCTTTGCATTGTTCGTTCTAATAAACAATTTGAAGCACATCGGCTGGATGGTTTCAAAGTCTAAAACCGGCATAGGTAGAGTTTTTGAAGTGAAACTTCTTTAGGCGCATGAGGGTAAAATTTTTGCGGATGAAACGCGTGATTATCGTCAGCGTCTTTTATGCTAATTCATTTGAAGATTAGGTAGTTTTAATATTTACATATAACATGTGGCATTTTAATTTGCCACTCGTCATTTAGTATACTATTTTTCATTAAATATAAAATAAAAATATTTCGCAAATTCTAAATTTTAAATTCCAAAATAAAAATTATTAATGATTTCTAATATCGACTAAAACACGTGGCATTTTTATTTACAAACCATCATTAGATATTTCAATAAATTATTTGTATTAATTTTCGACACTTTAAATGACAATTAAATTCCTAAAATATTTTCCTTTTTTTCTCCTTCTAAGTCTCGGAAACATAAATTTTTAGATTTGTATAAATATAAACAAGACTTAAAAATTTGTTTGCCAAAGAAGTTCCGCTTCTGTCAAGTGCACTTATGTACGCACGCACTTTTATTTCTTTATTTTATTCAATTTCTACTATTAGCCCAGACTCGACACAATTGACGGCCTCGTTGGCGCAGTGGTGAGTCCAGTCCTCGCTTTGCTATTAGAGGTCCTGTGTTCGACATCTGATAAGATAATCAATATGATTCAAAAGTGCTGTAAAAGCCTACTTCAATAAAGAGTTCTTAAATATGAATCTATGTAATGAATTTAGGAAGTTTGTGTTATTGTGATTTTTTATACAACACATCAATAACAATATCACCTATTTATAGTAGCTGCCGATGTAAGCACTCTCGATTGATTGTTTCGTTATCGACAGACATAAATGCTACAAAGAACGATAATTGTGTCGATATGCTCTGTTACTCGGCGTGAATGTATTTTTTGTACCACAATAGCTATTTATGGTTATGGGCATAAAATCTACATTTGACTATAATTTCTTTTATCCAGTTACCGGCAATTATATAAATTTTCACTAACGATCTTAAACATATTTGAGAAATGATCCTTATCGATATATGAATATCTATTTTACATATCGATAGAATAATCTGTATTTGTAACAAAATTAAATAAAAATAATCGTAATACAGTACACACAACGTAACTTTGTTAAGCTAATAATTAATTTTTTAAGTGTAAATTGAAATTATCATGTATAAAATTTTATAATAGATGGAATAAAACGAATTAGCACTTAAAATTAGGTTTCATTTTAAAGAATAGCCTTAGAATTTCTCATATCAAATCCCATATCATTTTATTTAAACTTTAAACTGTTTCCGAAGAAACATTGTAAAATTTTCGTGACAACTTCATGTTATACTTTATAACTATTAAAGTTTTTCAATATGTTACAGCCTACGAAAGCTTAAGGAATAGTGACTCTAAAATTTTGTGTGATGTGCACTGTTCTTTCACCATACAATATATTCAAAACTATACAATACTCATATATGCAAAGGAGGCAATGTCTCATGGGCATCGCGTGACGAAATATGAAATATTGAACAATTACGAAGGATAGTAAGGAAACTTCCACGGTCTTTTATAAATTAATAAAAAATCTATATGCCTTACAGTTTATCATTAATATATGGCACTCATTATACTTGATACTATACCTATACTAAGAGAGAGAATACACTTTATTGTACACTACGAACAATGCAAATATTGCTGAGTTTCAAAATTAAATGGAATGTCTAATCAACAAATGACATAATAACATATTGCTGCTACACATTTATACTAATCTGAATATGAGTTTGTAGAGTGTTTAACACATAGAAATATGGAGTATGCTGGATTCTATTGCGTTCTTCAGTAACATTTTGAATCTAAAATAAGTCATAACTTGTTGAAAATTTTAATATAAAGAAAACGACAATGCAATATTTAGCAGACACATAATGATACAATATATAAATAATACTTTATTGCACACCATATGCATTTCTACCATGCATTTCTAATTGGTAGTGGGAGATCGTTCCATAAATTAACGGCGCTGATTGAGAATGACTCGTTGTAAAATTTTGTTAATGACTAATTAAATTTAGGTTCAAGTTTTGAGACTCCCTTATGGGCCTACTGTCTGATGATTTAAGAACAGAATATTCTGATAAATAATCCAGTAAATATCAGTTACCAGACCAAAATTATGCATGTCTAGTATTCAGACCTCTAACATAAATTTATGCGGCTAGCCGCAAACCTGTCTCGGAACAAACATAAATAAAAATTACCCTTTGAAAAATAAACGCTACATAAATTGCAGTGACCCATTTTTTATCTCTCATATTGTGAAAAGCTCGTCCTCTTCGCTTCGTAGCGGCAACAGGAACTTGCTCCGTCAACTGAACAATTGTGTGGAAACGCTCACTCGCACAAAAGGCTTTGATAACGATCTCGCTAACTTTGCTTTCCGGAAACGAAATGACTTTGAAACTTGGGTATAATTATCTTTATTTTCTTTTCTTTGTTCTTTCACTCGCATATAATAAGATACGTATGATTTCAGCATTAACATCAGCTATGTCACAGAAGCTTTATGCGCTGCTTTGGTCCGCCATTCGTAACGCTATAACGCAGCAAAATTTGCACTCTGTATCAAGTTTATGGTTACCATATATACCAAGCTATTTTGTCTTACATGGGGCATAAAAGTTGTGAAATTAATTATCAACATTTTTATTTATATGTGTTTCAAATTTAATAAGATTATGTAGTATCACAATTGTGTACCTTTTTGTCTTCTATTTTAAAATACATGTGATTTAAATTTATTTTGGTACAATAATACCGTATTGCACCACAGTCAAAAACCTAGGATTGCTTTTCGATCAGACTTTGTCGTGGCATCCGCATGCATTCAACAATTGACTGTAAAACATTTAGCTCAATAAGGTCACTACGGCGGCTGCAACCATTTCTCCCCATAGCTACTAAAATTATGTTAGCACATTCTGTTCCCATATCTTCTCTCCATTCTCGATTATGCTGATGCAAACTATCTCAATCTAACAGTGGACTTATTAAATAAACTTAAGAAAATTCTTGCTATCCGGCTTTTTTGTCTCAAGGTTGTGTGATAAGACCGCCTGTTGTACTTTCTTTCTCTATTTAATTAAGTTTATTATTATTATAATGTATTACTTTTAAGGTGCAAAAAAGTGTATAAATAAAGCAATATTTTGTCATTCTGTAAAATGTTTGTATGCTACAAAAAATGTGTGTAGTAAAATTTTAAAAGCTAACCCTATCTCAAAAAAATTTGTTATTCTCTATGACATTTGAAATCGGACAAAATTGGGAACATATATTACATTCTAATAATATTGTTAAATAATATGTAATTAAAATGTCTTTCCTAGCAATTTATAAAGTGCTTTTTGTTTGTTTAATTTCCTAAGTTTCATTTAGTCCCCATTAATGGCTGACAAAAGACAACACCCACGCCAGTATAATAAGCTATTTAAAGAGGTCAGAGGGTGACAACCTCACAGAGACACAACAATGTTCTCTTTTGTTTTAAACTTCGTAAACTAAGTTTACAAGTATGTATATGTAAATATATTTTGGCACTGGTATACCAAGAGGAAACGTTGAATACGATGCTTTACTCCGGCTTAAGTCACTAAAAAGTATAAATGCTGGACTGATTTTATTATATTACACAAGTCCAATTCTCGAGATTAAAAATTCGTACGAATTAAATGCTCTTCCGCTGGAATCGAGGATAGAATATAATACACATTTTTTTTATTGACCTCAAGCTTCCTGTTAACTCGACTTGAAGTCGTTAAAATAAGAGTGCGCTATTCAATATTATTATCAATTTTAACAGCAAATTCTGTATCATATATTTTAGCTTTCTAACATACTTGTGTATTCGCATTTGCAATATATCGCATCAAGCCTCATGCCCATAGGGGTAGGCAGAGACCACGTCCTTCTACTTGCCAAGATCCTTGCATATCTCCTTCGCTTCTTTCGTTCTCATTACACCTTTCATACAAATTCTTCGGTTTAGAGTATTCTTGACCTGGCCTTTATTTATAATGTTCTGTATCCGTTCGCCTTGGTCTTCTCTTGACTCATAAATCCTTTTTATCATCTTTTCATTCATTCTCTCTACGTGCCCAAATCATCTAAGCATACCTTTCACAATTTTAGTCATTACATCTTCATTTATACCACAACATTCTCTTATCACACTATTTCTTACTTCGTAAATTATTTATGATTATTCAAAATGAAACATCTAAACAGTGAAAGCACGATAGAAATATCCAACTCATATGAAGTCCACATTACTTTAATAAATGAATGCTGATAATATAAACAAAAAAATCTAAGCGAGGCTCTAGGTAGAATTATGTAATATTAAATCGTAAGAAGCTGACAGTGATTTTACCATAGATTTTATTTATCAATATAATTTTGGGCCGACTGACTAACAGCGATAAAATTTATTTGCTAGGTTCATAGCATTAGACCAAAGTAGTATGCCTTTATGATAATTAGAGCCCACGACAATCAGACTGAAATGGTGTTATAGGCGTGAGAGTGTAATTTTATTGTAGCAAAATGTCGTTCTATATATATAACCAAATTACTATAAAAGATCGAGCATTTAGATGCGTTTGCATCTAAATGCTCGATTATCTAAGAAGAGGCAATTAGGCAGGAGGCGTAGGGAACAAAACATCATTTTGCATAAGATTTATATTAAACCATCGGTGTTCTTTTGGATACAGTTCATTGTGGTCAACAGAACTCACTCGGTCAACAAGGTCAACAGAAATCGACCCGAAGTAAATTATATGGTGTTTCAAATGTACCCTCTTCCGTATTTGAAACTTCATCACCCTGCAAGGCATCTTTACTAAGCAATGGAAGTAACCACATTTATTTTAATGTAAGGATTGCAAATTTGAATGATGATAGAACAAAGGAAACATAAAGATAAGGTATCTTTAAGTTTCCTATAGATTATTATAATATTCTAGTTAGACCATTGAAAACCGTAGCCAGATAAATAGTGAAAACTTGTGAGACAAGATCAGCTAAGTGAAAGCCTGTTGGCGCTTACGGTTGTTCCGCAGTTTCCCAAAACACAAGTAAATCTTGACTAATTAGCTAATACAGCTTGATGACTTAACTGGTTTAAGCCTTGAGTACTTAAATTGAAACTTCATTTAAGATTTATTACTTGCAATGTGCTCACATACTTGGAATAATAAATCTGTAACTTTCACCGGGGATCAACGCTAATTTCGTCATCGTTTGACGGTAAGGCTCTTAAGATTTAAAAAATCTGAACAGAATTGTAATATAAGATTCATATAATTTATGCACTATAAAATAAAATGCGTGTGTTGTCTTATACATATTAATAAGATTGAAGCCGATCTCGTATCTTATATCAAAAGGATGAATATTAAGAATTGGCAAATTTTTTTTTACGAAAGACAAATAATTAAAAGTGCGTGCGTACAAAGTACACATGTGAGATGTGAAACTTCTTTGACAAACGAATTTTAAAGTCTTGTTTATATTTATACCATACTAAAACTTTAGATTTCCGAGAGTTAGAGGGAGTAAAAAAGAAAATATGTTAGGAATTTAATTGTCATTAAAATGTTAAAAGTGTCGGAAATTAATACAAATAATTTATTGAAATCTCAAATGACGAATTGTAAATAAAAATGCTACGTATTTTTTGTCAATATTATAAACTGTTAATAATAAAATTTTGTTTTGAATTTAAAATGCATAAAAGAAAATTTATGAAATATTTTATGAAAAATCGTATATTTAATTATGAAATGATCAGTGGCAAATTAAAATGCCACATGTTATTTGTAAATATTAAACCTACTTAACCTTCGAGCAAATTAGCATAAAAAAACGCTGCACATCATCGTGACGCTACTCACGCGTTTCATTCGTAAAAAACTTCATGCATGCACTTAAAGAAATTTCACTTCAAAAATAGCTTCAAAATTCTAGAAAAAAGAACGAAAAAACAACCAAAAAGTAAAGTTTTCCATACGCAAACATAATTCCAACATATAATAACATTTTAGTCATGACCGTCAATGATCTATTAAATATGTAGCAAAAAAGTTGAAACTTTTTACAATTTGGGTCAAATTAAAAAATAACCTATCTAGAAGATCGATGTTGTTGTTATAATCTTACGTGACAAAAACAAAAGATGTTCAAATCGTAAAAGTTGACAGCCAAGATAAATTAACAAGCCCGTTGCGAAATTTAATGTTAGCAAACAATATAATAACAAAAAGACAAAGACACCGCTCAACCAACCGTTTAGTACTTTCACTTTTCGCCTTCTTGGATTTCGGATCACCTTTGCGAAATTGTATGACCTAATACCATTGGCCTTCTTATCAATACGTTTTTACAACTTGCGAGCATTTTTATTTTTACAGTTCGTAAACAAAACATTACTTGCCGCGGAACAAACGGCGTATATTATGCTATCAAAACGATATGGAGAAAGACATACTCTTTATATTATTGTGAGGCAAATATTTTCCAGATAACGAATGATAAAAAATTATAAATAATATTGTAACATCCAAAATAATATACAGAAAACAGATGTGTATTTATGTATCACTTTTTGCATTCTTGCTAGCAGAAGCCGCGGGTTCGATCCCCGGTAGGGCAAATTTAGAAAATATTTTCTAATTTGCCTGAGTCTGCTCTGGTGGGAGGTTTCCGTCGTGGCTAGTTACCACCCTACCAACAAAGACGTACCACCAAACGAAATTGGTGTTCGGGAACGATGCTTTGTAGTAAACGTATTGCCTCTTACCCAGATTAACGCGCTTCCACCTTAGACTGCATCATCACTTATCATCAGGTGAGATCACAGTCAAGCGCTAAGCTGTCAGCAACAAAAAAATTAATAGTCTTCAATAACATTATCTGTGATTTTTGTATAATAAAGGTAAGCAAGTAGCAGCCCATTAACGTCCTATTGCTGGTCACAGGCCTCCTCACTTATATGAGATAGGGTTTTTAGAGCATAGACCCAGCACACTGCTCCACTGCGGATTGGCAGTACACAAATGCACTCTCTATTCCTGCACTCTCATAGTCCTATGTGACGGGAATCCGACACGATCTGAGAGAGATTGGGCGCAGGACCGACGGTTTAACGTGCTCTCTGAGGCACGGGGGTGGTTCACACCGCAAACTTCCCAACTTCGGGCAAATATTGAGAAAATCTTAATAGAAAACTCAATATCGATTATGAACTGGCTCGACCCAGGACTCGAACCAAGGACCTCATGTCTGTAGTCGAACATGTTAACCACTAGACCAATGTTGTATACCACCATAATAATACAAAATAATGACCTACATATTGGTCATGGTATAGAACTTATAATAGTCAGAGAGAACAAGAGGCGGTCTTATCGCTTGAAAGCGATGTCTACAAGACAACCTCTCGTATAAGAATGTTTGTAGCAGACACTAGAGAATGGATATAATCCCATAAACCTATTAACATAAAAACAACTAAATGTCGACTTTTAATTGTCGGACAAAGTTTGAAGTATAAATATTGAAACGTGCGTAAAGAAAACTGATATTGCAAATTTTAATAAACCACAATGTATCTACACCAATGAATAAAAAAGGAATGTCTGTTCGTAATTTCAAATAAACCCCTTTTCACTAATTTTGTATGTTTTACTGTCTATCTGTCTATTCGTTATGAATAATGGCTAAGTCGCTGATTTTAAAGGTTCTTTCACTGGCATTTTTACTGATGTTAAGTCTTTCGGCTTTCATTTTAGAAAAAAAGGCATCCAGAATTACGTGGATTTCACCAAGAGGAATGGCTAGTCATAAAATGCCATAAGCATAATCAGAGTTTCATTTACATCATTTAGATTTGCCAGGTGAAAATGAAATTGCTCTGATCAAAACCTCTGATCCGTAAAAAGCTGTCTCTCTCAATTAACCTGTCACTATTACTTTGGTCGGCCCTCTTTCAAGTGCAGCCCAATTTTAATCTGCTTTCTTTTTTCGCGTTTCCAACAATTTAGCTTAACATAAATCACTGAAAGTAATCTTTTGTACAGTGATTATAATAAAACCGCTAAANAATATTGTATGTTTTACTGTCTATCTGTCTATTCGTTATGAATAATAGCTAAGTCGCTGATTTTAAAGGTTCTTTCATTGGCATTTTTACTGATGTTAAGTCTTTCGGCTTTCGTTTTAGAAAAAAAGGCATCCAGAATTACGTAGGTTTCACCAAGGGGAATGGCTAGTCATAAAATACCATAAGCATAATCATAGTTTCATTTACATCATTTAGATTTGCCAGGTGAAAATGAGATTGCTCTGATCAAAACCTCTGATCCGTAAAAAGCTGTCTCTCTCAATTAACCTGTCACTATTACTTTGGTCGGCCCTCTTTCAAGTGCAGCCCAATTTTAATCTGCTTTCTTTTTTCGCGTTTCCAACGATTTAGCTTAACATAAATCACTGAAAGTAATCTTTTGTACACTAATTATAATAAAACCGCTAAAAAGGGAGCAAAATCAATAAAAATACGACTCATTCATGGTATATTTAAACAAATCAAAGAGCATTTTGTCTTTTGATTTGAAATATATAACACTAATAGGTAAATAACCCCATTCAGTGATGATGTCACTTGAGACTTTTGCGGTTTTTGTGATTGAATTCCAATTAATTCATACATATTAATCACTTCCTCTCATACTCAAATTTGATATATTAAAACTTGAAATAGATGAATGAGTTCATGTTATCTCATTAAAGGCACGTAATTCGACGGCCTCGCTGGCGCAGTGGTGCGAGTATTCGCTTTGCTAGCGGAGGTCCCAGTTTCGATCCCCGGTAGGACGAGTTTAGGAAATTGTATTTTCTAATTTGTCTGAGTCTGGACTGGTGGTAGGCTTTGGCCGTGGCTAGTTACGACCCTACCAGCAAAAACGTAGCGCCAAACAAAGACATTTCTGTTCCGGTACGATGCTGTGCAGAAACCGCAAGGGGTATATCGCTTCTTAACAGATTAGCGCGCTCCCATCTTAGACTGTATCATCACTTACCAACAGGTGAGATTACAGTCAAGCCCTAATCTGTCAGCAATGATTAGGGCTTGACTGTGATTAAGTAATATGTTTGTCAAAGGAGTATTTTCGGAAGGGGACGAAAATATAAATAATATTATAATAAAGTTATTTGGCTTAAAATACTTAAGCGAATAGTACCTCACTAGTCTCTATTATACTTTTTACTACTTTATATTATTAAATTTAAATAGTTTTAATACTTAAAATACTATTAAAAGTAATTTATGAAACCTATTTGCATATTTTAAAATGTAATTTTTTTCGCACATTTATAAATATTCTTTACTTCAATTCACATTATTTTACAACAAAGCTAAACAATATTATATATGTAAGATCGTACAGATCGTTTCTACCAAATTTAGTATCTGTAAAATGAAACTTATGGAGTGATATATTCTTAACCATTTTACTGCCGACCTATTGATAACAACAATTGCAGAAGGATTTTATTTGCACAATTCTAAGAGCCACAACAAATGATCGTAAACAAGAGGAAAATTGGTATTAATGAGAACGGAAATAATATTATTTTAGGTTAAAAGTTAAAATTACGAAGTCAATATTGACATTGTAATAGAATAATTACACTCTGAACGCTTATTTAGTTGTTGTTGCATTTAAAAAAACAACGATATTCTAAAGATTCAATGGGGGGTTTTGTTTAAATATCACTGATGGGTTCCATACATATTATACGTAAGACAGCTCTAATTAAATTTTCAAACTCATCACTGCTCTTCAGAATGTTTTCTATTAATGGACAAGTATGTATAGGTAGTACTTTATGTAAATATATCAAAGACGATGAACTTTAATTTCTCTTGTGTGGATTGTGTAAAATACAGGCGATATAGCGTAATGACATCACTTATGACCACAGACTAGCTACTTACAATAGAAGACATAGAATAGCTGCATGACGACAGACTAGATACCCATAACAATAAGCGATATGATGAAATTATTTCAGTTGACACACCGATCTACAGTAGTCGTGACTGCGCATGTAACTGGGTCGAAGTATCAACAAACATAATCAAATATCATGGTAAAACCTGTAGATAATTTTGCACTGAGTCTATATATAGTTTCGATATAAGAAAAGGCTATCAGTGCAAAGCTAAAAGTGTTCAAGCTGCTTGTGTACGTGACAAGCGTGCGATTGGTCACGTTCGTATTCAAAGAAACACTTGCATAAAGCTTAATCTACACCACCATACTACAATATATTAACTCGAATAGGTACAAATATTTTCACGACCTCACTGCGAGCAATTGTAAATGCTTGCATTGCAATCAGGACCCCGGGTACGATAATTCCGGAACTTAATGAAAAATGATCGTTAACAAAATCAATTCCTCCACCATCTAACAAGAATGAAATAAATTTATTACATAGAAAGAAACTTCATGAACACTATTCATGAGAGATTTCAAAATATGGCGCTGTACAATTTATAAAAAAATATATTTTAATGAGAAAATAAGTTACCATTAAAAATAAGTGTTCAGCCTTCAATTTTATAAAAACTTGAATGTATCTGAACTTGAGTGGATTGATTAAAACAAAATATTAACGGTTGAAAATTTGAAGAAGAACAAACTAAATGTAAACTAAAAGTAAGAAATGAAAAAAGATATATGAATGCAAATGCTTTTTTATAGCAAGATAATATACTCGTATAGTGAGAGTGTGATTTAAGAGTAGCAATTGAACTATATTGATGGTCTCAGTGATGAAGCACAGAAAGACTTCGTCGGTCATAGAATTGTCAAAACATTGACAAAACTTAAAATTCGTGACAGGACTTTTTAAGATTTAATAGTATTAATGCTGGTTTAGTGGCAAACATTACATTACATTATATTTCAACCAGGTTACCTTAATACAGCTCTATTCAAATTAAAATTTTTATTATTGCATTATACACATGAAAAGCTATTACATGACATAGTCACATATTCGCAACTATTACTATACTGGCGTGCAATATTTTGCAATAACTACATATTAACTAAACAGCGGTTGGTAAGCTACACATACTACAGAATTACTTCTGGAATATGTTGGTTTCCTCACACTATATTTATTATTTGGAAACCACAATTATGGACTGGTAAGAACAAAGAAGCATCTAAGTTTCTTTACCATAAAGAGAAAATTACCGTTGTCTGCTCAGGGTTGTGCAGCAAATATTGAACTTTACATCAATACAGGTTGTATTGATGTAAAGTTCAATATTTGCTCTGAAACCTGAAAAGATGCTAGAAGACGTGTTCTAGAAGTTAACCTTATAGCACGTACATACATACATAGCATCAAACCTCATTCCCATAGATGTTGGCAGCGACCACGTCCTCGTTTAAAATGTCCTGGATTTGGTCCAGGAACGGTCGCCTTGGTCCTCCCCTTCCAACATTTCCGGTCACTCTTGACTCATAAATCCTTTTAGTCCGTTTACTTTCATTCATACTCTCTACGTGCCCAAACCATCTTCTTTTGTACCACAACGTTCTCTTATCACACTATTTCTTACTTTGTCACTCAGTTTCAATCCACTCATACTTCTCAACGCTCTCATCTCTACAGTATAGCACGTAATGTGGCTTATGCCTTATAATCACCAGGACACTATCTATTACCAATTTTATACACGTCGGTCTATTGGCGATGGTTAAAAGTTAAATTATTTAATTCAATCTATAATTACACTTGAAAGCGAATGAAGAATGTAGGAAACCAATTTCTTTAATAATACTAGGGTCATACTGGACACTATTTAGTAATTATTATCAAACATTGTATGTACAAAATATGTTTTTAAGTTTCTCCTTACTTATATGTACTGTGAATTATAAAAGTTGTGTCGGTCTTCACTCTGGGTTGAAGACGTCTTTATTATCAATTTATAAATATTTGTGTCTTTTAAAATATCTTTCGTGTCTGATTTCTTACCAGTATCAATACCGGATGTGTATAAACGTAAATCTAAATGTTTCGATGTTTAGTTTATTTACAGTTTACATTTTTTCGTATGTCCCCGTGGATGTCTACGTTTACAAAACTACTGACTGGTTCAATTAGGTAACACATATTACTTGTAACTGTAAAGAAGAAGAAGAGGGTTATAGTAAAAAAATTTCAGAATCGCTGTTGCTCTGACTGATTTGGAAAAGATGGATGAATTAATAAACACAATCATTTATTACATATCAGCGATATTCCTTATAAAACCAATAAAGCGTCAATCTACAAATATAGAAATATATATAGTAACGTGTGTTAAAGATAGAGTTTCCACACTTTAAATCATTATTAATAGCATTTAACTCTTATTGTAATATATTTTGAGGCAATAGCAAATATATCATGATAAGTTGCTGTTAAATATTTGCATGTAAAGCTTTTTTAAGCTAAAACAAATAATATAAAAAAATTAAGTCAATTCGTCAATTATGTTGAACCAGAACATCGGCAACTCAACAAGTTTCAAAATATATAATTGTATTCTATGAACAACTGAAAATTTGAACTAGATATATATAGTGACAGTGTAAAAAAAATAATGAAGTTAAAAAGGTATTACGTTTGTAATGGTTTTTGACTTTAATGGCAAATTTTCAACGCACCTGTCTTTTAAAGACAATAGAAACAGTTATTTAAACCATATTATTATTCAGTACGCCCACATTGTTAATGCATCTGCAGAATAATGTTATATTCATCTTTTTTGATGCTCTAGTCATGACAGCTGCTTAGCGGGATCGTATGAATGCGTGTTCAAAACCAACTGCTATAAATAACAAACCGAAATGGTCTTTATTCCATTACGATAAGGTTAAATTTATTCTATATAAAGAACTAAGCTGACAACCTAATTCAAAATCAGCATCCTTTAGAAGACATTTGTAAAGGTTAATTGCACATTTACCTGCTTCCGATGATGTCAGTTGTTATCAAAGGATAAATTAATCTTAAAAGCATTAAAGTATGATATTAAAAATTAATTTTTCTTCTACGTAAATCTAGGAATCTAGAAATATTTTTGTGCATATTTTGATAATATTTGGACGCCTAAAATATGGAGAAAAGGTGTTTCTTCTTCCCCAAGTAAACTTACCTCCTTTACGTTCATACGTTCTGCTATAATGCTCAATAAAAGCCATAAAAGATTAATGATTACTTATAATAGAAGGATATTGAATAACCAGATGAAGTCTCAAAAGGCCAGACTGGCTGTGCATGGAGGAGTGTTAGTGCCAACACTTATGTATGGTAGTAAAAATTGGGTATGACAGAAGCATAAAAGTAAAGTAAAAGCGGTAGACATGAGAGCGTTGAGAAGTATGAGTGGACTGAAACTGAGTGACAAAGTAAGAAATAGTGTGATTAGAAAATGTTGTGGTATAATAGAAGGTGTAGTGACTAAAATTGAGAAAAGTATGCTTAGATGGTTTGGGCACGTAGAACTAGAGGTTAAAGTTCCTGAACCAAATCCAGGACATTTTAAATAAGGGCATTTTAAACAAGAGTACTCTAAACCGACGAACTTGTATAAAGATTTAATGAGAATGAAAGAAGCCAAGGACATATGCAAGGATTGTGGCAAGTGGAAGGACGTAGTCTCTGCCTACCCCTATGGGAATGAGGCGTGATGCTATTTATGTATGTATAATAGAAATATTTACATTAATTTAATCAAATAAAATGTTCATTAAATACATGCAACGACGATATTAGTGGATACTTTTGCTTCGATGTTTGAAATAGGTTTAGTTACTTCTTTTTTGGTTATTTACCACGCAACTAACAACGGTCTTAAGCGTCGCACCAGTGCAGACGAAAACCAATTTAAAAATACATTTTCCCAAAATTGCTTTAACGTGAATTGAAATCAGGACTTCTGCTAGAGAAACGAGTACATTAACCATTATGTCAGTTTGACCGCCAGCGACTACGCGGTCATTAAAAACAAAAAGCGCTAACAAAATTAGACATTTGTAACGCTCGGTCTGTTGTGTACTGCGTGAAGCCGTCACGCAAGAGGACATGGACAATTTCCGGCACCAATGGACGAGTGCTTAACGTTTGTTTGTCCCATTGTAAATAATGCAGCTGGGCGGTTCTCACATCGGCCCTTAATAAAGGCAATGCAGCTGTTCAACTATTCCAATAAGTACTGTTTAGAGCGGTTTTTTTGTTTTGTTGCTAACATGCAATAAAGTTCGTATGGAGTCAAATACTTTCGGGGCTAGTTTTATTTGTTTAACAATAAGTCAATTCTTACAACATCAAGCACGAACAACAAGTCTAACCCTCCTCATAGAAAGAAACCTTTAAATCTTTTACGTCAGCTTTCAATACTTGGCGCTGTAAAGTATTAAGAACAAAGACAATTTAAAATGAATAAACGCTTGCTGTCCTGGCAAACTTCTTGCCTCAGAATCAATAAATAAAGATGCTGAATGTTAATTAATTGCAGAATGTTTCAACTTTAGTAAAAAATGTGGTCAAAACTTAAGCGAGACGAAAGTAAATCGTAATCAATATACGTCTCACATGTAGTAATAGTTTCTAATGAAAAGCAAAGTTGTTATATTTACTACATTCTAAACATTATTTTCATATTTATACACCTTTTAAATCCTCCTTGGACTTTCCACAAATAATTCAAAACCAAAATTCGTCGTTCTCGAGTTTTACCGAACAGCAAATGATTTAATATTTGAAATACGTATATGAACTTAAATGTAAATGTACAGTGGTACCTCGACATACGAGTGCCCCAACTTACGAGCCGACGAGCAAGTGATTTTTTGCTTTTAGTTATGAGCGAAATTCGAGATACTAGTGCGGTTCGGTAGTATCTCTGGGGAAATCCATGGGTCTGGAGGTGGAAGAGAGAGTCGTGAACGAGCTCATCGAGGAGCACACCCAGGAACTGACGACTGAGGAGATACAAGTGTTACAGTCACAGCAGCATACTGAGGTTATGCAAGAAATTGGTTTTGAGGAGTCAGAGGAGGAGCTTATTTCTACAAGTGAGATAAAGGAGATCTTAGGAATGTGGGAGAGAGTTTCACAGTTCGTGGAAAAAAAAGCACCCACAAAAAGTTGCAACTGGTCGTGCATCTGACCTTTTTAGTGACACTTGCCTAACTTATTTCCGGAACATTCTAAGAGGGAGGAAGAAACAAATCTCCATGGACATGTTTTTTTCTAAACGGCCTACAGGTGAAAGCGAGAAAAATGTAGCAAAAAAAGCAAAGACCATTGAGGATATCTAATTTATTTCTTTACATTCTCTTTTTTGTTTTTGTGCAATAAATATTTGATATTTATAAATACGTTTTTATTATTCAAAACCACGTAACGAAAATAACTGGAGTGACAATTTGGAGTTTGGAACGGATTAATGGTAGTTCAATTGTTTTGTATGGGGAAATTTGCTTCGAGATACGAGTAATTCAAGATACGAGCAAGCTTGCGGTACGAATTAAACTAGTATGTCGAGGTACCGCTGTATTTTACTAACGATTGTAAATTAGAACAAGATATATACAAAGAGAGTGAACTTAGAGTAGGAATTGGAAAAATCTATATTATTTCCATCATCGTTTGATTATAAACACATATTATGTTATTGTGTAGTATAAAAGTTGATATGTCAATTGAAAAAGATTAATCAACTAGTAACATTTAAAGTTACTTTTAAAATTCAGACAAGTCACGAGCTTTTACAATAATAAACGTATACGAAACTGTAACAATAGTAGTTAACAACGTCCGACAAGACGATGGAATGATCATTTATGAATAATTGTTTTAAATAGAACTACTTCGTGATCACGGTGGAACAACACTATAGAAACGTAGAATGAATGCACGGTATGTGATGCACTATATATACAATTATAACAGTAATTATTTGGTATATAGTTTAGTTTTATTACTGACAGGTTATCTCATCTGATTCTGAAATAGAAGCGCGTTAGCCTGATAAAAGATAATAAACCACTTATGGTTTCCGAACAGCATCGATTGAAGTTTAAAATATTGTCTAATAATTTGACAGAAGGTTACTTGGAATATAGAAGGAATTAAGAGAAAAATATTTGTAAAAGTACAAAAGACGAACACTTATAACTTTAGTATGGTATTTAGGTTCTGGGTCGACATAATTGCCTGATTAAGCAGTTTATTTTATGATTACAAGCGACGTTTACATTAACAACTTTGTAAATACGGTTAATGAATTCAGAGAATATTAACCCAAACAAAATAACTCAAAGGTATCGTATACTTACAACTTGGCATTTGCATTTACATCGCATGCAAATGTACAAACATTTACATTGCGTACCTTGTTATCCAAATCAGCATTTTATGTGAAGCCATCGAATATGTGATATTTGTTAACGAATATCTTTACATATTGCTCTTATTGTCTTTTTTCTACACTTTGTATGATAGCTTTTTTATGCCACCTTTTTATTGGTTTCTTGTTACTAATTCTCATTGCTAAAATAATTCTTTTTAAAATGTACATGTTTATACATGTTTTCATCAAACTAAACATGAATATAAATTATATTTATATTCGCATTACATAATCACACGGTCAGAATGTCACATTTATGGAAATATTTAAAGTTGATGTATCCTCTTTCAAAAATAATAACTATTTTCATGGTTTTTTAACGCCAGGTAATGTACCTGTGCGTTTACACCGCCCTAAATACAGATTCTTGGAATGTTTGGGATAGAAGCCCCGCAAGACCTAGAACCTTCTTTAGACGTGATAGTGGCATGAGAGGAATTTTTACGCATACCATCATCTTAAAGGTAAGTAAAAGTTTTTTAATAATCTACAGTGTCTGTTTTATTGTACTAAATTATTGATATTTCTTGTTAAACAATGTTATTACTTAGGTTATTATAGCTGTCTCTAGGATGTAAGGTTTCAAAACTTTGTCACTTATGATAAAAAGTTAAATTAAATAAAGTGTGGTTTTATAAAACCATGATTTGAGCCGCCATATTGATCATGGCTGCTTTGCTGAGCGCCCTTATCTTCACTTCGCGGTCGGCTAATGGGTAATGTGACAGATGCACCAAAAAAAAGAGGAGATATAAAAAACCTTCAATATATACCTGTTCTATAACTATAGCAACGACATTACACGGTTCAGTAGACTCGGCTTTTAATGTGGACAAATTGGCCTTCAATTACGATTATTCCGGTGTCGGTTATTGTTCCAGCTGCTAAATAGAAGTGATTGTTGCACCCACAAGTTTCGTTGATGAATTGCAACGCGACGCTTATTAATCACAATTAAACGGACTAAGCTGTAATTGAACCGATTCTCGGAAACTTTAACCAGTTGCAGATAACAATTAGGTGCTATATATTTGTTGGCTGTGTACTACATGCACACCCAGGCTTCATTGTGTGTGTCCATTTATGTATACGACGGTAGAATCAATGTTCTTGCACTGTGTTGCTATTGAATTTATATTTTGATTACTGAGAGTTTAGCGCTTGACGTTGGTGACAGCTGAAAGTTAATGATGATACAGTCTAAGTACGTAAGAGATATTTTACATATTTGTTTTTTTCAAATCAAATCAAAATATCTTTATGCAAGTAGGCAATTTACAGCAAAATCTAAAATTACGAGGGTTGCTTCGCGCCCTGAGCTGAGAAGAACCCACAAAAAATCCAGTCGGGTATTTTGTTTTTCTTTTACACTGTATCGTACGGCAACGCGAAATTTTTGTTTGGCAGCATGTTTTTAAATAAGGTAGTAACTAGCCATGGCCGAAGCCTCGCACAAATCCAAACTCAGTCTAATTACACGATCTTGAATCGCATTGTTCAAAAGCGGTCACGTTTTATTATTGCTGCACGTTGAATTTCCCGTTCTCGTGAAAATTTTTAAATAAAAAGTAGCTTTCTTGTTATTTTTTTTATATATAATAATTTGCCCAAAGAAATCGAAAAATTGACGGTAAATTCTCTTTAAATAAAACTCCATCCGGGGTTCTTCACAACCAAGTTGTGGGGTACGGGCCTCGAGGCAATGCCTCATTACCCGAGCTTATTTTCTCAGGCATCGTCGATGCCCGGTATTTGTGTCTGCCCGTCATCCTAACGGGCTGGTTCCCACCAGCTTACACCGGCGGAACCATCCAGGTCTGTCCGAGTTCTGTCACTGCCGTCGAGTCGTCAACGCCGTCATCTTCACCCACGCCTGGTGGTGGTGACAGCAGGAGCTCACGAGGTAGTGGGCGCCCAGTGCTTTCAGATCTATGATGCTGGCTGGCAATGCCATGGAGGTGTGTGTGCGGGGAGTGGTCCGCGTGGCGGAACATGCTCCTCGCCAACTGCCGGACGAACACCTCCACGGTGGGCGTCTTGGTGTCACGATGAATGACGTCATTCCTGACGTACCTCGGAGCACCTACTATGAGACGTAGGCACTTATTTTGCTGGGTCTGCAGCCTCTTCTTCTGGTACCCTGAGCAGAAAGAGTACCAGGCAGGAGCCGCATACGTCAGTCTGGAACGGACGTAGGCTCCGTAGACCTTCAGTTTGGTTTTTGTTGGGAGACTTGAGGTAAAGAGTGGATAAATAAAACTCTATAAAATGCTTTTATAAAATTGTTATTAGAATGTAAATGAATATTTAATGTAACAATATATATATAACGATTTCGTTTAATGTGTTGATTCTAGTTAATTTTTTGTTATGGTTTAATTGACATTGTAATTATTATTTGACATATTATATACTTACTATATGTTTGCATAACATTCAAATAACTTAAAGTAAAACATTCTTGTTAATAAATTATAAAATTCGCCAACAAACAAGGAGATAAAAATTTTATCTTTCTCCAGTGAGTCAAGGAATCTATAAGGGATATGAGAAGATATATTCCCTCTGAGAGTATACGGCGCGAAAGAGTTGTTAAATTTCAAGCTAAATTTTACGAATAGTTTTAGATGTCGTTACGAGTAACTGAAGGATACTAGTATGTCAAAAACGTCAAACGTCAAGTGTTAACGAAACCTTTTGAACTACACACATATAATAGAAGTCACGACAAATATCTAAGTACCAGT
Source organism: Elymnias hypermnestra (assembly GCA_015832385.1). Classification (NCBI taxonomy): domain Eukaryota; kingdom Metazoa; phylum Arthropoda; class Insecta; order Lepidoptera; family Nymphalidae; genus Elymnias; species Elymnias hypermnestra. Next base: position 1,073,562 of record JACTOM010000867.1, read on the forward strand.
TTCACTTTATCAAGGATTGTTTAATTGTGACTAATTCAGACCTCGGTACAGTTCATCAGCGAGACTTGTGGGTGCAACAATCACGCCCACGCAACGCTCAAAACAATAACCGGCAATGGGATAAACGATTTCGTCAAGTAGTAGGATAAACGAGTTCGTACACTTCGATCTTTTGCTGACATAGAAAAATTTAAAATGACAAATAATTGGTGTCATAAATTCTATTTATTATCAAGTAATAAACAACTGGACAAACTTGAAATATCTTAATTTGAATTTAAATTAAAAAAAAGCTAAAAGTGCGTGCGTACCAAATACACATATCAGAAGTAAAACTTCTTTGACAAACAAATTTTTAAGTCTTGTTTATATTTACACAAATCTAAAACTAGATTTCCGAGACTTAGAGGGAGGGAAAAAGGAAGATATGTTAGGAATTTAATTGTCATTGAAATATTAAGTGTCGAAAATTAATACAAATAAGGGAAAAAGATAAGTAGCAGCCCATTAACGTCCCACTACTGGGCACAGGCCTCCTCACTCATTGCAGAGAGGGTTTTTAGAGCATAGACCCAGCACGCTGCTCCACTGCGGATTGACAGGCATAGTACACAAGTGCACTCTCTATTCTTTCACTCTCATAGTCCGGTGTGACGGGAAACCGATAAGACCGGAGAGAGATCAGGCGCAGGGCCGAGGGCTTAACGTGCTCTCCGAGGCACGGGGGTGGAGCACACCGCCAACTTTCCAACTTCGGGCAAATATGAGTTAAATGAGTTTTCTATTAAGATTTTCTCAATAGAAAACTCAATATTGATTTTTTAATTGACCCGACCCGGCACTCGAACCCGAGACCTCATGTCTGTAGTCAAACATGCTAACCACTAGACCAATGAGGCAGTTAGTTAAATTTTGTTTTTCAATTTAAAATTAGAAAAGAGAATATATGAAATATTTTTATTTTATTTTTATGAAAAATTGTATATTAAATTACGAGTGGCGAATTAAAATGCCACATGTTATTTGTAATTATTAAAAATACCTAACCTTCAAACTAATTAGCATAAAAAACGCTGCATATTCTACGTGACGTTCATCACGCGTTTCATCTGTAAAAAAATTACCCACATGCGCTAAGAATAAAGAACTTTCACTTAAAAAAGTCTAAATGTTTAGAAACGTCAAATACGTAGTGTAAGTTTGAATCGAACGTATTTTTTTCTATATGAACACATGACTTGGTTACCAGTGACAAAGTAAACAGAATTTCATTAGCATTGATAAGTAAATAGTATTATAATGTGAAATAACATATGTGACATACTGATTTAAACCGTATGGTTAGCAAGCTTATCTGCATACAATGTAAATATTATTGCTAATGAATCACGTTCATTAAATGACTTATTGTAAGTCAAAGGTACGATTTATATAAAGGAGCACGCCTCGGGTGAAATTTCAAAAGAATGTATATTAAAATTTGGAATCGATATGTCAAATACTATTTGAGTTGTAGCCATTTAAAGATTAGTCGCTCTGCAGGAAGATAGTTTTATTGTTTAATAATGATGAAAATATTGTGACTGATCCATCCCATAGATGTTGAATCTTACAGTTCATCTCAGCTTTTAGTGCTATTAGTAATTAAGTGATGAGAGAAACCTGTCAATAAAAGTTTTCGAAGAAGAGGAAGGTGAATTATAGGGCCTCGAATAACAGATTAATTGTACGTGATTTTTTTTCTATAGTTCTCCATACAATGACCTATCGATTTTTTAATCGGATCAAAAATTTAAAGACAAACAAAATTTTGGATGAAATTCGATTTTTTTTAAAACGACGCGAGTTTGTTAATTTTATTTTTGATCGTAAGTCATTGTACGAACAATACCTTCTAGAAAACGAGTTTTTATTTAGATTTTATGTACGAGGAAAGCCGGAATCACTGAAGCAGTGGAACCCCCTTTGATTTGCACTGTAGGACATCGTTTAAAACTTTAAAAATACGTTAAAATAAATAAATATAAAAAATACTCTCAAAATATTGAAATAATGGGAGACTAAGGGAGCAAAAGGCTGAAGCTCCCTCGTCGTCGCAGGAGGCTTGGTGGCAGAAGTTATGCTTCACCCTATTAAGTGGTAGGTCCTCGTAGTCGGTGTCATCTGGGTCACTAGAGTGGAATGCAACTAGGGAACCTCTAGTGTATCTCACTCATGGATAAGGAAGGATCCGCTGGGTTAAAGGGTATTCAGTAATCTGTGAGTTCCACACTCCAGATTAATAAAAAGTCTTTCATCGGAAGTGGCATTTCCCAGCGCAAAAAAAAAGATGGTCACACTAGATGTGCCCTAAATTAATGACGATTAAGATACAATGATACAAAATATCATACGCTTAAAGAAGTTCTTACTTCAAAAATATGTTCTTGGTCTCTACAATCTGTTTAGATAGTTGTCCGTCTGTATAGCAAAAAGTATCAATTTATAGATTTTATTACTTATTTACTCTCTTACGTGTTTTTTACGTCTGAACAAGGTGCACCACTGTAAGAAGGGATTAAAGTCGTCTATACGTATTGCTGTGTATTTATAGAAATAACATAAATACGCTTACGTTTATTCTTATGTAATGTTATTACGTTATGGACTTCATATATACATGTTAACTCACTTTTATCCTATTATATCAGTATAAATGCAACATATAAGCCCCGATAATTGTCCATTTATATACGAAGACATAAAGTAAACAGTTATGTAATAGGTTTATTTAACAGTGAATTTGGTGTATACAGTATTATACATAGAGCACGCATTTTGACGTAATGTTAAATTACGATCTATATACATAAAAAACGAAGAATGTTCCTGTCTACTTTCATTATACTATGAATCCATTCAAATAACGTGTTCTAAACTAGTTTCTTAAGGAAGGCGAAGACGTTTTAAGACCACTAAACTCATTCGAAAGTGACAGACACCGATTCAAATATGAGAATACTAGAAAGCCTAAAAGTGAAGACGCAATTTTTTTTGATAAGCTTTGTATTCATTTTTTGATATTTAGTGAATCTGACGTAAGCTCATTGCAATTCGATTACAGTGAGTTAGATATTCAGCCACAAATAGCACCTTTACTGTAAGCCATTGAGGAGTTCCATTGATCGTCATATTTAATTACGAGAATAACTTGATTATAACTATGTTACGGTAGACGACTCAAATATCCGGATAGCCTATATAAGATCCTGCCCAGTATCATTAATTTGCTCATAAGAATTAAAGAGTTCCGTTGTCATGGATCCCATGATCAAAACCTAACCAAACTATTATCAAACAACTGTTGAATATATAATTTTCAGTAAAAAACGAATCATCGAATTCGGTTGGCGTGATCTTGAGTTATTCGTCCATTTTTCGGCTTATACGGTTTTCTCATGGATGCCATCATAAGAACTAGACCAAAAAAATGGACCCTATAGGCAGCACCACCATTCATAAAAAAAGAATCATCACGATCGGTTCACCCAGTCAAAAGTTATGAGGTAATAAACGTAAAAAAAAACAGACGAATTGAACCTTTTCCTTTTATTAAGTCCGTTATAAAGGACACCCGGCGGAGTTTGTTGTGGACTCTTCTCGGAAAAAACCTTTGTAAGTTTAGATCCTAAGTCCTTTTCAGATATCATCATTAGTCGTACATTGGAAAAAAATAATATTTCTCGATTTAAAGATGTTAAAGCCGGCTTGAATAAAGTTTTTCAATTTCGTTTTCCACGGAGCGGAGTAATACGTGAGTTAATTAGTTGCCTTGTTTTTTATAAAAATTAAAAAAAAAATTAGCAAAATCTTACGTTTTGAAGGCTACATTGGCGCAATAGTGCGAGAACTCGCTTCGCTAGCTGAGTAAAAGTAAAGTCAAACTTAGGAAATAGTAGTTTCTAATCTGTCTTATTCTGGATTAGTAGGAGGCTTCGGGCGTGCCTAGTTACCAGTCTACCAGCAACGATGTACCAAATCAAAAAAATTGAGATTTGATACGATGTTATGTACAAACCATCTATAGACGCTTCTCTTCTCCGGCGCAGGAGGTTGGAAGGTAGGAGGCGTAGATTTGCGCTGCTACCACCCCCTTCCTAAGTTCCCAGCAGGAGTATCCCGGAGTACCAGGGTAGATTGCGTCAACCAATCCTCTGGTGCTTCACTAAAGGATGGGGAGGGTATCGCTGGGTTTTAGTGGTGTATTCTGGCTTTGCCAGCGAGTCCCACACTCTCGTTTAGATTTAGTCTGAACGGGGTGCGTAAAGGCATTTCCCAGCGTGAAAAAAAAATGTACAAACCGTAAAAGGTCTTAGCAAGTTAGTGCATCAGTTAACATAAGGCGAGATCGCAGTAAAGCGCTACCTTTTTGGCATTAAAAAAGCGTACGTTCAATAAACAGACAAGTGAGAGATATAATATTTGTGTCGTACCGTAAATTTTGCACATCCGATTGCTAAAGGTGGCATGACAAGACGATTTCACGAAAGTTGACACCGAACACGAAGTGAAGCAGAGGTGACAAAACTATACGGCCAGTTTCGCAAACGACACCACGTAATGTTGCGCAAAGAAACCGAATCAATTGATGATACCTAATATAATTTCTAATTAACTCACTTAGTTGATCGTAAAATGATACAATCTAAATTGGAAGCGCACTAATCTAGTAAAAGGTTACTTTTTTGCTTGGCGTCTTTATTGGTAGGGTTGCAACTAGCTAGGACCGAAGCCACTCATCAGTCCAGGCAAATATGATAATACAACCTCATAAATTTGTCTTCTCGTATATCGGAATCAGGACCTATAGAAACGAAGTGAGTACTCGCACCATTGCGCCAACGAGGCCGTCAAAATGTGCTTTTAATAATTTTTGACGTGAAACTTTTTTAGGCGTATTGGGGTAATTTTTTAACGAATGAAACGCGTAATTAGCGTCACGAAGATGTGCAGCGTTTTTTATGCTAAATCGTTTAAAGATTAGGTTGTTTTGATATTTACAAATAACATGTGGCATTTGAATTTGCCACTCGTTTTAATAATTTAATATACTATGTTTCATAAAATAAAAATAAAAATATTTCATAAATTCTCTTTACTAAATTTAAAATAAAAAACATAATATAATTAATAATTTCAAAAAATACGCATTTCTATAATACAATTCGTCATTAGAGATTTCAATAAATTATTTGTATAAATTTTCGACACTTAATATTTGAATGACAATTAAATTCCTAACATATTTTCCTTTTTCCTCCCTCTAACTCTCGAAAATCTGAAATTTTAGATTTATATAAATATAAACGAGACTTAAAAATTACTTTGCCAAAGAAGTTTCAATTCTGACACGTGTACATTGTACGCACGCACATTTTTACTATGAATAAAATAATTCTTTATTTAATTTGGTTATTCAAGTTCTTTGGAATCGTCAAGTCCGTTGGTGGTCGTTATCAACCATCACCATTTATAATAAATTTAATAATAAATATATAAAAAGGGACACCCCACTGAATTTGTTGTGGGTTCTTCTTCAAACAGGGCGCGAAGGAACCCTCGTAAGTTTAGATTTTAAGTCGTTCTTTGATATACATCATCAGTCGTGTATTGGAAATAAAATATGGGAATAAATATAATTCAAAGGTGCTGTAAAAGTATATTACTTCTTTTAATTTTATGGGACTGGATTCTAATCCAAGCATACCTGTGATTGAAATATTCTTTTAACAGTTTTATACAGGGGTCGCCAACCGGTGATCCGTACGACGTAACAATTTTTTTAGCATTTAACTCAGCTATCGAAATTCTAAATCCCAAGTGAAATTGATTGATAGATGCGAAAAGTTTTTGTTTGTTTGATATGTTCTAAATAATGTTGATTTATTTCAGTCATAAAAATCGGCGAATAAATATTGCAATTTGCCATGGCAAAAAATACGATTTTTTTTAGTTGGGAAATCTTCATGGATACTCGGGAGAATTTTCCAGGTTATGTTGGACTCATACCGGGTAAAACCCAGCAGTGCTCCTACATCACTCGGAGACGGGGTCACGTGAACGCGACTGACAGACATTCGCAACCCCGCCAGCGATGTGCCCGATTAGGCCCAACTCGGTCAATGACCAAAAACTTACTCCGAAGGTGCCAGGTGCTCCAGGCAAGACACCAAATACCTCACGGGACCTCTTTTTATTGAGCAACAGACCCCGCGTCCGTTACCCAAAGGTCACCACTAAAAGGAGGCAGACGGCGATCGTGGGCCTCTCGTCTCCTTCTCCTGTGAACGGTCGAAGTGGTCATGTACGCATCCCTTAACCGTTTCACCATCTCTTCCGCGTCATGACATCCCCGGCAAAAAAAACGTTATTTTAAGTTTTGATATTACTTTATAAGGAATTTTAATCAATTAATTGTTGAAGTAAGCCTGTATATTATAAAAGTTCAAATCGATTGTCTAGAAATCGAGCCTATAAAACGTCTCCTTTGATTTACTACAGAAATTCATAGTTTCGACACAAATTGTACCCTCGGTTATAAATTCCTATTACTGTCATAAAATAACTGTCACCAAAGCTGAACACGATGAACTATAAATTAATAGTTTGAACGGGGGTTAGTAACTATATATATAGTAATACAAGGTCATCGGCTCCATATTTCGGTCATTGACCCGTTATGAATTTACTAACCTTAAGTTTTATTACATTTCAATATATCAAATACAACGAAGGTGATCGAATTTCATTTGAAATTAATATCTATGATGAAATCAAAGTCGAGAATTTTAACGACGAGTTCCTAGTGCTTTTAGTGAAAACAAATCAAAATATTCTTTATTCAAGTAGGCTTAAAAAGCATTTTTAAATCGTCAGTAGACCGTTGGTAACAAATTTACCACCGGTTCGGAAACTTGAATCCGCTGTGAAGTATAATATTTTCCCTCTGTCTATTTTTGTCGCTTTTTTTTTATTGCTGACAGATTAGCGCTTGACTGTGGTGTGGTGTGATCTCACCTGATGGTAAGTGATGATACAGTCTAAGATAGAAGCGCGCTAATCTGTTAAGAGGCGATATACCCCTTACGGTTTCTACACAGCATCGTACCGGAACACAAATCTCTTTGTTTGGCGGTACGTTTTGGCTGGTAGGGTGGTAACTAGCCACGGCAGACTCAGACAAATTAGAAAATACAATTTCCTAAATTCGTCCTACCAGGGATCGAACCCGGGACCTCCGCTAGCAAAGCGAATACTCGCACCACTGCGCCAGCGAGGCCGTCTTAAAGGCTTAAATAAACTTCAACATTATAATAAGCCTCTTGTAAACGTACGTTTTTTGACATATTTTTCTTAAAACTATGCGTAGCCAAAAAGCTGAGGCGATATATTAAAAATGCTATACCCGACAAATGATTTCTGAACCTTCTTCACTCTAAAATATGGTATTACAAGTTTGTTTTTAATTTTGTATTAAAATTGTGTATTTCACTTTTTTTGCTGTATAAGTTAATATTATTACGGATATTATTCAATATATATTGCGACGGTATTGTTAGAATTGATATTTCTTTTGAATTTATCTGATAGAGAAGCACGAGATCCTAAATGATATATGGCACTATGAAGAAAGATATCTGGCTGATCTAAAAAAAATATTATTTTTAATCTCTGTAATTTTTTTTACAGAATACAAGCTAGCCGTTAACTGTAATCTCAACTGATGGTACAGTGTAAGATGGAAGCGCGCTAACCTGGCAAGAGGCAAAGCATCAAACTGGAACGCAATACTTTTGATGGCGGCAAGTCATTGCTGGTAGAGTTTAAGTAGAGCCCAAAGTCAGAGAAATTAGAAAATGCAATTTGCCCTTTCGGGAATAGAGACCCTGAACCAAAGCTAGCACAGAAAGTACTCTAACCATTGCGCAAGTGAAGCCGTCATTATAATGTGATAATTCATCCAAAGCAGCGATATGGGATTTTTATTTATCTTAACTTTAAGCTTATTATTTATTGGTAACAAGCCACGGCCGAAGCCTCCCACCAGTCCCGGCTCAGACAAATTAGAAAATACAATTTCCTAAATTCATCCTATCGGGGATGGAACCACAGACCTCCGCTAGCAAAGCGAATACTCGCACCACTGCGCCAGCGATTAATTTTAATACAATAAATTATGCGAACTTAAACGAGTTACACTTTATATATCGGCAGATAAATAGTGGGATTCATATCATTCGCCAAGTAAGTGGCTCATTATCTTGCACAATTCCTTTGTAATTGTTTGCGTCGTGTCTTCACAATACAAAATTTAATGTATGAAACAGAAACAGCGCTATACGTCACGTACATACAAATTTCAGTGATAATATAAATGCTTTTCTTAGTCTAGTTAACCGTTACTAATAACCGTGTTATTATTTCCTAGCAAAACATCAAAGGAAGTTTAAAGTGGTCAAACTAAAGCAGTTATAAATAACGCGACGACAGAGATAGACTGATTTAATTATAAACATTTCTTTTAATGACAATTTAAACATCCTTTTATAATATATGTATTTATTTATTTCGATTAGTGTAATAAAAATCAATTGCCGTTAGTCTCACTGAAATTCGTGAATGGCTATGCTGATTTTCATAATTAGATCATATGTGAAAAAATGCTCGGAATATAGTTTTAGAGTCGCTCACTAATTTGCAGGTTAAGTAATACTATTCTCATATTCTTCTTTATTATATTACATACTTTGAATTACTTAAAACACAATACTAACGTTTAAACAGACTAAGAACTGTCATTAGGCCAATATTTCTTCATTCCCCTGTGCTACCCCTCTTATACCAAACGCCCCACACAAAAATAATAAGTCCACCAATCACAGTCGTCGTGAAAAAGACGACATCTTACATTTGAGAATTTCCGAACTGCATTAAACCGGATGTAGTGCATGTAAACGTTTCATTGATAAAAAAAAACCACAAATAAAACAATCATGATTGCTAACAATAGTAAAAACAGCAATTTTGCTTTCCCTTAGAAACTATTCCTACCTATCAAACATTTGATCTTCGTCCCAGTCGTTTAAAAGTCAATTAAATTTAAAAGAGAACTATTTTTTTTCTTGGTTTAGAATGTCAAATGTTTAATGCTCGTCCCGTCGTTCAGAAATCAAATTATGTTTAAAAGAATACTGTTTTTTTTGTAAGGTAGAAAACAAGTTTTCCAATGTTATCACTATGCATGAAACATTATTAATCTTGTAACAGATAAGACAGTTAGACGTAATAAAAGTAGGAAATATATGTGATGCAATGAGTTACTCAACGTTCAAGATTACGACCCGGGTAACATTTTGTATAATATGCGCATATTAATGCAAATGGATCGATGGAAATTACAAACTAAATCTATTGCATTGCGAAAAATGAGATGTACTCGTAGAGCAACGGAAACAAGACAGTTTTCCTGCGAAACTGAAGTTGTAGCACAAAAATTTTGAAAATTCAACTGTAGTTTCTTGAGAACTGATGATACTTGTGTTGCAAAATTCAATTTAACGGAAGAATCGGTCGGTTTATATCATAGAATTTGGATGGATGAATTGCTACTTATTGTATACTGCAATGTTTTGAGATGCTGACATAATTAGGCAATTAGATAGTAGAAATAATAAATGCAGGATAGTTCGCAAGTGTTTTACTAGGCCAAAACCCGTAACAAAATAATTATTTACTTGTGTACCGCTCAGAAATAACGACATAGCACTCAAAGTTATTTTATGATATAGCAAAAGCTTTATTCACGTTGGTTCATTTCACTAGTTAATTTTTTCCATGGGCTTGTAGTCTATAAATTGATTCAACGATAAATACACTATTGAAACAGTGAAACATATACTATATAATACATTAAAATTTTCTGTAGACATCTGAGTCTAATTTGAATAATATCTATAGATATGTACTTTACTGTACAAAAACATTGTCATTTTATAGTTTTCATTAATGCTAAAAGTCAGCAGTGATTGACTACTTTTTGTTACTAGAGTACTAGTACCTCGATATGTAGCATTATTGGCAGTGCTGTCTTTCCATACAATATTAGTAGTTATGATACGTACATTAATTTCAACAGCCTCGCTGATGTAATACTTAGAATGCTGGCTTAGTTACCAGAGGTACCAGTTTTGACTCCCAGCTGTACAAATTTTATTTAATTTCTCCAAGTTTGGACTGTTTGGAAGCTTAATTCGTGATGCTATTAAAACGGAGATGTATGTATTTATGCCACTGCCATTAAATTGTAAATATGACACACTTACTGAAAGCGATGTATAAAAATATATGCAATAAAAAAATACATTCTTATATTATTCTAAGTGAACACTTATAATTTTATTTCCGTGCTATCAAAGGCGCCAACAGCTGTTCCCAGTATAGATAAGGGCAATTGAAATTATTGATGATACAAGAGTGTCTTACAAATTACGACTTCCAAGGGCCATTAATAGTCCCCTCTATATGTTCAGAGTGCATACCGACACGTACGCAACAATGTTTGCTTTAGTTGATAAGCCTTTTCTGACTTTAAAAGTTATAGCATTCGTCAATTCCTTGGTTACCGTTGTTACTTCCTAACCTAAAAATATAATTGTTATTATAATTATATTTTATTGACCAGATTTAAAACACAGAAGCGCATCAATGTTAATTTAAAAGTGACTTCAATCAATTACTTTAAGAGTTTTCTTTGACTATTTTTTTTACATTATACGGACTTTTGAAAACTTCATTAGCATAGTGGTGATTTAAAAGTCGACGAAAAGAAAAAGCGTCAGTAAAATGAAATAGACACATAACTTGGTAAGTGACAGTCTAAGGTGGGCACACAAAATTTTTTTAATGTTGCTCTTCTTATACATGGGCTAGCACACAAGTTTTTTTTTTAATATCAGATATGTCAAGCATATAAGAGAAAGTGATTCATCACGAGTTGGAATTAAAAATTGAAACAGTTTAATAAAATTTGCCATGTACAATTTTTCCCATTTTCCCAAAGGATCAGAAACCAACAAATTTCACCTACCTGTTGAGTTCGAGGCATTGTTAGGAAATATATAACTTAATAAAAAATATATTAAACCACATTTGTTAGAAAAAAAGAACAATAAACAATACCAGACCATACGACGTGTATGAATCATACTGTTGCCAGCTCAAATACATGCAGCCTTAATGGGGGAGACGTCTGGCCTGTGACCGGAGGTATTAACTTATTCAAACGACCATTCACTTCTGATAACATATATTTTTTAGCTCCTACACTGATTGTTTTTCACATTTGTTTTAATTAAGACATTGCTGATTTGGAAGAACACCTTCACAATTCATTAAAATTTATTTTACTGAGGGATTCTATATTAAACAAACTATATAAATCAACCAATAATATTATAACATTTTGTGGCACCACAGCGTCATTTTTCCCGACTTGAAAACGAATTTCTAATACAAGAAAATATTAAGCAACCAAAAACGTTCGTGCGTCTTTCATTTGTACTTGGGGTTGCCTGGAAGAGATCACTACATAGTGATAAGTGCATGCTTTTGTATAAATATAAATGTAGTGTTACTTAGTTTAATTGTTACTTTTTTTTTAATTATTAAAAGTATGCAATAAAGTGTTTATCTATCTGTCTATGAACTGTATATCGCAAGCAAGATAAAGTAGTGGGGTATTTTTTTGTACATTTAAAAGCTGATATTAAGAAGTATCATTGAATGTGTTATCTAAGTTTGCTTACTTTAAATAAAACTGTAAAAATTTTGGTAAATTATAGCCGAGTTAAATGCAATAGTCCGTCCTTTTTTAAGTACTTTATGAATTCAAACTTGGCAGTAAAGCTTAAGAAGCTTGTCGTAAAGATTGCAAAATAAAAATTGCAAGCAATGCAAGATTTTGGCATGTATGACGTCGGTGTTGGTCGTCGATGATCTTCCGGACTTACTTTTTAAATTTTTTAAATCTGGCTCGTTCGTTCATCTACAGCACTCTTCCCAAAAGCAGCTCATTTCACGACAAGCTTCTGCAGCTTTACTACCAAATCTGAATTCATAAAGTAAACATGCACGAATTAATTACATTTTTTTACAGGTTTATTTAAAGTAAACAAACTTATCTAACACATTCAATGATACATCTTAATGTCAGCTTTTAAATGTTCAAAAATTTACCCGAGTATTTTATCTTACTTGCGATATACAGTTCATATAAGAAAACAATAAATGAAAACCGCACAAACTTTCTTGGTTACCATATATATTTTGAATTCAGCTGTAAGCTAAAAACTTTAGATATACAGACATTTTTAACAACATAACATTCGCTTTAAGTATAAAACTTGACATTATTTAATTTACTTAACAATTAACTAAGCATACGTCCGTTTATTTATACGGAAACTACTTTTATTTACTTGTTTATGTAAACATTGGTAGAACTCATACTTCGTACTTCAACGTAACCTGCGTTACATTTTCTTTAATGCAATAAGACGAAAAATGATGAATAAAACATATATTCAACAACTGCTATATAACGTTATATGGAGTAATAATTTTGTAATGAACTGAATTGTTGGTTATTTATATGTAGTGCACATTTTAGAACGCACACTTGTCTATTCTTGTTATATATATGTTTGTACGGTAATAGTGTTCGCATAAACGATGTTTGAAATATATTATAATGCAGATGCAATTGAACCTAAATTATACTATAGTGAAACAAAAACACAGGATCTTCTTTTAGAACAAAAACGTCTAGGAACTCTTTTTAATATTTTAGTTATTGGCAATGTGTCGAAATTATTTTTGTTTATTTTGCGTAAGATATTGAATTCTATTTTTTAGAATTGTATCTGTTTCACAAAAATTAGTAACACTTAATATAACTGTTTGCGAGATAAACTCCATTACTAATGTGTGTTCACTTAAACCATTAGACATGCATATTCCTAAATGAACACTATAAACTTTCCTTTTACGGTGAATTTACGTATTTTTTTTTCAATTCCTACAAATTATTTCTCACTCTCATTATACATTCAAGTACAAATACACTTTCACCTTTTGGTGATGATATTTGACGTTAATATTTTTCATGAAAATGTTATACAAATATTAATTTAACTTACTTTGCGACGAATTGTTTTATATATTGTAATGTCTTTCTTTGTAATGAGTTTAGGATGTTCGAGCTAGATAACATTGGAATTAACTTAAATTTATCTTAAATGATAAAATATTTATTGTCTTTAACAATTGGTTCTTATTCTATTCTATATACAGTTGACGGTGCCGACCCAGTAAGTTACTATTATAGATACTAGTACTTGTGACAGGCGGCACCGCTCTTCCGTATCACAGGACATACATTAAATAAACCCAATTAAGACTACAAAACTAATATGCTAATTAACTACTTCCTATTAATGTAGTGAGCTAAGAGAATGTACGTATGTGTGAATGTGTTTGGGTGTGTGCGCATGCGAGCGTGCGTGCAAGTATTTGTGTATGTTGTGCTGCTGTTGATACTACACAGTTTGTTTTAAAAGGCCTACCTCTATATAACTCAGTTCTAATAACCACTGTTTGACAGTTATCTTACATTTGTGATATGTTAGTCGGTAGATATTAATCACTATGTCAACTAAGGTATGAAGTCGAATTGACTGCCAAGTAAACTGTCGGTCAGCAAGTTCTGTTTTACCCGGCCGTACTAATTGTGCTACTGGTACCTTTCTTCTGTTATGGAAAGGATTTTCAGGAAGATCTTTTATACTACTTGTTTCATTTGTGTTTTAAAGAAGAAACTGCTGGTTGCCAGAAATCTGGGTCGGGATATAATTCTTTCGACTCCTACATACAGTAGTAACTTCCTCAGAAAGGTAATTAATCCGAGCCCGTTTATGTTAAACAGGAATGTTATATTTAGAACCGACTAGCTGTTTACATTTAGATCATTCATCATATACGAGCATCTATATGGAAATGAATCTAAAAATTTCCGATTATTTTATTAATCTTCTCTCATTGTACTAGAAATCCACCAACGACTTTTCATAAATCAGTAAAGTTGGTTAATAGATAATAAGCATTAAAAAATCTCGTCTCTTGCATTCAGTTATTCTTTAAAAACAGCTTCGAGTTTATTTTCAAAAAGTTATCGAAAATTTTTAAATAAACATAGTGAAACCTAATTTACATATTCCAGTTTTAACTATTTGAAGGTGTTTTATTTCGTAGGTTTTCACTAACACTCTACATGTAGTGCTAATAAACTAAATCTTGAAGCTACAGCGCACACCTTAATCTAATCACACTCGATTTTAGTTTGATCATGTTTAAATAATCCCTGTAGTAGTTATTTACAACTTTTGTCAGCATTGTCATCTTTAGAGTCTATTTTCTTAAAAAATCAACCATTGACCGGATGGCTTTACGAATCTTTCCCATATATGCAATAACAAAAAGACCCATGTGATTGATATTGATAGTATCACCTAAAGAATTGTAAAAAAATATCAACTGTAATATAGTCCATTTCTTTACTTTCTTAAAACAGTGTATTCGACATAAAGGCACTACAATATTGCTTTACAATCTTAAGGTGTCGAGAAGTGTTGTTGCATTGTCATACGCACGCTAGAGCAGACGTTACGAAATAACTTCTAGTCGAGATATTTATCATATAACGCTCAGCTAAAAGAGTTTGCAATCGATTGTTCTCCGAATTGAGACACTTTCTCTGTTTAATTCTAAGGCTTCATGATCCAGTTCATTATCGGCTGGGGGGATTAGAATCTAGTGGCAGTCTAATTTCGTACGTATTCAAGACTCGTCACACAAAGGTATAATGCGCCTTATTGTTAGGCAACACTTTCTTTTCCACGCTACAGTTAACCAGTAGCATCTCATTTCCATGAGCCGTAAGCATAATCGACGACTGCGACACGGTACAACAATATATTATGACGAATCCTAATCTATAATATAAAAATGAATCGCAAAATGTGTTGGTAAGCCCATAATTAAACAACACCTGGGTCAATTTTGCCAATTCCTATTTTTAAATGTTCGTTGACGTCTAAGGATGATTATTGCGGCGAGAAAAGAAAACCCTAAAAACAGTCCTTTTCTGTTTCCCATACAAACGTTTTCTAACTAAAATGTAGAGTCAATTTGACCGTTATTGTTATTCAATAAAATTCATAATAAATTACAAGTACTCACTGTTGTCTAAGCAATGTTGGTGTGTTCCTAACGTCAAAGAGTCAATTTGCACTTTATTACTGCTCAACAAAGTTCAATTGAATAGTCACAAAAATGTAAGAGCAATAGATATATTGTACTGCTGTAATTTCATTTCGAAAAACATTCGTAAAACATTCCAAATCTTTTTGACAGAACGTATTCTGTCGGGTCTGCTAGTTTAAATATAAATTTTTCAAAGAAATTGAGGAAATTTGTACTCAGTGTAGTAATATGATCTACAAAACTATAAACTAAGGAGCCCATAAAGAGTAGTATAAGAAACGATAGGTCCTTTTACCTTGACGTAATAATTTAATAATTAAGTTACAAATTACACAATCGTAAGTAAACTGTTGACATAATAAAGCTTTGCGAAATATCCCATTAGGAATTCAATTACCAGCATACTCTAGTTAACATTTCTGTCGAATATTTACATAACATTTTCTATATGTTGCACTGTTTATAAATGTTTACATCTGCTTAATTCTGACTTGTCTCTATTAAATAAATTCACATTTAATGTGTCATAATAAATACGTCGTATTTCGAGGACACTTTCACTCGTGCGTTAATATAACGTTTAGGAAACAAACCAAAAAAAGCAGGTCTTGCTGATATTCATCTAATTTCTATTTTTAAACTTGAACAGCATTATACACAACTTGTTAAATGCAACTGACAACATCTTAATAGGTCAAGATAGCAGGTGGAGAACAACTTTACTTTTTTTTTTAAGAAAAGTGGGCTATAAAATATTATACACAATTCTGGAGTACTATTTTGTATTCTAGTTAAAACATAACTAAAGTGAAAACTTCTATAGACCTGTGTACTTTATTTTGTGGGTATTGAATGAGATTGAGCCTATATAACGCTCGTACGATTTAAGACGCTATTATCAATGCGTCACTGCTACATTTTAATTAATGAATTAATATTCATCATTGACAATACTTTATACACAATTAAAATTACATTTAATGTGAATTGTATTACTTTATGAACAAATACTTTATGAAAAAAAATGTATTTCGTATTATTATCCTAGTTTTGATGAAGTTTCGATTTCTCTCGTAATGTCTCAGTTATACACTAAGTTTTACTGAACCAGCACCAGGTCAAGAGTAATCTAAGCCGACGGACTTATATGAAAGTTTTAATGAGAATGAAAGAAGTAAAGCAGATATGCAAGGATCGTGGCAAGTGGAAGGACGTGGTCTTTGCCTACCCCTAAGGGAATGAGGCTATGTATTTTACTAAACAAAGGACTGGCATACAAGCCTCATGGGCCCAATGCTCTATTTACCACTTTTGCTAATAAAAATATAACTACCCACGAATGAAGATTCTCAGCAATTATAGAATGCTATTCCTAAATTTGCCGAGAATCGAACCGAGGACTGCTTGTGAAGCGAGTATACGCACGATAGCACCAACGAGGTCATCAAATTGTTTGCAGAAAACGATATAATATAAATGCCAAGTATCACATACCGATAATGTCATACAACACGAGCAGAGACGAAGCGTAGCACATTCTGAGCTCCAGTTTCCTGTGGTTTGGCATTATCGACGTTTTATGATCTTTCTTGTGAAACTTCCATTATCATGATGGACATAAATAATCTCAAATGGAAGTGATATCGCACGCATGCAATAAATCTTAACTTTTATTTCGAAAGGCACGCCCACACTAAAAGAATCACTTCATTAATGGATGAGCTTCGCTCAACGTTACTGATTGTTATTTAATTTATAACATTATTTCATATATATTGATATTATCCGAAATATACACTGATAGACCCGCGCAACTTTGTTTCATAGAAGAATTACAATTAACACAAAAAAATTGTCAAGCCGTTTCGGAAATGGGTTTATAAAAAAAGATGATAACAAAAGACGGAAAAAAATAGATCCTGATAAAAAAAAATCAATATTTTTAAAACGTTTTATTAGCATTATTTACGCGTCATCACGTTAGTACAGCTAAATGAAACGCAGCTAGAGGTCGTTGACCTGGGCTGACGCGTCAACGGTTTTTAATTTTATGTTTCATTGCTAGTATTTTTTTAGTACTTTGTACAATATTTATTGTTGACTTATGGCAAGAAACGAGTTTAAACATAGTCCAATCACAGCTCTATGTAAGAAGTAACAAAGATTATTTTCTAAGTCCCGTCATTTTCGTTATATTGTGAGAGCGTAAGCAAAATCGAAATAGAAACAAAACAATGAGTACTAACGACGAGGATTCGCAACAAAATGTGACTAAACACCAACTATTAACTAGTTTAGTAGATCACTGCAAACAAGAAAGTATGTAAAGCTTAGAGCGATTATTTAGCGTCGAGTAAATTGAATACCGACCGACGATATAAGGAGGGTCGCCGGTAGCCGCTGGAGCCAGGCGGCGCAAAATCGGGCCTTGTGGGCATCATTTCGTGAGACCTATGTCCAGCAGTGGACGTCCATCGGTTGAAGCGACGACGACGACGACGACGACGACGAAATTGAATACTCTACAATAGTGGCTCGTGCTGTATACTTTTGGTTTACAACGAGATTTCATTGTAACTATATATATACACACGTTTTATTATAAAAAGTACAGTTCTGTTTATAATTGTAAATGAGTTGATGATAGTATCACGGGGTACAAGCTATTCCTTTTAGAAATAACTAGAAACATAAAAAAATAACAAATACACGCAAAACTTTGTATATGTGGTGTCTGCCGTATGCCTCTGGTTTGAAGGAAAATTTTATTGTAATTTTATCCGATCCGTAGGTAAGCACTGGCAACACGCACTATCCAAAGACTTAAGTCTTCAGGCATTGAGGGATATTGGACAAAAACTTCTTCCGGACTTTCCCGAACGCTGCCCAACCGAGTTAGAGAGTTGCCAGTGCTAGTTGCCTATGGATGGGAAACGTGGTCGCTGACTTTGGGCCTCATTCGAAAGCTCAGAGTAACTCAGCGTGCGATGGAGAGTGCTGTGCTCGGAGTTTCTGTACGAGATGAAATCAGAAATGAGCAGAACCAAAGTCATCGATATAGCCTTACGAATAGCGAACCTGAAGTGGCAATGGGCGGGACACATCCAACGAACCGATGGACGTTGTGGCTCGAAGGTGCTCGAATGGCGACCCCGCACCGGGCGACGCAGTGTAGGGAGACCCCCCCCCCCCACAAGGTGGACCGATGAAATAAGGAAGGTCGCCGCTGGAGCCAGGCAGCGCAAGATCGGGCCTTGTGGGCATCATTTCGTGAGACCTATTGAGGTAGTACGGGATAGTATATGGAGAATAAAGTGGGTAGATATATCAACGACAAAAAGATGATATGAAAAATATAAATAGAATTCTGGTGGCGAGTTTTCATTAGACGCGGGCAGTAACAAGGAGTAGTCTGTGTGTGTGACATTTAAAGACTAGTCTCTTTAAACTTAGTGTTTTGGAGAAAAATTAAACGATAATAAGTCCCGATGCATAATGTCAACATCTCGTGATAAACATTACAAACAACAGTAACATATCGTAGCCGGGCTTCAAAAATTTCAAATATATTTGATATATGTGAATTCAGTGGCTATAAGGGGAGGTTGGAGGCAATTTGTGGATTCTTCTGAGATATGACTAGCGATTTGTTGCATTTATCCACGGGTTCACAATTGAACTTTATATTTAAAGACAAGTTTTAAAGCCAGACAGTATTTTTCGATTTAAAATTTACATAATAACTATTTAATTATCATTATATTTTACTGTAGTAGTTAAATTAATAATGTAAATTAAGACTAAGGTATTACTACCTCAATTTACATTATAAATTTAACAGTAAAATCAGAACTTTCTTTTCTGAAGAAAACTGTCTGTCAATAATTATATTGTTTCTTAAAGTTCCTGTTGAAATTATGATCATAATTAGACAGCTATTAACATGCAATTGTTGATGTTTAATAATAAATATAAAACTTTACAGTTGTTGAGTAAATTTGAAAGGATAAAATATTAAAATTGTTTTTCGATGACACTTTCCCTAATAAATAAAAAAAATACTATTATACTTGCAATAGTAATAATTAATTTAAAAAAACCGAAATCCCCTTGACTCACTATATAACTAACCAAAATAAAAAGTATGAATTGATGATAAGGTAAGTAACAGCCCATTAACGCCCCAGAAGTCCTGCTGAGCACAGGCCTCCTCATAGGAGAGAGGGTTTTTGTAGCATAGATCCACCACGCCACCCCACTGCGGGTTGGCAAGTATATACAATATAGTATACAAGTGCACTCTCTATTCTTTGAAAGAAAGAAGAATAATAAAACTAATTTTATTCGTTGTGATGTAGATATGTGGCTTACAAATACTATATATACTATACTAACAGTAGTAAACCTTACACTACGACGAATAGGCCAACAGCTCAGGCTATGCCATTTGTCAGTAAGACAGCCTGGCGCTGATTTTCAGCTGCAGCCTATTGGTGACATCGGGGTATAAATAACTCTTTCACTCTGATAGTCTGATGTGACGGGAATCCGGCTCGACCGGAGACAGATAAGGCGCTCGACCGACGGCTTAATGTGCTCTCCGAGAAACTGGGGTGGATCGTACCGCCATCTTCCCAACTTCGGGTAAATATTGAGAAATTCTTGATAGAAAACTCATTATTGATTTTTGAAATCACCCGACCCGGGACTCGTACCCAGGACCTCATGTCTGTAGCCGAACATGCCTAAAACTAGACAAACAAGGCAGTAATGAATGAATTGAATATAGTTTAATAATATTATTTTTTTAATTCTAAATTCTTAGAGATAAATTAATCAGTTATTAATAGAGCGATTGAGGTGTAAAGTATTGTCGAACAAATATTTTGTTTCTTGTATAAAAAGTACAAATTAGATTTATTTTGAACATTGAACTCAGACAAGTTTAAAAACAACAATACATAATTTTGCTGTGCCCATCGAAAGCAACGAACTTCCCTGGGTCCGATGTTAACGAAGCGAGTAACTCAGCACCATTAAGCTGGTTAAACGGTCAAAAATGTTATGTAAATTATTTGATCAGAAAAAATACACATACAGGTTGAACAATTAACACCTAACTAAATTATAAAAAAGAAATATTATGAAAAACATCCGACCCTAAACTAGATGAAACCTGTATTTTAGGCGACAGCTCTCCTTCTTATTATTTTACTAGTTGATTTTAAAAAACAAAATGTATCTATTCGTTACGAACCTGAGAATTTAATATAAATGAAAAAGTTAAAGAGAATAAAAAATAAGTGTATGTGTGACTTTGTGTGTGTGATTGTGTATGTTTTATACTTGGTCATTGTTTCTCGCAATCCTGATACGATTGTGACTCTTTAGGAATTGTTTTGCACCTAAATTTAGTTAAGAAATATATACTCAAGGAATCAATGTCAAGAAAACTTAAAGCCCATGGGTTGATTGTAAGGATATTAAGGGTATTACTGGTATGGTTTAACAATGGAGATGACTCGTGATGGGAGACGGAAGTGGCTACGGAAACGGCGTCACGGTCGACGGCGCGAGGCACTATGTGACGACAAAGTGCCGGGTTACAAGCAGATTTAACCTTTTCATACGTTTTATTCATTTATCGTAACGAGACTTTATTTAATGATATAAAATTTTGTAATAAGCTTAGGTTTCTATTCAAATACTAGTGCTATATATCCCATACTTCTTGTGTTGTTAGTCTACGCACCAAGTGGCGAAAGAACTTCCCTCATTACATTCCTACTATTAGTACATACGCATAGGTGTTTGTATATATATAACTAGTCTGGCCATATATACTGTTACATAAAAACTTTTCTTTTTTTCAAATTATTATTATTAATTTGGAACACGTATATTATTATAAAAACTCCTTTAGATTTTGTGCCATTGCACATATTTTTTTCGTGTTCTTATCAAATTATAATATGGAATGAGGTGTTAAAAAAATAGGAGTACAGTGATCGCTTTGCACAAAGTGGGTATAGAACCGTCGGTCATATTCGAGGCACCTCAAAAGCTCGTTATGAGCCGTATATTCGTATGTATATAGCACTCTCCACGTATACTACAACACTTCATCTGTCGAAGACCATAAAAGATCGGGGCGACCTCATGCTGTCAGAACTACAAAAGCTGTTAAAGCCAAAAATCGTCGAAACCATTAGGAAGCAAAAAGTTTATCGCGAGAAATGAAGATTCCCGCTAGGACTCTCGCGTATGATACAGGACATGCCCTAAATCAATCTTTCCAATTCGTTGAATGTAAATGAGCTTGAATGAGTAAATATTTAAATTCGAATTAATTTATTTGCCATTTTTGATATTGTCTTCTTATTTTATTATTTGGTCCATTACATAGCTTTAGATATTTTCTTTTTTTTTCTCATTCTTTTTATTGCTTACTTTTAATATGTTTTACACTGGTGTTGGCAGCACACGTATTTAGGTGCGAACTGAAAAGCAGCTTCTAGCTGAGTTTTACGCCTTTTCGCAGAAATGTTACAAATATGATATAAGGTTTTGTCCTACATTATGTTCACAACACATGTTTTTTGCGAATAAAGATCTTTGTTATTATTATTATATACAGGTTACGTTGGTGTTTACATATAAATTAATTCCACTGTATTTGCCATTTAATGGCATGGAAATATTTAGTGATGTCAATAATTTTTCATGACAGTAATTATTAATATCAAACCAATTCATTTCAGAATTTATCACAAAAGCTTAAAATATCAGTTACAAATTGGTCTACACTATAATAACATTTTCCTACAAAAAAATACCGCAATTTGCTTTTCAGAACTGATCTATAGTGTTTTTTTAAAAGTAAAGCGGTAATTTATTTTAATTTTTTTACTGCCATCACTATGATATTATTATCCATTAGACTGAATTTAATAGGTGGTGCTTTTATTCTGTTAGGATTTCGCTTATCTTGACCTCTTTTCTTTTAAATAGAGTTAGATTTTGCGTTACAAATATAATTATCTTATAAATGTATCTTGAAAGGATAGTCCTTAGTTTGAGTTCCTTAAAAAAGGGTTTACAACTATCAATCGGTTTTATGTTACAGATAGCTCTTATGTAGTATATCCCCAAAATATAATACCATAGCGCAAGATCAATACCACATTTGCAGGTGTCATGAGCACTGTATTTTTTTAACAACCGTGGATAACCTAAACAATAAATACGAGAACTTATTAAGTTTTTTACATAAATATTCAATATGTGGACGCACCCACCTTAAATTCCCATCTATTTGACATTTATAAATGTAGATATGAACTAATTGTAGGAATCACGTTAATACTATATGGTTTCATTTTACAATGCAATAATTACGAAAAAAGTTATTTTGTTAAGTGGAAGTAATGTATATTGTGTGAAGTCTTGAAAATACATTAAATGGTTATGAAATAAAATAGCAATAAAAACTACGGTAGTTTTTATGTGGTATACGCTTATAAATATTCAACATTGAAATTATAACTGAATTGAAACTTAACATAACGTAGTAGTTAAAGCTATTGTAAATAAAACCGCTGGGGAAGCCGGGTCTCTAACCCATTTATGAGCGTCAGGCGGTAATTGAATTACGCCCCTCATGACGCCACAGACAATTCATTCGTAAAGTGGCTGGGCTCTTAATGTAATAGTGGTCGATTCGTAACGCATACGAGTATCCTTGACTCCACTCCTTTATAGTAGCTATATCCACAGCAAGCCTGTTTACTTATACATAAAATACGTCTATATCGTTTAAGTAAACTAAGGGGTTAGCATGTTCGACTACAGACATGAGGTCCTGGGTTTGAGTCCCGGGTCGGGCCAATAAAAAAATCGATTTTGAGTTTTCTATAAAGATTTTCTCAATATTTGCCCGAAGTTGGGAACAAGTTGGCGGTGTGATCCACCCCCGTGCCTCGGAGAGCACGTTAAGCCATCGGTCTTGCGACTGATCTCTCTCCGGTCGTGTCGGACTGCCGTCACGTCGAAGTATGATAGTGAAAGAACAGAAAGTACACTTTTGTACTATACCTGCCAATCCGTAGTGGAGCAGCGTTGTGGGTCTATGCTCTAAAAACCCTCTCTCATATGAGTGAGGAGGCCCGTGCCCAGCAGTGGAGCGTTAATGGGCTGCTACTTACCTTACCTTTTTACTAGTTTATTTTCCGACACTCATATTATATTCGTTGGACATATCTTGCACTTTGGACTAGCATATTTTGTCATAGTTGATGTTTATATGAATAAGGATCACGCATAATTAAAGAAAAAATATTTGTGTTACTTCGATATTTTTTAAGGCGTACTAAAAATAAACTTAGATGGGAAAATATTGACAGATAATCTCAATGTATCTGTGGATTATTCGATTTAGTACAGTTCAAGTACTTTAAGTGATTACGAAATTGTCTTCTCTCTTATCAATATGCTGATATTTTGAGTCTTTCTTAAAATATTTTGCTTCTTATCCGATAGGTTTCTTATCAGACGGAATTTTGATAACATTCAAGTTATAGTTCCACGGTTATATGTATACAAAGACTTGCATTTGAATTGTTTTTATAGCGTTTATCAAATAGCGATAAAGTTTCAATTTGCTTTATAATAAGTAATATAAATCATAATGCCAATTGCTCTATTATCTAACTTGAATTTCCATTATATAAAAATAAACCTTTGAACCCTTTACTGAAATTCAACGAAACAATAATAACATACAAACTGTCTTAAAATCGTGTAAAAAGAAACTTGAATGGATAAACCGTTTGAGCAAGATATTTAGAGAGAGAGAGAGAGAGAAAAACCACTTTATTGCACACAAGATAAAAATAAAAAGACATATAAACTAAGATACTTATTACTATAATATAGCGTGCAAAGGCGGTCTTATTGCTACAAGAATTCTCTTCCAGGTAACCTTATTATGTAAAGAAGCAAACTTAAATAAATAATAGGACAGAACAGCGCCAAAAACTTAAATATAATATATAAAAATAAAGTTTTGTTTTTACCTATATGAGATAGTACATACATATAACATAAATATTATATATATATATCTGTAGATATATATTGAAAATATATACACAAAAGATATGAAATAAAAAAATATACAATATAAAGAAAAGGAAAGATATAAACGTGTTATTCACAGCAGTTTTCAGTTAAATAGAATTCTTTGAAGAGTGTCTTAAAGATGGCTAAAGACTGCGAGTGGCGTATGATATCTGGTAAAGAAGATATTTATTGATATCAGTAAAGGGTGTGGTTAAATAATAGTAAGAATTGAAAAGCTACCGTTCAAAATCATCTCCGGATACGTGACAGAAGAAAGTTGGATCTTCAAAACGTTGTGTAAGACAATATTTTAGCAATTTGTGTATTACGTGTGTTAATTGAGAAATCTTATGCGAACCAATTTGTTGTTTGGCGTGACTACAGACATTACGAGGGAGTCATATCGTGATTTGAAATCGATACCACGTGCATTTATGTCTCTTTCGTAGTTAACTGCGACTTTCTAGTTGTGTACTTCTGACAGTTAACTCTGGCGCAACGTGGTGTCTCGCAAGCAACATGAATTTGATACCCAGATAGTTATTTAGGAATGTGGATCAATGTATCTAATCTGCAGTAAATAATAGATTCGGAGGCATTGCTCCTGGTTGTTTTATTTTATTGCTAACTATAAGCTATATTGCCTATTGAGAAATAAAATTTACGTTAATATTTAGGACAACAAACCCCAATCAAAATTCACTGTGTATGCGAAACTTTTCTGCTATATCTTTCTAGTGAGACTCCAAAAACAAGATAATATTTCAAGAATTCATATTTTTATTGAGTCGTTGTGTTCTAGTAAATTGCGAACTAATTTATGGATTTGGAAAAGATTGGGTAAGTGGAATGGCCTAAAATCACACTTGCATTATTGCCTTTATGTAACTTTTTTTGGAAACATAGGTTGGATGGTTTCAAAGTATATATAGTACAAAAGTAGATAATTTCAGCTGTATAATGAATAGCCAGGTAGTGTCTCAAAGGCCAGACTGGCTGTGCATAGAGGATTGTTGGTGCCAACACTTATGTATGGTAGTGAAAGTTGGGTACGGCAGAAGAAACATAAAAGTAAAATAAATGCGGTAGAAATGAGAGCGTTGAGAAGTATGAGTGGATTGAAACCGAGTGACAAAGAAAGATATAGTGTGATAAGAGAACGTTGTGGTATAAGAGAATATGCAGTGATTAAAACTGAGAAAGGGATGCTTACATGGTTTGGGCACGTAGAGAGAATGACTGAAATGATTTATGATTTAAGAGCGAATTGGAAGACCAAGGCGACCGTTCCTGGACGAAACCCAGGACATTTTAAGCAAGGGCCAGATCAAGAGTACTTTAAACCAACGAACTTGTATGAAAGGTTTAATGAGAATGAAAGAAGCGGTGGAGACTTCAAGGCTCGTGGCAAGTGGAAGGACGTGGTCTCTGTCTACCCCGATGGGAATGAGGCGAAATGCTATGTATGTAGTTGTAAAAAAATAACCAACAGATTTAAATGGTATGGCCATTTACGACATAAAACGATAACTCTGTAAAATTTTAAATAACAGTATTATTAACTTAACAAATAGGATATAAAATTTAACAATACGATTAAACCGATGCGATTTGAATCTTTAGATGTGTTCTTATGTACTTGTTAATAGCAAGTGTGCAATCGTGAAGTTACATTAAAAATATTGTTACGTGAACATCCATAACAGACTATTACTTTATATTGATGAGAAAGTTTATTGAACGATTTCATCGATTTACATATTTATCGCCTGTTAACTAATCTTAAACTTAAATTGAATATAGATGGCAAATGTCTAAGTTCTAACAGCCTCGCTGGCGTGATATTTACTATGTTGTGAGTATTTACTAGGTTAGGGTGCTACCCTTTTAGACTGTATAATCATTTAATAGCTAGAGAGTTTTCAGTTATGAAGTTTTTGCTTACGATGTTTTCTTTCGTCCAAAAGGACAATGATGTATTGAAATAATAACGAGAACAACTTATACAAAAAGAAACGCAATTTTTCTTCTCTTTGCTCTCTGGAAGAACTAAGTATCGAAAACTGAATATATTTACTTAAAATTGTTATCTGTTTGTCCTTTGCAACCCTCGAAATCGCAGGTCAGATCTTAATTTGATATTTGTACCCAGTTACTTACAACTATTTCAAAATACACAGAAGATGCAGCGGGTTTAAACAATCTGACTGCCTATAAAATGAACGTTTCTTTATTTAAACCCTATTATTTCCCATAAAGTCAAATTATTTATTTTTAAGATTTTTTGTATACATGTGACATTATAAATAAGGTTCAAGATGCAAAAAAAAAGTTAATCTTAAACCTTAATAGGTATAATTCGTAATCAATAAGTTAACAAAAACTAAAAATGTTTAATCTTAAATATCTACAAAGACAAATAATAACAAATATCTACAATCTTAAATATCTGCAGTAGGCCCTAAAACGTATATATACTGTACGTATAACATTAATCTGATAGCGATAATTTTGTAATAAGTTCAGCAGATATTTTCATGAGCTACTCTCAACATAATGGATAATGGAAGTAATTAACGAGTATACTATAACAACTAGTAGTCGAAACCATTTGCGAGAATATACGAACAGCTCAGATCATAAATAACGCGGCGATTTATTACAGGTTATAAATTATAAATTTAAACATTTAACTCGTTTGACTTGACCTGCAAAAAAGATATTTGGAATGAATGGTATTAAAATCACTGGAAACATTTTGCTTACCGACCAGTTTTATGTAGCAAAACGGAATGACCGCGAATACCGCGTTGTTGCTTACCTGAAAAGGCAAAAAAAAAGAACGATTAGATTACGCAGTCCGATTGCAAAAGCGACCCGACAAAAAATTATATAAATAAATTGTCGTTTCGGGTGTTTAACACGAAAACCGGTGCAACATTATAATTTACTAGGTTATGACAATGGCACTATTTTCTAATATAATATGCCCAGAACATTTGTGGGACAATACGATAAATCTATTGAGTTTTGACCCTTGTTAAACAATGTTAATGGAGTAACGTTGCCTGTTAATTTACTTCGAAATGCTCGCAAGGAATACAAAATACTAGTCTTTTAATGCTAATTTAATGCCTTAGCTTATAACTAGAAGATCATAAAACAACGTAGCCTACATACACAACTGTCACGTGTTCATTGTTACTTCAAAATTTCCAAATCAAAAAGAATTTAGTTCTGTTTCTGTCGTAACGCAATAACATTTTTCCTATTATTTTAATACGAACCGAGGATCAAACCAGAATCAAGCCGGTTTCTTTTTGTTCGAAGACTCTTTAGCTGTTAGCCCTACTGGCTTTTACAACGTAAGCGGAGAGAGGGATGAGCTCGTAGGGAGCCTCGCAACTTTTTGAGTGCGAGGCCTTAAAAGGAAAAGTTTCCACGGAAACGTTAATCCAAGAGCGTCTCTTGCGAGACCGAGCCTCGGTTTGCAGCAACACTGACATTAAAAACACCTATTAGACATTGTGTAGCCAAGACTGATCAATACTTTTACACAAACTGATAAATGAGAATTTTGATTCGCCGACATTACTGAACAAAATATCTGTTAGAATCCCTAGGCAAAAAAATCCCAAACAGTAAAGTAAAAAATTACATGCCATTAATAGCCAGGATGTCTAAAACGAATTTCGGTGTTTCAGCGCCTATCAATAGAATGAGAAATACCTATAATAATATTAATAAAGTCATTAATATAGACATTTTTGGTGACAGCTTTATAAAATTAAAAAAAGGACTAGTTTTTGGCCCAGTACTTGGTCGGATAAATTTCGCTATATGCTAGTCTATTTTTAATTGTCTTACTTTTAATTGATGTTTCTCTTTAGTGTGTATTTATTCCTTCTTTTGATTTTGTAGTTTGTTAACTGTAAGAATTAGCAGGCTGTGTTACCTATAAGTAGGTCTACAACTTTACCTAGTATTTAAGATCCTGTTGTTATATCAATATATAATTGTGTCATCAAATAGTGCAAATAAAAACACTTCATCTTTATAACAATACTTCAAAACGTTGACAATATATCAAAAATATTTGTGCAACATTTTTGCATAACATTGTGAATAACAGCTACTTCAGTTAATCCATCTTACAACTACGTTATCCTTTCCGAGATCGTATTGATCATCCGGTATTTCCATGAAGCATTATTTGGAATTTTGTTTTGCATTTTTGTAGAGAGAAATACGAGGTGTGTTCAAAAAGTATCGCGAATTTTGAATTTTCGCGGGTTACGTATATTCGAATTTCGAATTTTNGAAATGCTTGCAAGGAATACAAAATACTAGTCTTTTAATGCTAATTTAATGCCTTAGCTTATAACTAGAAGATCATAAAACGACGTAGCCTACATACACAACTGTCACGTGTTCATTGTTACTTCAAAATTTCCAAATCAAAAAGAATTTAGTTCTGTTTCTGTCGTAACGCAATAACATATTTCCTATCATTTTAATACGAACCGAGGATCAAACCAGAATCAAGTCGGTTTCTTTTTGTTCGAAGAGTCTTTAGCTGTTAGCCCTGCTGGCTTTTACAACGTTAGCGGAGAGAGGGATGAGCTCGTAGGGAGCCTCGCAAATTTTTGAGAGCGAGGCCTTAAAAGGAAAAGTTTTCACGGAAACGTTAATCCAAGAGCGTCTCTTGCGAGACCGAGCCTCGGCTTGCAGCAATATTGACATTAAAAACACCTATTAGACATTGTGTAGCCAAGACTGATCAAGACTTTTACACAAACTGATAAATGAGACTTTTGATTCGCCGACATTACTGAAATCCCTAGGCCAAACAGTAGAGTAAAAAATTACATGCCATTAAAGCCAGGATCTCTAAAACGAATCTCGGTGTTTCGGCGCCTATCAAAAGAATGACAAATACCTATAATAATATTAATAAAGTCATTAATATAGACATTTTTGGTGACAGCTTTGTAAAATTAAAAAAAAGGACTAGTTTTTGGCCCAGTACTTGGTCGAATAAATTTCGCTATATGCTAGTTTGTCTTATTTTTAATTGACGTTTCTCTTTAGTGTGTATTTATTCCTTCTCTTGATTTTGTAGTTTGTTTAAATTGTTAACTGTAAGAATTAGCATGCTGTGTTACGTATAAGTAGGTCTACAATTTTACCTAGTATTTAAGATCCTGTTGTTATATCAATATATAATTGTAATCTGTTGGTGTCCTAATAAATAAAAAATCTTCTTGTCATCAAATAGTGCAAATAAAAACACTTCATCTTTATAACAATACTTCAAAACGTTGACAATATATCAAAAATATTTGTGCAACATTTTTGCATAACATTGTGAATAACAGCTACTTCAGTTAATCCATCTTACAACTACGTTATCTTTTCCGAGATCGTATTGATCATCTGGTATTTCCATGAAGCATTATTTGGAATTTTGTTTTGCATTTTTGTAGAGAGAAATACATCAATGTTATTAACCATTGATCATTACAGAAATCACAGTTATATAATTTTCAATTCCTAGTATTAGCTTACTCTTCCACTTTATAACCTTGTTCGATTATAGAATTGTTAATAAAATGCTTTGAAGAAGGAGTAAAAGTTCTTTATGCCCGCTTGATTTTGGGGGTAAGCTGATCCATGCTTTACGTAAAGTGCGAATTTTAACTTTAGAAAATGATGATAAGTTTTTGCAAAACTTCATTCCTATTAAATTTATTTTAATTGTTGTGTAGTGCTTATTTTTCAATGTTCATGGAATAGATTTAAAGGTTTCTTTATGTAAATAAACAGTATAAGGAATTCTTGCTAGATGGCTTAGAAACTTGCTTTTTTAAATAAGTAAGTAGCAGGTAATTGCATTCTAAGTGATAGTTTTAATTTGTCAAACATGACTGGCGTTTGTCGAACAATAGCAGCGGTATATCACAATATTATATGTTACGATGCTTGCGTAAGCTAATTACTAAGTAGGTAGGTACTAAGTAGTACAGACAATCGACTCTTAACTTACGATATTTGCGTAATAAAATTGCTCTAATATGATATAAAACCCTATTCCAAATACATAATTATGATAATTGAGGAAGTGGCCCTGCTATTCTTGCACAATTATTATTTGTTGCTTATTTGTACGATACAATATATCAATCTTACAAATATTATTACCAGTAAATGGATACAAAAAAAATTCGCCTAGTGAAAAATTTAAAAGGTTAATAGGCAATGTAACACATACTTACAAACTTATTAAAGTAACGAACACAAAACAGACAAGAATATTGAATGCGAGTTTTATAGTTTATGCTGTTCTTATTATCAGAAAAGGCGAAATTTTGTAGTATTATATAAAAAAACGCAATATTTATGCAAACATTTGATACATAATAAAAAGTGTGTTATATTTTTTTTAATAAATATTTATTTTTATGATAGCAAAAAGCAAAAAACATTTCCTCAAATATAGTATTACGAACTGTCCGACATCTCATAATTCCTTGCAACATCTCACTATTATATGTTAAGTATACTAAATTTAAACTGTTATTACCTAATATATAAAGATGGCTTTTATGTCTCTTCTGTATGTCTGATGAATAAACAATTCAATTTTAAAAGGAAACCTTCTGTATAAAACTTAAACCATGTTCGGATTGACAATGTTATATACTTCATTTTGATAGTTATAAAAAATATTTATCTATTCCGAAAACAAACAATTATTATAAGCCTTAAAAACTACATTACAACTAAATACACAAAAATCCGTCAAGTTTCCATTAACTATTAACACTAGCTATAAAATATGAGAACATACAATGTATATATGAGGAGATACAATGTATATCTGCAAACGTGCTGCGTCATTGATGAGTAGGGTGATAGGTAGCACCAACATCCTCCTCAGCACGTGGGCCAAAAAGTGGGATAGCCCTCTCTGGAGGCACTGGAATGGTATACTTACCGGGCTTGGGAGTCACGTCGAGCGTCCTTACTATAAGGCTAAAAGTATTGTAAGTTCTAGTACATAAGATATACTAACATAGTTCAAGTTTGTATTATTAACAATAATTTTTCGTATTTTTTGTATTTTTTCTTTATCATTGTGGTATGTAAAACTATATGGGCACATTGACGGCCTGAAATAAAAATTATTATTATTCAAGTCAATTAAGAAAAAAAAATTAACGCAAAAAATAATTTTCTATTAAAAGAACAAAATAATTTGAAATATTAATCATTGATATAGACCACCTTTAAATATATCCGTTTTATCGTGCGTAATACCAACGTAATTACATTTTCATTGTAAATGTGACATGAACGATAAATTAATATATTTTTGGCATAGTTAGTCAAATATAATTAATAAGAATATTAAAAAAAAAACTATTACAAACAAAATACTTGTCATTTGTTGTATCTCTTATCGTGGATACCATATCAATAGATTGACTTGTGACTATATAAACGATTTGCTGTCTAAAAATACCTACTTGAGTAAGTTTGTTGTTAAGGTAATACGGAATTTCCCTTTATAAAAAAGTAGCTATCTGTTAACATCCCGTAGCTCACGATTAAACACTTATTTATTAAAGAACATTACATGGGTAACTTAAATATATAAGGACAATGATCCTGCAGAAGTAACCTATCAACTTCCTCCTTTACATAAAACACACGTTGTTCCTAAGACTAAAACAATTTAAACAAATAGATTTGGCAGATATTATTATAGCTGGGCAAAGACCTCCTTCATACGACAAAAGCTCCTTTAGAGCGTAGACTCATCACGATTGTCCACTTCGAGTTGGCACGGTACATATACCTCAAAATTGCGCCCAGCATATGCAGGTTTACTTACAATGTTTTCCTTTTAAGGAAAAGCACAATGACAAAGTTAAAACAACAATTTAGTGATCCCCGTTCAGGATCCGAAGCGGTGACTCTTAAAGTTAATAAGGAATGTGGAATTGTCACCGATTTTACTCTCCAATAACCGGCACTCATTGTCATATGACCTTCCTCATACCTCCAATGTCGATCGGTTCGATGAATCGCGACGTACAGAACGTTCACATGTAAATCTAATCCCCTTTGTGGTCGAAGGCCGTAAAAAATTATGTGAACGCAATATAGAGATCAAATTTAATCGATCTAGTACTTGCAGTCTAGGAGGCTTCTATAGCATTAGGGTCGTAACAATAGATTTGTAGATAACTAAGTGTTTTTCTAATATTCACAATTTATAATAATGAATAACTCGTATTTATTGAGTCTGCAATGGAAGTCAATTAAGCAATTTTCAAGTCAACCGAACTCTTTTGTAAACCTAGTGATGAGTAAAATTGGTGGTAAACATCTTCGCAGTATTGCCTTTTCAATAAAACGGTTTCAAAGTGTATACGGGACATCAGTGGAAAGATTTTTGGTGTAATATTTATATAGATCGTTGTACTGTTAACATTGCGATAAGAAGAGTGTCTTAACGCAATAAAATACTTTTTAGAAATATGTATATCGATATAGAAACGATACAAACTATGGATGATGGAAATATGTTTCCAAACACATCATATAGAAATCACCTCAAGAGGTTAATAGTAAGAGACGATGTCAAATGATCCTTTATTAATACAGTAAACATAAATTGACGTCAAACGATTCTATATAAAACGAGCCAATCTTCAGTCAATAACAGTCAATGTTTTCTAGCTCGTTTGTTTTTGAATAAAGATGATACATTTACAACACGTTACTTATACCTTGCAAGAATAAAGAAGTTTAAAAAACGATAAACATATTTATGTACTAAATGTATAAGTATATAGTAATACAACTATTAATAAAATTGTATAAAGGAATTTAGAGTTTCGATATTTCAAGAAATATATTGACTATTTGAACGGGTACATACCACGATGGCGTTTTTTAATTTTACCGATATTTCGACCCAGTTGCATGGATCGTGGTCACGACGTTACTGCTGTGGGCGGTTGTGTCAAGCTGTCAAGGGCAGAATCTGTCTACCCTACGTTTGATCCTTTTGTTTTTCACGGAACCCACATCCATTTTTCGGCATACTACACTCACAACGTCACGTTTTAATTTTGAAAAATTGCGTCGTTTGTTCATTTGGCATAACTTGCCGGTACCCGTTCAAATAGTCAATATGTTAATAAACCACGAAAATTTAAGTTTAAAACAATTAGTTTCAAGAAATAACCCAACTTTTCATATAATTATTTTATATCTCAATATTTCAACTGCAAACAGATAATATTTGATTGTTTCTTACATTTTAATAGGCGTAATAAGGTCCTTTCTTTTAACATATTAATTAATTGAGGAGTCATTCTGAGTTATTTGTAGTATGCCAATGCGCTCAGTGAAGTAACTTAGAGTCTATGTTCTAGAAATCCTCTTTCCTAAGTAGGAGAAGGTCTATGCCCATCAATGGGACGTTTATAAGCTGCTAAAAACCTTATATACTTTTGAAGAGTTCAAATAAATGCAAGGAGTATTCTTCGTTACCTTCATTACACATAGATTTCTATATGGGCATTATCACGATATCGTTTCCGTAGCCTACAAGCGATTGCATTTCAGTGAAATAACTATCATTTACATTTGACTGGCTGCTGATTATTCAGGCTACAGTCAATCGCTATTACTATGGCTTATATAAGAGCAATTAATTAGGCCAGGTTTTTATTTAGCTGATACAATTCAACAAGTTGTATCCGTTTTGCATGAATGACGAACTCATAGCGCAATGAAACGTGACCCATGCGCTAACGTTCCCTGGATCTGAACTCCTATGATAAAAATCATTGCAAAATGTATATTAACTTATGCTTGCACGATCTAGTTTTCAATCTAAGCTTATCTATTATCTTAATTTGCTTTAAGATAATAGATAATTAATGAAGTATCAACGGGACGACAGTCGCATCGTAACGTTGTTTTGAGTTGCTCGTCTAGGATATTCAATCGGATCCTTAATGAAAAAATACTGGCCGACTAAACAGGCAAACCTGAAATTAATGGGACACCAACCATTTGTAAAGCAAATTTCAGTGGAAATCAGTCATTATCTAAGGATAGTCAAGAATAGCTTTTCATTTATATAAATAACTTCATTGAATTCAAAATAAAAGAGAAGCCTTCATTCGTTTAAAGGTTACTGTCCGGATATCCGTTTAAAGGAAGGTCATTGAAACTGCTTTGCAATAATATGCGAAAAAAGACACAGAAGTTCTATACCAAAGCTTGCAAAATAATACAACTACATTACATAACTTGTGAAATCATAAGGTACAGTACGCGATGGTGATGATAAATTGTCGTCTGCAACAATATGATATCATTGCCGACAAAACATGTCAAGACAATTAGGACACTATTGAGTTCGATATATATAGATATATAGATATTGTTATCAGAACTGAACCTTTCTATCATTTCTGCCGGAACTCGCAACGGCCTGGGAATACACGTTCTTTTGTCAAAACAATGTTTTATATTTATTGACGTAACATTTTTATCGGAATTACCGTGTCCTGATAATATAATACTGGAGTGTCAAGAGAAGTTTCAAAATGCATTATCTAAAACTTCACAAGGTCATTTTTTTATTCGATAATATTCTCTTCTTATGTTTGATATAATTCTCATAACAATTCACATGCAATAGGATCGTGAATTTTGCCCTTAAATGTTAACTAATTTAAAAATTATTATTATAACACCTTTCTAAGTGCGTCAGTCGTGGCGAGATATCTTTAGAACTTCAGCTTCTTTGACTCATTAAGATTTATAAACTCTAAATTGAACCAATGATACGTGCCGAGAACATAACAGATATATCTTCGGTTATTTAATATGCCAGTAAAATTACGCATAATTTCATTTATAACAAATTCTTACAAAATTATAACCTGAAATCCTTGATATTTTTCGTACATGTTTTTGAACTAGGTCAAACGATCAATAAAGGCTATTAAAAAAAAACCATTCCCAGGCGCCTTTTACAACAGACTGTACCTACTTTATTGGATTTTGCTTCGGAAACAATAGAAAAATAAAAATCATGTATCACACTGAAATACAACTGATGTTGTCAAAGTTTTTAATCAAAATATTCTTTATTCTAGTAGGCTCAAAAAGCACCCTTGAATCGTCAGTAGTCTGTCCGCTGGTAACAAATCTACCACTGATTCGGAAAGTTGAACCCGCTGAGAAGAAACCGGCAAGAAAATCAACGGTTATGCTCATAAAGATAGTTTTGTATTTTACAATGTGTAATACATTGCTTCTGTGAGCAACTGGAATCAAGTCCAAACATTTTTATCACTTAAATAATCTTCAACACTATAATATGCCTTTTGTAAAAGATGTTTTGGATGTTTTGGGCATATTTCTTAAAATTATGTGGAGTCAAATCTAAAACTGATTGAGGTATCTTATTAAAAATGCGTATGCTCAACCCGACAAATGATTTCTGAACCAACTTCACTCTATTTATTTCTTGTGTTAAAATTGTGTGTTTCACTTTTTTTACGGTATAAGTGAATATTATCACGGATATATAATATATTATTCATTATATATTGCGACGGTACTATGACAATTGATGTTTCTTTGATTTTTTTCTTAAGGAAACGTGATCTCAATTGATATATGGCTAAAGAAGTAATACATTTAATATTAAAAAAAAAGTCACGAAGTCATCGTAATTGAAGAGTCTCGCCCTATTATGATAACAACGGTGAATAACAAAGTAAAAAGCTATTTGTTAATCTGAACTAATATTATAATAAGGAAACATTTGTGTTTTTGTATGTATGTATGTTTGTACATTACAAAAAATATTCACAATTGGACAGCTCCATTTTCAATAAGCGACGTTTTTACATTACTTCCTTAAAAAATAGGGTTAACTAAGAACTATTGATGATGAAATGAAAAAAATTCTACAATATTATAGAATGTATTAATATCTACAAATTAGTCCACGATACCATGTGTCTAACTACTGTAGTTGTACCACTATAACTACTTTTTTACATTTTAAAAGTGCTGACAATTATCAAACCACATTATACACACCTCTGTATGAATCCTTATCCTATTAATGATATTTTATTAAAGGTCGATACTATTTAAATTATTAAAATAGGACATTCTATTCAAAAGACTAATTTAAAAATGACAATCTAAGAAAATAAGTCCAACTTAGTAGACTTTTCGCAGCCACGAGATCAACGTGGGTGAAACCGTGAGTATTGTTAGTCTATTCATATAACACCTTAAATAATAGCCTTGGACAGATATTGTAAATTAATTTATTATAAAAAAAAACTAATTTGGTGAGTGCATTAATTTATTCAAATTGATAATTAAGGTAGTCACAGACGACTAGTCTCTAGTGACTAACATAAACAAACGTATTATATTAAAGTAGTAGGTAAGTACTTACAATGTTTACTAATGTAACAAGTATAATATGAAACAAAAATGTTTAATCTCTAGTTGTAAATGAGCTATGACAATAAAAATAACTCTTTTTAAGTTCATCATCATCAACGTTCAACGAGATCATATAACCTGTGCTAATTGCAATTGCTGTAAAATAATAATTATAAAATCAGAACAATGGTATATTATATTATAAGATTATTATATTAATTACAAAAAAAAGAATAAAAAGAGTTGACTTAAAAGTTAAGCAAGTAACAGTAGTGGCGAAGACATTTTTCTGTTAAGAGACGATAATATTAATATAAATATTTCAGATTAAATAAAATTTTAAGGAGACTGTTAAACTAGTTGGTTTTTACATGACAGATAAAAAAAAGCAAAATATGTAATTAAAATATTTTCCTATTTCAGCATTCTTTAAGAGACAACATTGTTAGAACGAATGGAAAAGTTTGTTTCCAAAGTGTGTTTGTAGTAGGTATAACAAGGCAAAGTTTATGTACACTACAGTTTGTCCGCGTTAAGAATGCACTGAGTCATCATTTCAGCCCGTTCTCGTAATTTGAAGAGATTTGATTGGTTAGGGGGTGGAACTAGAATAATGATTCATTACATTCTTAACGCGAACAGACTGTAATTAATCTTCTGTTTGAGATAACGGCATTGAAATATTCTATGAAATTATAGTTTAATGGTTAAAATATCGTATAGTATATCGATCGAGTCGCTGTAGTTCTACGAAAGAAAGGAAGAGATGTACTCGAGTAGGTAAAGGCCTATATTGAACTAGACAGTGTAGACTTGGTAATAAATAGCCAAGTATTTGAACAATCCAAAAAAGAATCCTAGTTACTTATGCGGTTGAAGTATGGGCCATTTATCAAGCCGCATTGTCTTTAGTAGAGTATTCAGGACGGTACGGCAATGCGAAGCATTTAACACTTTCTATTTTTGTCTCGGTGTCAACTTGCCGTGCTTTATTGAGTGATGTTAATAATGTGAAATATTCTGGTCAAACGTGTTTATTTATTAGACGCGTCACTCATAAACTATTCAAATAGTTTTCGCTTCAATATAATAACATTGACATATAATTGAATTAACTCTTTCGAGGCGATCTTTTATTTGGAGGAGATAAAATAATTTCAAAGGCATGTTATACAAGATGTTGGGAGTAAGTATGGGAGAACTTCAATCCAAAAAAGGGTTATTACGTTACTGTCAATATTTTAAAACGGACTGAACGAGTATTACAATAACTTCAACTATCACAGAAGCAATGTAACATAGATATGCATTACGCACTACAAAGCTTTTTTATGAGAACTTCGGCTATACTACTTTTACTATAAGTTAGCTTTGGAAAAGCGCATATTATTAAATGATTTTTTAATTTTTTTCCAAATAAAATTATTTGATAAGAGATTAAAAATAAAATTTATTAAAGTGTAGATATAAACTATTATTCTTTTTCTGGATTTACTTCATAGTCGCTATATACTACATCTATGATATACATACCTCGTGCATAATACGTAATCCATGAAAAAAAAAGTTTTCAGCTACAAATAATTTGATATAATATCAGTTATTGGATCTACGAGTATAATAACCGCAGAGTTAGATATTATAAAATAGCAATAACTCCCATGCTTAGTTAGGAGCCCGCTTCTGAAAACGAAGACAGACGATAGTTCTAATGATACCTTTGATGATGGGACAAAAAAAATCGATCCTGATTAAAATAAAACATATTTTTAAAATTAATACATCGATGAAGTTTAAATTATTTTGTTTTCAATTCCTACTGTTGGCTCACACTGTCAATTCTGTATCAATTTTCAAACATCAATAACATACTTTTTATTCAACCACTGCGATTCAGATATGTTTTAGACTTGTATTGAATGACATTTGATGTGAATTATTTTTTCATATTTCAAACTTATTCCAGAACAAGTATGTTCCTTAGAAAGTTTTAAAAAGATTTAATATTTATCATTGATAAAGTTCGCTCGTTATCACTTCACCTCCATTATTGAATTGGACTAACTAGTACATGAATAATTAATCTTCTGCTTCGACTTAATTCCTTTCCCCATATCATATGACGATTATTTTTTAAATAACAATAGATGTTTACACATATGAAGATACAAGTGTGTTAACTACTTCCATGTCAAGACTATTGTGTCTATATCGGATAAGTTTTAACGGTACTTCATAACAATAGTTTAACAATAGTGAATTAAACTAAGTCAGGTCATCACTCCTTTGAGAAGAATGGTTTAAAGATAGCAAGGATCTAAATATCCATTTCAATATTAATATTTGATTGAAAAATATATGTTAACCTCAAATGTCATCTACAATTCCATCCACAAAATGTTAAAGTATTTTTTAAAGACTGGAAATTTGAATAAACACGTAAATAAAAAAGTAATAATTTGAGGTATACATACAAACGTACAGAACTCTCTTTAAATAGACGATATTTAATAGTCGCGGGTTTATATTTGTGTTATAGACGTGCAAATATTTTAAAAAGTTCACGATAAACTGGTTTTAAATGGATGACCTCGCAAAATGTTATTGAAGAACAATCACTTTTACATCTAATTGTAGGCAAATAATAGCTTCAAGCGTTTATAGTCAATATTTTATAATAGCAGCGATTTTTTATCAGAATTAATATTAATGGAGTTCTTTAAATAACGTTTAGTATCAAGATAGAGTAAAACCTTATGAAATTTCCTAATAAGAAATAATTCTGTTACATCATTTGTGTGTTATATTGTCACACTGACCTATAAATATTATAGGCTTCTTTTTCAGACCAAAATCAGAAACGATACAGAGAGAAAATAATTTATAATTAAATGTATAAGAATGTTTCAAACTGTAGGATCAATCAACGTAATATTCAGGATTAATTCTGCAACCTTTTTTTTGTATATTGCTGACAGGTTTTCGCTTGACTGTGATCACACCTAATGGTAAGTGATAATACGATCTCAGATGGAAGCGCTCTAATCTGGAACGAGGCAATTTTACCTCCTATACTGTCTACATAGCATCGTACCGGAACACAAATCTCTTTGCTTTGCGGTATATCTTTGCTGGTAAGGTAGTAACTAGAAAATGTAATTTCCCAAATTCGATCGAACCCTGAGCCTTTGTTAGCAATGCGATTAATAACACCACTGCACCAGCGAAGCTGTCTTTATACTGTATAACAGATGTTATTAAAGATGACGTTTGCATTATTATGTTATAATGTGAGAGACATAGGAATACATTAACCAGACGAATTTCCAAGCCAAGCTACGTATCACTTATAGATCCTTATGGGTCAATGCCCTGGAGGCACCAAATATTCTCTGCTTGCATAAAGCACTGAGGGTAATAGGATCAGGGTAATGCGGGGGTACCGTACAGTATTCTGGACAGGGGCGATTCTTCTGGCGGGTCCTCCGTCGCTGCGGGTGGAGGTTTTTGTGACCGTCTACCGACACAGGGTGGCGGCGAGAGCACGTGTTGCCAACGATGTCCGGAGGATCAGAGCTCTGGCCGACCAGGCTCTAGCCCAAAAATGGAAGGAGAACCTCGGGTTCCCAGAAGCGTGCGTGGCCATTGTGGCGGCGATGTAACCTCATCTAGAAGAATGGCTATCCCGAGAGCACGGGTCGCTCTCCTAAAGATTGGTGCAGGTTCTGACCGAGTATGGATGCTTTTGTAAGTTCCTGCATCGAATTGGCCGGGATTATTCACTCGCTTGTCAACAGTGTGGTGCAGCTATTGAGTCAACACATCACACTGTGGCAGATTGCGCAGCCTGGGATCGTTAGCGTCACTTCCTGGTGGCGGTGATCGGCGGCGATCTCCCGCTGGGGAGCATTATAGATGCGAGGCTCTCCAATGAGAGGATGTGTAGACTCGCTTAAGTTGGCCCATGAGCGAGAGAGGGAGAATGCAGCGGATGCTCCCCTTCACTGCCGAAGGAGGCAGGGTAGTAGGCGGCATCCTCAGTCGGTTTTGTTCGGGAGTGTCAGGGTGAATGCGCAGGAACAGGAGGGTGTCGCTGGGTTTTAGTGGGTATTCTGGCCTTGCCGGCGAGTCTACACATGCATGCCCACACTCCCTGCCTCGTTTGCGCAAATGCATTTCCCAGCGAAGAAAAAAAAAGGGTACTAGGCGGCGCTTATTTGTGCGCCTCCTCTTGCCTCCTTCCTCAGTTAGAATCATATTAGGTACCAGGGACGAATGAGAAAGTAAAACTCCTGGTGCCTCACTTATGGATGAAGAGGATTCCGCTGGGTTTTAGTGGGTACTGCGAGATCTCCTCCCTCCCCGAGTCCCAAACTCCTGACCTATAGGTCGGTATGTGGTGTCCACTACTATATAAATACATACATATAAATATTCCTACATACCCTTAAAGTAACAAGTGCCTTAATAAATTTTCTTTCACTGATTCTTAAATTACAAATAAACCTTCGTAATTATAAGCGTCGAAGTAATATAGAAACGTTTGTTGAAGACAGATAAAATTTAAGTACTTCTATACATATACAATACAGCAAGTCCTTAATTGCATTTGTATCGGCTACCGAGACGTAAGCGTCCGGCGATAACAAGATAACAGTTAGAAAGCGCGGTTGGAACAACACCAACCGCGTTACGCGCTCTAGGCAAACTTGAAACAGAACCTGCACTTCGCAGTACAAATAAGGTAACTACGGCCATTTCAAACTGTTGACCGCGTCAGTAATCTAAACTAATATTATAAAGAGAAAACATTTGTATTATTGCATGTTTGTAACAGTTTCACACAAAAACTACTGGACCGATTTCAAAAATTCTTTACCCATTAGAAAATTGCATTTTCTGTGAGCGACATATGCTATATACATTTTAAGGGATAGGGATCCCTGATAATAATGCATTAATGTAACCCAAGGTATGAAAAAATTGGTTACATAAAATCTGTTGTTGCGTGTGTTGGGGAAACTATTGATGATAGAACAAAAAAATGTTTCATTATGCCGCGATACCAATATGTCCAACTACTGTAAATAATATTAAAGACCGTTTCAATACCTATTAAATTCTTTAAAAAATATTAAAATCGGACATTCCATTCAAAAGATATAACCAATTTAAAAATGTCAATTTAAAGAAAATCGTTGCGACCCTTGTAACTGGGCCTGCGACTGGTAAGTTGGCTTATATTCCAAGAATACCAATGGTACCCACTGAATATCGGTACCTATACTGTTTTTATTTTCTTCAAGCCAAAAATTACTGGAGCTATTTAAAGATTCTTTCATTACCTCCTAGAAATCAAGAATTTTTCATTTGTATTATGTATGGGTATTAAATTTGCGAATGTTGGATATTCTACGTAAATGAAGTTACGAATTTAAAATGTATTAGTTATTTGTTCGTTGTAGAGTGAAATCTGAATATCGATTAGATTATAAATGTAAGTGTCTATCTAATAATCTGTAAGGAAGTAATTAAAATCTATATAAAATCCAACTTTTATGTTAATGAAAATAAATCTTTCCGACTTAGTAGACTTTCCACCGCCACGAGATCGGTATCTTATAAATTAGTAACTTTTTAAAATTGACATTCATTTCATAATGATATAGATATTTTTCTTCGAGTTAACATAATGTAATTCTTTGATTTCAACGAGATATAAACTGCTATTTTATTATATATTTTCAAAGACAAACAATAACTAAAGCATAAGAAATAAGATGTTGTTTTGTTTGTTTGACTTAAATGTCTTCCGTGTTCGTAAAACAGATAGATTATAATGTGGATCCAAGTAAACGAATTGCTGTACAAAATCTGTGTATTCAACTGTGTATCAGACGTTGCAAGGTCACCTCTCACGATAAGCGTCAACTAGATCCAACAATCGAATCTTAAAACTAGGAAATATAATCTTACTACACAGTATTTCAATTAAAAATTTAATTAAAAATTCTAGATCGAAAGTAGTAAATAGTAGAAGTAAAACCAAGAGGTTATATTGCTTATAATATATGCAACATTTCAGAAATGACTGAGTTATTGCGGTTTTTCTTTCACAATTTAAAGGGAGAGATTACTAACATTTTACGATGAGGATTACTTGATTATTTGATGAAAAGTGTTGATGCATTCTAACATATTATATTACATAACATAGTATATACATTTATTCTTAGGCTGGCAACGCAGCCGCGGTCCCTATGATGATGCAGGTTTCCATGGGCGGCGGTTAACATCAGGTGACCCGCCAGCTCGTTTGTCAGCCATAATTATACAAAAAAAAACAAAACATAGAATCGCGATAACCTAGTAAAAGGTAATTAACCATTTATGGATTTTACATAGCATCGCACCGGACCGTTATTTTATTGCTTGGTTGCTCAAAATTGGCCAAGACCAAAGCCGTGCATCACATGCAATTATCAAAATGTATCCTAACGAGAATCGAACCTACGACCTCTGCCAGCGAAGAGAGTAGTCACACCATTTGCCCAGGGAGGCCGTCAAAATATATCTTGACTTAACTCCTAGCTAAAATCATCTTTTGGACTTGCATTTAGTGTAATGAGCTGTTACGGAGATTAATTCGATAAAAGACAATCAAAATTTAGAGTGTTACTAAAGTATTAGTATTAAATTCGAGAACACGATACTTTTTTTAGATAATTACAAAAATGCAAGTAAGTTTTTGACGGCCTCGCTATAGCAGTCGTGCGAATTTAGGTAATTGCAATTTCAAATTTGTCTGGACTGGTGGGAGGCTTCGGCAGTGACTAGTTACCACATTTTAGTTTCCGTACGGTGTTGAGTAGAAAATTTAATACCCATTTTTGAATTAGCCCAACCCAGGAACCCTCATGTCTGTGGCCGAACATATTCTACCCTCTAGAACATTTATAAAATAACTTTAGACAAATTGTAGTTATTCAACATCAAATCAACTTTTTCTAAAGCATTCAAGATTGCTTCAGAATCCGTTTAAGTTCAGTCCCTCGAA
Source organism: Elymnias hypermnestra (assembly GCA_015832385.1). Lineage (NCBI taxonomy): Eukaryota > Metazoa > Arthropoda > Insecta > Lepidoptera > Nymphalidae > Elymnias > Elymnias hypermnestra. The sequence continues at coordinate 1,117,600 of JACTOM010000867.1, forward strand.
GAATGATTAGCACTTTTAATCAACAGGTGAGCGCCATAAGAAAACGAACACCTTCCGGTGCCCGAGATTAAAATAAAGCCACATGGAGCCCGATGGTACATATAGAAATCTTATTTTTAAGTCATATAGAAGTGTTTTTATTCAAAAGTAATCAATGCTAGTGTTGTGATGTTTATTTAAAGAACGAATTTAATAAGATACCTTTTTGACTTATAGTTTTCGGCTACGTTCGCCGCTTTCGTCAATGTATATATCATAATCGTCAATACAAATACGAAAACTTGATTAATCAAGATCTTAACTAAATAATTAATGTACTGTGGTGAAATATTTGATTAAGTGCCTTAATAGAATGTATAATAAATTAAAATATGTTTGCGTCATGATATTAGTTTTTGTATTAATAACGTCGCTTAGGCAGGCTGGAAGCTTGTTCGTGGAGTACGACAGTTGTAGTTTTTATATTAGGTGTATTAGTAAAGCGTTAAAGTATTAATGTATTGAGTTTAATATTTAATATAAATAAATCAGGATTAATAGAATTATACTTATAATTAAAAGAATATGTGTTATAAATCACTACACTAGTATAAAGTAGGTTTTTTTTAATCTAGTTAAGTTTTTAATTTAGAAAATAGCACATATACAAAAACAACTAACATTTTCCTCCTTTTTAAGATAGCCCTTCAAAATTTCTTCCCTTTCACGTTTTCTTTTCATTAATAACAGGTTACCGCTTGACTGTAATATTAACTGATGGTAAAAGATGATACATCCTAAGATGCTTAAATGAGTAATTTATGTAAGCTATTCATTACTTATAGAAATCACTTGTACTAATACTTGTATTATACGTCTTATAAATCGCTTTTGGTAGGTAAATATTAGTCTAATGTTAAGCAAACTAACAGATAAACAAGATTTTCAAAAAACATTTGCATTATATTTTAATTTAAACAACCGTAAGTAATTAAAATGCTTTTATATTAAAATAGTAAGTTTAATTTTATATGTGCGTTTAAATAAGAATAACTCAAAAGACAGTAGGAGTATATTGTTTGCAAAGTTAAAAGATAAAATGGCAAAACCTTAACTGTAAAGTCAGACACTATCTCCATATTAACACAACTGGTTCCGATTTTATGGCAACAAAGAATGGTGTATGCGTCATTGGCTTCGAAATTATGGAAAATCCAATCAAGTTCTGCTATTAAATTTAATTTAATTTCTATAGTTATTTCTCTATAAAATTTGTATATATATAAAACATTAAAAAATGTTTCTACATGTGTCCTTTATAGTCTTTGAAACTATCAAAACAGATTACGGTGTCTAAATCCAGTTTTATTAGAAAGGCAATAACGCGAAGATACTTTTAAGACAATTAAACTTACTTACTCATTACAGGATTTTTAAACAACTTGAAATTGAGCAAAATTAATCCTTTCGCAATATAGACTGTCACTAAGTCCGGATTTTCTCAATTTGCCACGGGAACACATTTGTGTTTATGTATGTATGTAGGTTTTTTATGTTTCCACACAAAAACTACTAAGCCCATTTCCCAAATTTCACCATTAGAAAGATGCATTTTCACTGAACAACATAGGCTATATTGCTTTCTCAAAAAAAATAGGAATCCCTAATAAAAGTGCATTAATGGAACCTAAGGTGTGAAAAAATTGGTCACAAAAAAGTGCGAGCGCTGGGAAAACTATTGATTATAAAACAAAAAATGTTATTCTATATTATAGAAGGTATTAGTATCTACAAAAAAGTCGGTAATACCAAATGTCCAGCTACTGTAGTTATGCCACTATAACTACTTTTTTACATACAAAAGTTAATATAAGTGCCGACGATAATCAAACCATATTATTCATACCGCTTAAAACTTATCCAATTAAATGATATTTTATTAAATACTGTTTCATTACCTTTAATATGTCGGACATTCGGACATCGGATCGGACTTAGCAGACTTTTTACCTAGTAAAACATATTTTGGTTTCAATAAAATTTGGACGTGACTTTTTGTGCAATTTTTAATTTACAACAAGGGAGAAAATGGTGTTAATCAGGAAGTTATTTATATTATCACTTTTAATATAACCGTAAAAGTCTTTTAATAATCTCTTAAGGCGTTTGAGAGATAAAGCCAATAAGTAGACATCGAAAACAATAGGGGGTTGTTTAACAACTTAATTTTAGTCATATGGTTATAGAAAAAAAGCCTTTTTTTATCATAAAATAATAAATAGCAATAAATGATCAAAGGGGTTTCACAAACATTAGTCAGTGAAAGTAAGGAAGGTGGATAATAAACAGACGTTATTTCCTATATAGTCATCAACGTGAATGGTAACGAGATGACAATATTTCCACGTAATGGCAATAAATAACATAACGTTATTGCAAAATTACATATTTCGCAATAATTTCATTGTTATATTTGCGTTAAACTGGTTGTGCTTGTCGTCGTAGTGGCAACACGTTGCATCTAAGACGTCTGTGAACTCGCCTTCGCCCACACCTTGACATAGGCAATTATAGAGATATTAATCGCTATTGGATACAAGTTTAAACACATCAGAAGATTTGTGTTTTGTTCGCTTTTATCCTTACATGTTATAAATCTACATCCTCCGCCGCATCGATCTATACAACGTATTAAGAGACCGCTTCCGGAAACGAAGAGAAATGACACATTTACACGGAAAAAAAAATCATATTTCTAAACGTTTTATTAGCCCTATTCACGCATTTGCATAATAGTACAACTAATTAAAACTATAGTTTCTTAAAAAATATATTACTTTACAAAAAAAAAAAAACGCAACACTGAAACAAAATCAAAAACAGCTGAGCCGCGAACACACGGGTCAATGAACTGAATAACGCGCTCCGCGGCCGTGCGTTCGTTGATTTTGACTTTTCATTGCGGGTTTATTTTTAATAAACGATTACCTAAGGTGTCATTACCATCGTCTGTCTTCGTTTTCGGAAGTGGTTTCCCAACACCTTGTATCTGTCCGCAATAAACCAAGAAACCATTGAACAGATTCTCATGTGACAGATGAAGCTTATGTGTATAATATGTTAAGGTTTTGTTTTTAGACAGACTGTTGGAAAAAATCAAGTTACAAGAATGAACGCTTCCTAAGCCCTCAATAGATATATCAACACAATGTATGGTAGGTATGGTAGTAATCTCTTTTTTAATGATATACAAAAAAAGTCCGCGATGGGATATGTCTATCTTTTAAAATTAATTCACTATAACTTAAAAAAAAGTGTGCATAGTACATACGTCAGAAGTGAAACTTCTATGGCAAACTAATTTTTAAGTCTTGTTTATATTTATGCAAATATAAAACTTCAGATTACCCTGTCAGAGGGAAGGAAAAAATATGTTAAGAATTTGATTGTCATTAAAATAATAAAAGTCGAAAATTAATACAAATAATTTACTCAAATCTTAAATGACGAATTGTAAATAAAAATGCCACGTGCTTTTTGTCAATATTAGGAATTATTAATTAAATTTTGTTTTTGAATGTATGAAAAATAGTATATTAAATGTCGAGTGGCAAATTGAAATACCACATGTTATTTCTAAATATTAAATTACCTAACCTTCACACGAATTAGCATGAAAAACGCTGCACATCGTCGTGGCGATAATCACGCGTTTCATCCGTAAAAATTTTACTCATGCGCTTAAAGAAGTTTCACTTCAAAAATGGTTACCCCTTGATTTTTAAATTCCTCTACTATTGGTTCACAAGCTTTTATTATATCTTTTTCTATTGTTAATATGATTTTAAATCATCTCAAGTAGAAATACATTCTTTTAAACTTGTAGCCAATAACCCTTGATAATAATACAGTGTATTCATATAATAATTCATTAATTAAATTTATTTTGCAAAGCTATTAACAGCTCACGTAAAAGGTTCCTTTAGATTTAGCTTTTGAAGTTGGCGTTATTTCGTAGGAGTTCGTTTATCCATAAAATTATTAATTAAGCTGCAGTCACCGTCAAGGTAACATATTCGTATAAAACCACAAAAGACCTCGTAAAACTTAATTGATGTAAATCTCGCTAGATTTGCGAGTTTCTACTATAAACTTTATCAGCACGTACCATCCAGTGGCATCACGGTTAAGTGTCAGCCGTACAGGTTAAGCTTGACTGCATAATGAAAGCCGATAAGACGTAATTGATAATTTATAAGATTACTCTATTAGCTTATATTTTAAAACGTTTAAATCCACAATTTACCATCAACTGTGGTATTGAATCTGAACTTTAAACTCTATAAAAACTGTACTTAATTTTACTATTTTATTGCTTCCGTTTTGCGGAAAACTTTTAAAATGAAAAAGAAACCGGTTACATTAAAAAGACTTAAGCAATTTAGACTGTCGCTAAGTACATTATAAGGACGATACCGCGAAGAAAAGGTAGTTTTAAAATAAATTATGTTACATGTCGTTTAATATTTATTTGTATAGTAAACAAACAAGCTACGCTGTAGATGTCCATGCTGTTACTTATGCACCTGGAAATTATCGTATTCGTTGAAATTTTAGAACAGAATTTAATCTACATTACTCTATATACCATTCGCTATGTGGTAGTGAAAATCCCACCAAAATTTGTCAACTTTTTTCAGAGATTTGCGTTAACCACCTTTAAATAATACATAAATAAGCTACGCTTCGCTGTAGATGTCTGCTATTATTTTTATACCGGAAATTTCTCGTTTTCGTTAATAATTTTAATAAAGAATGTAGTCTGGATTATTCTGTATACCATTAGCTATGTGCTAGTGAAAATTCTATCAAAATTTGTCAACCTTTTTCAGAGATTTGCGATACTAGAAGCTACGCTTCACTATAGATGTCTCTGGTATTACTTATACACCTGGATTTTTTTACCTCGTTTTAGTTAAAATTTTAACAAAGAATGTAGTCTGCTTTATTCAGTACACTATTAGCTATGTGGCATTGAAAGTGTTATCAAAATTCGTCAACATTTTTCGGTGATTAGTGGTAACTGACAAATTGACGTGAAAATTCAGGAAATCATATTTTTTGTATGAGTGTAAACATTCAAATGAGTTTAAAAAAAGTTATCTTGACAAATTCATTACATTCATATCTACACATAATGAATTTTAAAAAGTATAAGAAAAACTGCAACTTATTTAGTTTTTTTTGTTGATGAAACACTTTACTTAATATATAATATTGTTTGAATCTCGCAATCGAATATTGGTAAGAATGGCTTAGAATATTTCGATTGTGTGGGTAATTTGTTGAAGATAAAATAAATATTTATGAGATAACGATAAATTCCTTAACAGATCCTACGTGACTTTGTTCAACCTAAAGTAATATTCTATTTATTTTGTAAGCATGTTTTAGGAAATGGCTTAACAAATTAATTCTGCCTGATTATGTCCGCAATATAATGTATATATATACACACACATAATAATACATAAATTCCTCGTGACCGTGTCTGATTGTGGGTTTTGTTTATTTTTTCTTTATGCCAATTTTTTTTTACACCGAGAGATGATTAACTACGACCCTAGCTATATAATATGTTATATAAGCTAGTAAATACATAGCGCCGTACATTAAATCCCACATTTATATAAAGACGAAGTTTCACTAGTATAATATAAAATAAATAGACAGATACCTATGGTCAGTCGAATGCTTAACAGAGCCTTTTATCGAAATACCTACTATTCGAACACGATCTTTTATTATAAGTTAACTCTCCCTAAATATATATCTTGCTCATATTTTCGTTACTATGATATTGTTTTAATATTGTATTACTTGTTCATTATCTAGTCTTTGTTAATAATCACGCTATAGTCAAGACCAAACGATTTGGAACGTTCCGGTTCTGTGTATTACTTGGAACCAATTAGTAATAGAAATCAATATAAGACTGTTTTCATTTAAAAACTATACTTTAACCGCATCTTTGGGATAAATCACTGGTATTTTGAGTAATGAAGCCAACCTGTGGTGCAATAGCCGTCGTCGTTTCTGAGTCCGCCGTTTTGCTGGTGTCCAAGGTATCTAGTAGAAATTACGATGGTCTGCATGACGCCCTCCTTGACACACCCAGACCACAAATTTTCCCATCAGTCACTGGGCTAGAACGTAGCAACAATTCAACACTGGGGACACTAACGGCCGAACCACCGAGCCGTAACACACGCACTCACAAGCAATTGTTACCGTTCCCTATTCTGCATACCGATTGATTGCCGACACTGTTTCCTCGGGTGACATTAAACAAACTTTCAATGTTTTGGAAACAATCGTTGCATTCGAGTTTATAACCGAATCAAAATTACACACCGTATTTCCTTCATGAAATGCGAGGCGTCTAAACGATCACTGTCAATATTAAATATATACGACAAAATCTTAATGTGAACGTATCCGGGACTGTTCGATATTTACGGTAGCGGAACAAGCGCGTCTATTCCGGTATAGCGTCTACTACTCGTGAATACCTCCAATGTACTGACCGGAGGCAGCTGTGCGAGACTGACAAAAAGAGAAAGAACTATATTCTGACGTAGTAGGCTAGTAAACGCTTCCCCAGTCCGTACAAACGAAAATGTAACTTATATTGTTTTCAAATAAGATTCAATTTGGCTTTGCGAAAATTTCTGCAACAACACAGCTGAGTCAGTTTCCTCGAACATAGTGTGTGGAAATTCGAGACGTTTTGAAAGGTACTCATTGGGTGTGAAAGAGATAGGTATAGAGGACGAATACATTCGAGCAACGCCGATCTGACTACGAAAACCAAGGCCGGGAAACGTCACGTTTTGCAAAGACTAGACTAATGCCCTTATATACAACGTTCTTATATATAGTAATGCAAGATTTATGTCGTAGTTTATTGCCCTTTTCTTAATTATCATACGAATAATATGTATTTCATTTGAATGAATTTATTTATTAAAAGAACAGTACAGTGGTATTTTATAAACACGGGAACGATCATATTGTAGAAGTATAAACTGTGTTGCAGTGAACAACGTCCTCCCTTATATAAAACACACATAGTTCCTAAAACTATAACAGATTAGAGAAATAAATTCGGCAAATGTGTGTGAGTCTGATTGTGTGTGCGTGTGAGCACGGATGTTTTTATGTTATGCTTAGAGCATTATGTTATACGGTATTCTACTTTGGAGTAATGCTGATGATAGGTAGATACAATATTTGTATTGCATAAAATACACTCACAATATGGGTCCAAAAGAGTCGCTAAGAGATATTCAGAGCAGTTAAAATAATGACAGTTCACTGTTTGCTTGTTTGCAAAACTAGCTGTATATCCCTAAAAATATTGACTCTTCTACGACAAAAATTGAATGCAGCTCATCTAACTTAAGAAATGAAAGTAAATTCTTATAATTGAAAGATTACCTAGAGGATAAAAAAGCCTGGGAGTAAATTAATTACTCTAATCGAAATTTAGTAAATTAAACACAAATATATTGTAATGATGACGAGAAAAAAAAAGTGACACCCGTCTAACTACTTTGTGGGCTCTTCTCAGAACAGGGCACGAAGGAACCCTCGTAATCTTTTGATCATCAGTCGCACATTGAAAATATTGAAAAAACTGAACTTGACGATTCAAAAGTGCTGTAATAATTTAGGATTCAATCTGAAATAAGATTGAATCGAATAAGAAGGATTATACCTTAGTACAGGTTATCTATATAACCTCTAACGTATATGTTCTAATGCTATATTAGAAATATATCTATACACAATTGCGAAATAAAACAAAATGTCTAAATCAACCAATGATATGATAAAATTTGGTAGTGGCTCAGCGTTATTCAGCGGAAAATGGGTTCTTGACCCAAGAAATATGGACGTAAATGGATTCTGCTGCGTATTTATTTTACTGGAATGTTAGAACCCCTTTAATGGAGAAATTTTATTTTGTGCTTTCAAATTTAGGACTAAGTTATTAATAGATAATGACAGCCTCCGTGGCGCAAACTTTTAAAAGAATGTTCTACACTAGGCTTCTCATGTATATATGATGACAACATATTTATATATTGTTTTATTTTTATTAGGTTATTAATATGTTTGTTGTTATATGTAATAGTATGAACATATTTGTATATATGCTTATAATATTGACTACCTCAAGGCTGTCTGGAAGAGATCGCTATTTAACCATAAGACACAATTGTACTTTTATTTATCTGATATTTAAGTATATTTTATTGTGCAATAGAGAGTTTAAATAAATAAAATTGGTAGAAATTTTAGAGTAAGTACATTTAGGAAATAGCATTTTCTTGTTTATCTGAGTGTAATTTGGTGGGAGGCTTCGGCATTGACTAGTTACCATCCTACCAGCAAAGACTTGTCGCCAAGCAAAAAAACTGCGTAACTAGGTAAACCAACTCTTACCAAGTTAATCTGCGCTTGATTTCACCTTGATCTTGATAAAAATTACTTTAATCTCAAATGACGAATTGTAAAATAAAATGCCAGGTGTTTTTTATCCATGGTACAATATAAATTTAGATTTATGAAAAAAAGTATATTAAATTATTAAATGACGAGTAGCATATTAAAATCTCAAACGTTTTTTGTTAATATCAAAACTAACTAACCTTCAAACGAATAATATCATAAAAAACGCGGCTCATCACGCGTTTCATCAGCAAAAATTTTACACTCATGCGCCTAAAAAAGTTACACTTCAAAAATTAACCAAATATATCGAAATTATATCATACAACAGTTAATCTATAATTTCAGAGACCAGGGGTCGCTCTCTTACAGATTGGTGCAGGTTCTGACCGGGCATGGATGCTTCGGAAAGTTCCTGCATTGAATTGGCCGGGAGGAGTCACCTGCTTGCCAACAGTGTGGTGCAGCTATCGACTCAACGCATCACACTGTGGCGGATTATGCAGCCTAGGAACCTCAATGTCATCTACTGGTGGCGTTGATCGGCGGTGATCTCTCGCTTGGGAGCATTATAGGTGCGATGCTCTCCAATGAGAAGAATTGGGTCGTAGTATTCTACTTCTGCGACACCGTAGTCTCGCTTAAAACGCAGGAGATGCTCCTCCTCACGGCCGTAGGAGGAAGGGTACCAGGCGGCGCGTTTTTGCGCGCCTCCTCCCGCCTCCTCAGCTGGACTCATCATCTCATCACCAGGGATGAATACTAAAGTGCCTCACTTATGGACGAAGAGGGTTTTGCTGGGTTTTAGTGGGTATTGTAAGGTCTCCTCCCTCGCCGAGTCCCACACTCCTGACCCATAGGTCGGGGTTCGTGCCGGCATTTCCCAGCGAAAAAAAAGGTTATCTATAATAACTCTAGCTAGTATATACTGACAATATTCGTAATATATTACACAATTGACTACATGTATTTCTATACAGTCAAGTAAACATACGTCAAATGTCACACCTGTTTCAACAAAAAGTAAAATGTGTTTCATTCTTCAACGCGATCAGTATGTGTGCAAAACAGTTAGCAAAAATTGTGTAACATTTTTAATATTATTTCAACTTCACTTACACTGTCAAAGTATTTTTATATTGCAGTTTCATTTATAATTTAACAAAAAAATTCAAACGACTAATATCATTAATTTCCATATTTATTATATTCATTTTTTTACACAATTATCACGCATTGTGTAATAAATACTGATGCAATGCATAACAATTGTAAATATTATAAGGTTGAATAAATAATGAGCCTTGCCTGGATGATTTCTAAAGGTAAGTAGAAGTTTTTCCACGTTCACACTGTGCAAATTTCAAAGATTGAGAATGGACAAATGTGATAAACTAGCTGTTCACCGCGGTGTCCGATCCCGTGGGAATATAGTGTTAGCGATCGTTTGTGGATTGCTATTAAATTGCTATATTTGTTTATTATGCTGAGGTCTTTGTAATTATATCAGTGAAACGTGCACTCACTAATTCTCAAATTTATTAAAGTCAGATTAGTCGTCGTTTTCACGACGGCTGTGATTGGTTGACTTATTATTTTCAAGTAGGGCGTTTGTTATAAGAAAGGGAGCACAGGAGAATGAAGTAATATTCGCCTAGTGACAGTTCTTAGTTTGTATCAACGTTAGTATTGTGTTTTAAGTCATTCAAAGTATGTAATATAATAATGAAGATTATGAGAATAGTATTACTTAACCTTAACTTAGTGAGCGACTCTAAAAATAGGGAACGCTGTATTAAGTGACCGTCAAACTTTGCGAAAGCAACATTTGAAATTAAATTTGCCTTACTAAAAACTTAACTGTAACTTGCAGGTATAACCTTCCTAACGTATATTTCGTTGGTGGTCAAACGTAAATAAATAAAGCAATCACTTTGAGAATTCAAGTATATAGAATTATAAAAAAAATATTTTATATATTATATTTAAGTTTCTGGTACTGTTCCGCCCTATTATTTATTTTAGTCAGCTTCTCAACATAAAAAGGTTGTCTGGAAGATATTACTTGTAGCATTAAGACCGACTTTGCACGCTATGATTATAGTAATAAGTATCTTAGTTTATATGTCCTTTATATCTTGTGTGTAATAAAGTGTTTTCTCTCTCCCGCTCAAGTCAAAAGGGAGGGAATGAATGAGTTAAGTGATCTATACCATCTTGGTATTATAGGTTTTCTGGTTCCAAATTGGTTAAGGGCACATTATTTAGATGGTTTGAAAGTCTAAAAAGGATAAAGGTGGAACACAATTCTAGTGTTTTCAATTTTTAAGTTATTGTAAACAAAAGTTAAAACTAACAACTTTTACAACTATATACTGTATTTACTGCCTCATTGGTCTAGTGCTTAGGTTCGATTTCCGGGACTGGCCAATTTAAAGTTGATATTGAGGTTTCAGTTAAGATTTTCTCAATATTTGGCCGAAGTTGGGAAGTTGGCAGTGTGTTCCAACCCCGTGCCTCGGAGAGCAAGATAAGCCGTAGGTCTTGCGCCTGATCTCTCAAATTGTGTCGGAAACCCGTCACATTGAATGCCTGCTAATCCGCAGTGGAGCAGTGTGGTGGGTTTTTGCTCAAAAAAACCCTCCCTCATGTGAGTGAGAAGGCCTGTACCCAGCAGTGGGACGTTAATGGGTTGCTACTTACTTTTTTACTCTTAGGAAAACTTATCTTTTTCATTTTTTACCAAGCTGTCCATCTGTTTGTATATTTGATTCGGCTAATTTTTAAAACAACTGGACTTAATTACTTGTATAAAAAAATTGGATTCCGGGAATACAAATCAAAGTATCAGGAGCCAAAACTATTGAGTTTTGCGACGAAGTCTCTGACAAGGAACGGGTTTCCCCATATTCTTACAGGATTGAGAATTGCGCGTTGTAGCACAGCTTGTTTAAAATATGAGCCTTATTAAATAACAAACAATACAGTAAATGAAATGCTACTGTAATGTGGATGTAACAACGATTTCAAGAGAAAATTGGAAGCTAATTAGTACAAAATTTACGACCCAGATGAAAATATCCTTTTACGTTTAATCATTTACATATCTGCGAGTGATTATCATAATTCAGCGGAACGCTGGCAGCGTTTTATTGACTTAGCTCAGAATATTCATGTTTTCTCTCTCGGCATCTGCTGATCGTTGGTGCGTGGCTTTGACGATAATGTGTCGCACATTTGTTTCAGTTTGCCGAAATGGTATTTCCGCTATTTCGTTACCTTTACATATTATATACAAAAAACACAAATTCATACATACATTTATACAAGGTAAGTAGTAGTAGAGCGTTTCTACTGCTGAGCACATGCTCTTTTTTTTTCTCTGGGAAATGCCTTTACGCATCCCGTTGAAAAAAATTCTCCTATCGGGAGTGTGGGACTCGCAGATACCAGAATACTCCTTAAAACTCAACGGATCCCTCCTCATCCATGAGTGAGATCATTGTGGTTCCCTAACCGCATTCTACTCTAGTGTTCTGGATGACACCGACTGTAAGGCCCTACAATAAGGTATATCATTTAGAACATATGTGCGAATTTTACCAGTCAGCCTACACCGATGACGAGGAAGGGCTTCAGCCGCTTGCACCCTTAGCCTCTCATTTGCCTCCTGGCAAGATGACGGTCTCGCAAAAGAAGGCAACCGCCCTCTACGCAGATTCACCAGTAAAAGAGCTCCGCTAACCAGCGACAACAAGATATGCCACTGGACACACAAGATCTACAGGAGCACCATGACAGGCGAGCGTTTCCTCACGGCTTACGACCTGTTGCAGTTACTTGCCGAAGCAACTATGGCCGGTCAACACCTGCACCAGACGTTAGGAAATAGATCCGTGCCCCCTGGAGTCACTCATAGGAGAGGGGGTTATTAAAGCCACAAACGCTTCTCCGCTGTAGGTTGGCAGGCTACACAAATCCCAGAAATGCTCCAGGGAGAAATTACAGTAACCAGCCTAGGAGTCGACCATGTGATACAGTTAGTAAAAGTTCACGAGTTAAACCACTAAGCCGTTCCGGTTATTTTTAAAATATTTAAATGAATCAGCTGACAGCGAACAATCAATGCGAGGATGGATGGTGGACTTATTTACCAGCTTTCATTGAATATTGATTGTGCCATTTAAAGGTCATTTATCCCCCAGTTTCCCGATATAAACCAAAGCTTAAATAATTAATTCACGCCATAACAATTATATTGCATAAGTTTTTGTATAATGAGTAATTTTAGAGAAACTATACAGACAAACACAACGTGCTCTCTTAGCAAGTTCAGCCGGTCAAATTTATGATAATAAAAAATATAATAAATAAATAATTACGCGACTTACATAAGCGGCGAAATCATAAAGTGATAATTATTTAAATCCGCAATCAGATTAATTGCTTCTTTACGATTACGTTTAAGTGAAAACATTAATGTCTACATAATATTGCTTTAGTTGCATTATGCGATAAAGAAAGTTGTCCAAGTGCTTGGAAAGTCGCTGTTGAGTCGTTAGAATTCTGGGCATTGTGACAGTTTGCAAGATGCATTTCGGATAAGCGGAGATGGTAGCGATGAATTGATTTGCATATGCATAAGAACCTACATGCAATAAACAAAGAAAATGTTACGTAAGGCTGCCTCTTATACTAAGAATACATAATATTTCCCCACTAACGATTAAATTAAGTCAAAGAGATAACTTTTATGTTAGGTCAAATTGAAGCAGACGCAAACTTTCTTCTCTTCTTATAATTTACTCGAGGAATCTTTCCATTTTGTGTAATTAATTAATAAAAATCGGGGCTTATTCATACGTTTTCTAGCATGAAGTTTTTAAACTTATTCCATGTATATAATAGATGGTACTGTAAAATTGGTTCACAAAATAAATTAACAAATTAATATTTGATTGAATAAATTTATAGTCGGCATTTATGTTAGACAGATAAATATATTTATTGCACATAAGATTTCAATAAACAATATCTACGCTGTGTGAACATGTTTGAATGAATAAAATTGTGTTAACATAAGTGTCATTCACTACAATTTTAAAATAATATATCGGAACTTATGTTGACAAATAAATATTATGTTATTGACGATTGAAAAATTGCGCATGATATTAGAAGGAGAGTGTGAACTAACAGTAGGAATTGAATAAAGGCCAGAACACTTACAGCCACCCTTATTGGTAAGCTGGAAAATAACTTGAGCTTAGTCTTAAATATCATATAAGAAAAAAATTCTAAAGGAAGCCTTGTCCCAATTGTTCTTTATGAATATACATGTAATATTAAATGATACTATAAGTTAAGTAAGTAGCGCCGATTTTACGCTCTTGCGCAGGGCGCACTGTGCTAGCGATCAGAGCAATCCGGGGATTCCGTAGAGAATATATGAGAAAGGGCCGATGATATTGAGGTGCAGAGTAGCAGGGCTTTATCCGACCAGACTCTGATCCAGAAATGGAGGAAGGACCTCGGGTTCCCTAAAGCGGGCGCAGTCATTGTAGCGGCACTTAAAGAATTGGCTGGGGCTGGTCTGTTATCATACAGGTTAGTACAGGAGCTTACTGGACATAGTTGTTTAGGTAAGTACTTCCACCGGATTGTGGGATGTGAAGAGATGCCTGCGTGCTCCGAGTGTGGTGCGACTATAATTACGCCGCACCACACTTTGGCAGAATGCCTGGTCTGGGGTCCCCAGCGCCACATTTTAGTGTCGCTAGTTGGGAGTGACCTCTCTCTCTGTCCAGCAGTGTGTGCTATGCTTGATAGTATGACGTTGCCTCCTTCTGTGAGGCCGTTATCTTGTAGGAGGCATTAGAGAGGCAAAAGGAGAGAGCAGTCGATTGCTCCTTTCTCCCGCACATGCGCGCCTGCTTTCCCTTTCTTCGACCTTTGAGTCGGATTCATACGGGGCGCCATAGTTGTGGCGTTAGTGAACATCTGGCGTCCACCATACGGATGACGAGGGTTCCGCTGGGTTTTAATGGGTATTCTGGTTTCAGTGAGTCCCACACCCCTAGATGGAGCTGTATACCACATCAATATAATAGCAGGATTTCAGAATATATAGTTGGCTCCCTATCGTGTACCGCTCCATATCTCTCCACGCCTCGGTTCTTTCAAGGCAAACAGTTTATATTTGAGTCTTGTTCGTCCATCGTTGAGTTCAACGATTATCATCTCAGATACAACTGATACCTAACGGAACCAATTATTTAACGTTCTCTCCGATTCTTGTAGGGAAAGTCTTAATTTTGTATGTCCAAGGGTTAACGCACTTTGGTCATATAACACACGTTAATTATTTGCGAAATCATAATGTATATTTTAGCTTACAGCAATATTGAGATAGAGAGCAAGAGCACTTTTGTTGTACACCACAAAAATAACAAAAAGAGGTTAATACTTTTGTAAAAGATCACAAGTAAGGCGACCTTATTGCTATTTATCGATCACTTCCAGGCAACCTATGAGTTAGAGAGTGTTGCCTATGGATTGGATTGCTGATAAGTGAAACGGGTAGAGCGTGGTGACATAAAACGGTGAAAAAATACATATAATTTAAGTTTTAAATATAAAGATATACATTTAAGGATGTAAATATATACATTAACATACATAGTCGGATAGAGACAGGTAATCATTTTTTACCTCTCTTAAAAATTGTCAAGGATTTAGCTTCTCTTATTGTTCGTGGCAGGTCGTTTCACAAGTTAATTGCAGGAACAGCAAAAAAGTGTCCTTAAAACTTTATTGTGTGTGCTATTACATTTAATTTTAAATTTTGGGATAGTCTAATGGATTAATATTATATTATGGTAAACATGCGCCTGATCTCTCTCCGATCGTGTCGGTTCACCGTCACATTGGACTATGAGAGTAAAGGAATAGAAAGTGCACTTGTGTACTATGCCTGCCAATCCGTAGCGGAGCAACGTGGTAGGTGTAATCTCTAATAACCCTCTCTCATATGAGTGAGGAGGCCTGTGCCCAGCCGTGGGACGTTAATGGGCTGCCACTTACCTTACCGTACATGTAACCTGGCAGAAATTGCTTAAAGCAATAAGGCCGCCTTTGCACATAGATCAATAGTTTTATTTTATCAATTTTAGCATAAGTTTCTGTATCGTTAATTTTATGTGCAATAAAGCATTTCTATCTATCTATCTATCTATCTATCTATCTTACCTTACCCTATGATAAACAATAACATTGTAGTCAAATACGGGGTGAACGGCGCGAAGAAATCCTCGTAACGTTAGCTTTGAAGTTGTTCTTTAATATCATCATTAGTTGTACATTGAAAATAATATATGAAAAAAAAACCGTATTTTTGTTTTATTAAACTTATGTTACCTACTCAAATTTGTTGATATAAGTTTTTGATGAAAAATTATTTTTTTATAAAAAAAACATATTTACTTCCTGTTATTAGTTCACCCTCTCCCTATATGCATCTTGTTCAAGTTTATTAACTTTAATAAAATAGTTATTTATTCATCCAGTCAAGTTGAAATGCGTTATTAAGCTGTACTGGATAATATTTAAAGTGAGTACTGTGTTTTCAAATCTTCTTCTTTGTCGCTTCACTCTTGTCAGAGTGGTCGTGGTTACCACATTCCCGATGCAGACAGTACTCGCTTCACGACGCCGCGCCACCTCCGCCTATTTGCCGTTAATCGGACGCATTCGTGCACGGGAGCACCTACCGCAGCCTTTATTTGGTCTGTCCATCTCATCGGGGATCGGGGGTCTAGTGCCTTCTACCTTCCCTTGAACGACAAGACGTTCTATGGAGTAATTTCCACGCCGAATAACATGCCCAAAAAATTTTATGATCCGACTGCGCACTTGAGTGGATAGGCGCTCTTTAATGCCAAGCTCATTCAGGGTGGAGGCGTTTGTTCGAAACTCAGTCCAAGAGATTCCGAGCATCTTCCTCCAACACCACATCTCCAAAGCGTCTATCTTGTGGCTTTCGGTTTGTCGTAGGGTCTATGTTTCAGCGGCGTACACGAATATGGGAAACACCAGCGATTTTACGAGCCGAACCTTGGTGGCTTTTGTGATGTGTTTTCAAATGTTAATTCATTAATTCAATCTAATTATTAAAACGTATAATGGTACTTGTGACAAATTGTACATTGCAATCTATGAATAACTCACAATATAAGGTTTGAAAGTTTCTCCTTATGGCGTAGGAATTGAATATTTATATTTACAATGCCATTACAATTTCTATACCGTAACTTAAAAAAGTGCGTGCGTACAAAGTACACATATCAGAAGTGAAACTTCTTTGGAAAACTGATTTTTAAGTCTTGTGTATATCTATACAAATCTAAAACTTTAGATTTCCGAGATTTACAGGGTGGGAAAAAGGAAGATATGTTAAGAATTTAAGGAATTTAATTTTAACTAATTGTAAATAAGAATGCCATATGTTTATTGTTATCATTAAAAAATAAATTTTGATATAGAATTTAAAATTTAGAAAAGAGATTTAATGAAATATTTTTATTTTATATTTTATGTAAAATAGTATATTAATTTATTAAATGACGAGAGGCAAATTAAAATGCCACGTGTTATTATATGTATATATTAAAACTATGTAACCTTCAAACGAATTAGCATTAAGAACGCTGCACATCTTCGTGACGCTAATCACGCGTTTCACTCGTAAATAATTTATCATGCGCCTAAAGAAGCTTTACTTCATAAACACAAAAAAAGCTTTCTCCAAGACCCTCCCATTTTTTTCATGTCGTCTACCAATAAATACGTGGTTAAAGGAGTGACTAATTCGACGTTACTCTACTCCATGTTAAAAGATTGAATGACGTAGGAAACCATAAAAAGGACCAAGTTCAATTTTCTACAAAGGTTGGGCTGTAATATAAAATCGATTTTGCGTTGGCGTCAAGTGAAACCGATTGTATTGTTTTACCTGTAAAGATTTCCCTTACACAAACAATCCTAATTGGTTGAACGTAAGAAATGTTATTAATGATGACAACCAGTTAGAAGGAAGTATAAAGCTTGTCTATCCGTCTTCATGCGGTGTGGAGCGAGTTAAATTTAATCAATATTTCAGTAATGTACATGTAAAAATTGTATACATGAATACTGTATTACATTACTACTAGAACTTTTTCTTCAGGGTTGCTGTCTTCAGCCTTCTGAGAGATGAGAGATTCCTCAAAATCTTTTTTCGAGCGGCGTGTGAATGCCGTAATTTGATCATACCAGCAATAATTGGTGGGGAGCTACGTAGGAGAGCTCACGTATCATCCTTCTTTGAAGCAGTAATCTGCTGAAGAAGGCATTGGAAAGGGAAAGAGAGATCCCAGCTGCTGGGGGAGAGAAGGCGCCAGGCGCAGTTTTGCCCGTTTGCTCCCAATTTCTTAAACCTTTTAATCGGATTCATTCGCACTGCTAGAGCTGAATACGTCAGTAAACATTTGGCACCCAGCACAAAGATGAAGAGGGTTCCGCTGGATTTTATGGGATATTCGGGTGCAGCCAGCACGTTCCACACTGCCGTATGAACTCCATGTGACATGCGCAAAAGCATTTGTCTGCGGAAAAAAATATCATGAGTTGGCCAAGAAAAAATTTCTTAGTCCTCTTGGTATTTTGGTACTCTAAATTCATCTGTTCCTAATCTCAAAAGAATATAGAGAGGTCCGTTGTAAGTGTATATATATCTATTTATATATAACAGATATCCAGGTGTCTATTGACCCATCACGATATCTCTGGAACCATAAGCCGTAGAGACTTGAAATTTGGTAAGAATATTCCTTTTGCTGAGTACAGGTCATGTTTCCTATTTGTAAAAAAATTTGCTTAAATGAATGAAATTGCTACCTAAAAACAGACCACGCAGACGAAGTCGCGGGTTCAACTAGTAGTATATAGATAGATATGTATCATTATTTTGCATCAGCGCTTGAAAAAATGTTGCTCATTATAAAATAGATATAATAGGCTTAATATTAATAGGCATTTAGTCAACTTAAGAGATAATTTATTAAAGGAGAGCTTAAAGTAGACATGATAGGATTTCACAACATTGAATATTATCATCATTGCCTTCATTAAATTTACATGTTATACAAGACGAAGTTAAAACTGTGCAGGAAGTTAAAACTGCTTTACACACGAATGCATATTATTGGTCACGACAGCTCGATACCTATACAGTTAATGTATAAGACATAACATTATAAACACCTACTTCTTTTTCAATTCTTATAATTAATTATTGACACTCTATTTTTATATATTTTATTCAAATTAACAGTCGTTAATAAAATACTTTTCGTTTCATGTAGGCCAAGTTCATTTTTTAAAAACTTGTAATGGATTTTCTTCCGATTCCTTGAACCATTGAAGTGGCTGTCTCCTGGGTGCAAGAGCGGATTTCACAGGTCAACTTCTGGTTCTCTATCTAAGAGTAATCAGCATTCTGTTAGATATTGGTGGTATCTTAACTTTGTAAGTGTGCCCAAAAACTTGTAGTGGATGACATTTGATGTTAATATGGTTCAAATAAAATTTTAATATTATCAATAACTTTATTTTGCAAAAAAAAATTACAGCGCATTGAAAGCCCATGTTATTTTGATTTGGCAACGAGTTGAAAATGTCCGTGATAGATATGGTAGAGATTTACGTTAAATTTTTCTTTAATTTTCTCGTAATAACAATCCTAGGATTACTTGGGTACTGACATTAATAACTTTGCCTTGCAACAACGTTTTATGTAACTCTTGATAGTGACTTCTTTCCTGGTATAATGTTAACAACGTGAGAAGCTTTCCACCGGCTCTGTCATAGTCAATTTACATTACAAAATTTCCTAAATATCGAGGTTAGAGATTCTATCCAAAACATAATAATAAAGCATATAATTTAAAGACATTTTTTATATACTATTATAACATAAAAGTTATTATAGATGCAACAAATAAACTGCCTCTATATTCAGCTTCATAATTAGTATATGGTTAAAATGTAACACTTGTGTAAATAATATAATTAGTGTAACGTTAAATATTAATGTCGCTGGCAAATGCCATTATGTTTTTAACATATTCTCTTTTAGAGCGACAGCGTTTTTCTCATTTAAAGGTTAGTAGAAAATAGTTTTATATTTTGATTAAAACATTACGTAATATTACCTACCTTTTCGTTTACTGTATTTATTTCTTTGCTCTTAATTCACTTCTTACTATAAATTTTATCCTACTTAGTATGTAATAGTGGTGTACAATAAAGTGAATAAATGAAAATAAATAAATAAGATCAAACAAAATATTTATGTCCAATAATGTCCAAATAAGTTTCTTTCGCTTATTTATCGAAATTGTTTATCTTAAACCACATATTTTCGTCTTTTTTTCGCTGTTTTCGATGAATATCACCAACAAAATGCATAAGTTACAAAATTGCAATAAAAGGCACAGTAGAATCCAGAATTTCAATATTCTTGGCATTAAAAACTCATACTCACATAGGCAAAAATAACACAAACACTACAGAATATCATTACGTCGTTGCTTGATTTTAGTGTTTTGCTTAATCCGTGTAAAACTATCTTTGTTCCATAGCAGTGATATGTTATTGTCTTTTTAAATTTCTCGATACAAACTTAGATTGCTTTAATAGTATCGATACAATTTAAACTTGCAGACGATCCATATCCGGCCATGTCTAAGAAAGTCGATTTCTCAATCTTCCGGTTCAATTTCACCGTACGCTGATTACATTCAATAAATTGTCCAACCTCCGGTTCATGCACGCGTCAAATTTAAATATATATGCTGTATATTGTCCCCGCGGCGATGATTTGCTCTTTACCGATTGATAAATCGTGTTTTTTCACCTTCGACATATCAGAGAAAGTGAAATTATCGATATATCATTTACATTCATAGTTCACGACGTCGTCATTTGCATTGATCAAAGCACGATAGAAATGGCCGTTATATACGTGGTTTCTTTTCGCTTCTGTAAGCTTGGAGACCGATTAACCGATTTAAAAAATTACTTATTGTAGTACCTCCGTATAAAGAATGATATAATGCCCTTTATCCGAAAGTTTCCACAGGAATGGGAATATAAGCATGAAAGATTATGATTCTAATTGTAGTAATATATACATGGTAATGAATATTTAAATGATTTAATTGACAGTCAACACTTTACGGGGAACGGGTTTAGAAAATAGCCTAAAAGCCTACTAATAGTGATGACGCTATATGCTGGAGGCCTTTAATAAGCCAGTTTTCATATTGATATTTTGAAGGATAATTAAAAAAGATATTTTTACGAGAGTTTTATTGAAATCAACCAAATGGCATAATGGTGTTTTGTGGTACCACAGCGCCATTTTTTGCAGATTTGAATATGAGTTTTAAATGCCAGAAAATACGAGAGTAGTTTGGGTTCTGCTGTGTTAAATAAATCTCTGAATTGTGCGATTTCGAAAAAAAGGTGTCATCATGTCAAACTTATAAGTTCATTCTGTCCTTAACTAGAATTTTGAAATCAGTGATNATGATGATATCCCGCTTACACAACTGCGTAAGTTTATTATGGCTATTTGAGCAAGGCTTCTGCCCAGAATTCCTCCTAAAATGTGAAGATATAATCTACTCTCCCAATGCAAATTTTTTTATCATATAAACCAAGATAGCAATTTGTAACGGTAAAATGTCAACGTGTCACCGACCGTACCATTTCTTGTTAATATAGCCGAGAGAAATTAGAGAAAATGGTTGTGGCGATTTTGTACCGCAATCAGTTCAGCTCAATGTACTGAGTTATAATAAAACCACTTGATAAAGATTGAACGTTTTCAGGGTCAACGAACGGATCGCGATGGTACATTTATACATAATTTTTCTTTTACTCGGACAGCTGCTTTAACAGGCATAAACCCTAGTATAAAGGGACAATTGTACTCTTCTATAGCGAAATGGGGCCACTTATTCCAGTTTTACCTTTACAAAAGCCCGGGTAATAAATCAATAATGGTCTCAGTGAAATTTGTACAATATATTATGAATACATTTGGGAAATGAAAAATTTTCTCTTATTAGTCGGTAAAGTTATTCAATGACTCCTATAATGAACACAAAAGTGCATTAAAATTAACTTCGAATGTTAACTTACTATTATTTTTTAATAGGACATGTAGTAAAACGTGGGTACTTTGAAAAATATTCGCCAAAATCTGTAATACTATATACAATTGTGGCAAACATTACATTAATTTATCTATAAGCAGTTTTATATACATTATGTAATGCATACCATTAACGCCTCAGTAAAACGATATTTGTGTATGTTAAAGTAAATTTCAGTAACATGAATATAATCTGAGTAAAGATATATCAATTCTCTAAGTGTTAATACTACTTTGAAAATTGTTTCATACAGCAATTGCTATAAGGTAACGTAAAGGTAAGTAGCAGCCCTTTAACGTCCCTCTGCTGGGCACAGGCCTCCTTACTAATATGAGAGAGGGTTTTTAGAGCATAGACCCATGCTGCTCCACTGCGGATTGGCAGGCATAGTACACAAGTGCACTCTCTATTCCTTCACTCTCATAGTCCTATGTGACGGGAACCCGGCACAAACAGGAGAGAACAAGCTCAGGACTGACGGCTTAACGTGCTCTCCGAGGCACGGGGGTGGAGAACACCGCCAACTTTCCAACTTCGGGCAAATATTGAGAAAATTTTAATAGAAAACTCAACATCGATTTTGAATTGGCCCGACTCGGGTGTCAAGACCTCACGACTGTAGTCGAACGTGCTAACCACTAGACCAATGAGGCAGTTAATTGCTATAAGTTCTATCACAAATATAGACTCATGTAGTAAACTTACAAAACAACACAAAAATATATCGCAGTTTAAAATCAGCCATGACATGTCTCCGAACTGAAATGTAGATACAATGATATCAAATATTCATATGAAAAATGAGTTGCAAGTGAAGCACTACTAAGATAACATATCATAAAACGTGTATTTGTACATTTCTACGACTACAATACAAAGTGTATGGTTTTCAAAAGAAAATATACTTCATTTTAATGAATAAAATTGAACAGCAATATTTTTTTCACTGATTTTCATACCGAACAGGATTTAAAGGAAAAGTTTTCCTGAAAATTTCGTATATACAAGATCAAACTGAAAATACTTTTTCATATTTTCAGAGGATGCAAAATATTGAGGGGAAAAAATTCTGAATATTAACAAAGGCAACACGAGAAAACCTGACAAAACTAAAAAAATCTCAGCTATAGTTAACGATACAAATATAATTTTTGTTTTATTTATAACGCAGCTGGATTAAAAATATTTTGAAGGGAAAACGCTAGAAATCTTTCATGATCCATTAGAGTTATTAACTGCGTCATTGAGGTCAGCTTAATCAGCTATGGGCAGTAATGTTCTGGGTTTGAATTTCGGGTAATTCAAAATGTATATTTGCTTTTCTCTTAAGAAGTTCTCAATATTTGATCGAAGTTGGGAAATTGGTGATAAGCTAAACCCCTATGCCTCGGTGAGCACATAAAGCTGTTGATCCTAAGTTGGTTCTCCCTACGGTCGTTTTCAATTTGCCTTTCCAGCGGTCTTTAAGAATGAAGAAATACAGAAAGCCGGGTGCTTTGGCATACATTTGTGCATTATAATGTCTCCTGCCTTATTGGTCTAGTGATTGGCACGTTTTACTACAGACATGAGGTCCTGGATTCGTGTCCCGGGTCGGGCCCATTCAAAATCGATACTAAGTTTTCTGTTAAGATTTTATAAATATTTGACTATGAGATTAAAGGAATAGAGACTACACTTGTGTACTATGCCTGCCATTCCGCAGTGGAGCAGCGTGGTGGGTCTATGCTCTAAACACCCTCTCTAGTATACCGAGGAGGCCTGTGCCCGGCAGTGGGACGTAAATGGGCTACTACTTACCTTACCTTAATGTCTCCTGCGCAATTGGCTAAACCTCTGCATGAGAATGGCCGCTATGACCTAAATTAAGCCAGAAGAGGATAACAACAAACAAATTCCATAACAGAAATTGGGTTACATCATAGAAGTAAACAGGTTAACATGTGTTTGCAATGTGTTACGTATCTTAAATTTCAGTTACGAGATGCCTAAGCAGGCGTAATTTTGTCTAGTTCTTTCGCGTGAGTTAATGCGTTGGTGTTAAGTTGTCACTAAGCGGCAATAACTGTAGACAAAATCATAATAGGATGAATGGTTAACGATAAAGATAGGTATAGAAGATCAATATACATACAATACATACATGAAATCTCTACTGCTTTCATAGTAAGTTTATCCAAAATTAGAGAGAGAGACAGAGAGAGAGAGTATACTTTTATTGTACACCACAAGAAAAATACTTAGAGAAAACACGAAAATACATAACAAGTAGTACAATAAGGCGGCCTTATCGCTATATAGCGATTTTAATTTAACCTACCAAATTTAACCTAGACTATGGTAAAGGAGAAAGTGGATTTATATAAAATAATCCAAAATTTTATAACATACTTTGTTATTCACACCCTAAAATTCAAAAACATTTTTTTAAGCTTTAGTGGATGACACTGTTTTTCAAAAACTAATTAGTTATTGCTAGATGGGGCAGGGTTGACCTTAATTTTTTTATGTTTAATTAGTATATCTTATATCTGATATCTTTTAGATATAATTTCGACGTTGTACCGGGACAGATCATTTATAGGGAAAACTCACTAAAACGCGTATAGATGTACGTCGATATACATAATAACGGCTTGATTGAGTTCTACGATTATAACTAGGGAAAGTAGACGCAATAAATATTCACGCATCGTGCATTTCGATTGTTATCAGAAATTATTAGTTAACGAATACTTTTATATATACATACTTTCTTCAAGGATGCTACTCAGGACTATCAAGCTATTTTCAATCTAATTAATCATGTCTTCGTGAGACTGAAACCTAAAATTGATCTCTACAATCTTTTTTTTTAAATCTTTATTTAAAAGGAGTTTTGTCACTTATTGACTATGCCACTCCCGTAATTAAAAATACACATTTAAACTATATAAAAAACTTAACTAACAACAATATAAAAACATCTTAACCTAATACTAATTATCATCTAATAATGTCCATAACACCCTAGCCTCTTCTGTTAAAGGAGAGGCTAAGATGCTATTACATATACCTACCTCAAAACCCACAGTCATAAAATGCTCATTTCATTTAAATTGGGACAGCCTTTCAAGAGAAGTTGAGTCAAATACCCACGTAGAATAAAATTATATTTGTAAGAAGATAAATAATCAAAACAAGTGGCTTATTTTAATTCAATAGTTGGAGCCATTAAGGATTTTAGTATTACGTATCCGTTCTTCCATATGATCTACAACTGTTTATACACGAATTTATAATAACCTCACCAAGTACATTTTATTAAATGGGGGTTATATTTGAGTGAATTACATACAAAGTCACGCGGGCCGAAATTACGACTTCACACAAACTAAATTAAGATTTATTGATGTTGATTAATATAATATGAGCTTCTATTTGAAGTACATGCATCTTTGTTAACATGGGGGTCAGTTGTGAGTTCATGGCGTATGATTTGACGTGAACGGATATACGTATGGCGTCTTAAGGGCCTCGCACATTAACAGGCTCCCATTACTTTCTGGTAGAATGGGATGTAATGTGGCTAAATCTGGGTTGCTGCCGAGTAATTCTTACCTAGACTCTTTGAAGTCCTAAGACACCGAAAAAGCCTTCTTTAGGTGTCGTCTAAAATAGGCTAAAAGTGGAATCTTGACGTCTGTCCCAAATTATTTGATAGTTTTTCTATACAGACACTGAGATTTAGTTCATTTGACGGTTCAGTTCAATAATCGAAGCGCCATAGGATTGTATCAAATCCAATTATTAGTTTTGTCTTGTTTACTATATTATCCATGGATATATATATAAGAGATATCCAGGTATCTATTGACTGATCACGAAATCTCTGGAACCGTAAGGCGTAGAGGCTTGAAATTGGGTAAGAATATTCCTTTTGCCGAGTAAAGGTTAGCTAAGAACGGATTTTCTGAAAATCCACCGGCATGGGGGGTTGCGAGGGTGATAACTATTTACTCATCACGATATATCGGGAACCATAAGCCGTTGAGACTTGAAATTTGATAGGAATATTTGGACACCTTCAAAGCTAATTGCGACTGATTTAGAATGAACAAAATGACTCCTTTCGCAATGCAGACGGTGAATAAATAAGAACTTCCCGGAAAAGGTTGGGGAAGGCAACCATTTGAAAAATTGGAAAAATTTGTAGGGCAGTAACACACGCCGGCTATCTGTTAGTACCACAAATATATGAGATGTCTTTGGGCAATAATAAAGCCACGAGTTAAATAGTTAATTTATAGAACAAGTTAATTTGATGTTACAATAAGCCCGATTGTCTAAAGAATAGGCCATCAATTTCGTGCAGTCTATGATATTGTATCATAAATTGCTCTCGCGGTGTCATTACTGCATTTACACAATCGATTGTCGGCACGTGTTGCGAAAGGTAATGTGAAGCTAAATTACTTTTCGTCATATGATTCAGTTAATATGGTGCGAAAGATTGCGATGGATTGTTCGAAATGTTCTATATCTTATCTTTACTTCCGACATTTATACGTAATATTAAATTATTGAGAGCGTTGAGAAGTATGAGTGGATTAAAACTGAGTGACAGGGTAAGAAATAGTGTAATACGAGAATCTCGTGGTATAACAGAAGACGTAGTGAATAAAATTGAGAAAGGTATGCTTAGATGGTTTGGGCACGTAGATAAAACGAATGAAAGGAGACTGACAAAAAGGATTTATGACTCAAGTGTGAATGCGAAAGTTGGAAGGGAAGACCAAGGCGAACGTTCCTGGATCAATTTCAGGACATTTTAAATAAGGGCCAAATCAATCAAGTACTCTAAACCAACGAACTTGTATGAAAGGTTTAATGAGAATGAAAGAAGCGAAGGAGATATGCAAGGATCGTGGCAAGTGGAAGGATGTTGTCTCTGCCTACTCCTATGGGAAGGAGACGTGATGCTATGTATGTATGTATTAAATTATTGTGCTACTGTCTACGATATCCTTGTTTAATTTAATTCCCTGACTAATATTTGTAAATTTGTATACATGATCGCAATTTTCAATTTCTAAACTTATAATACGAAAACTAACTATGAATCTGCGTATAAATTTGGACAGAATTGTCAATATCTATATTAATCTGAACACTAAAAAAAATTATATATAATAATCGGTCCAGACGTTTTGAAGAAGAGTTCAGTCACACACACGTACAAAAGAATTATAAAGATTTATAGAATAAATTTATCAACCCGATCTGCAGAATTACTAAAACGCGTCTCTGGACCAATAGCAAAAATCTTAGTTAACATAAATAAAAAATCGTGTCTTCGACAGTTCTAGATATTCACGCACGTACATGAAAGTTTTGATTTCGTAATCTATCAACGTTGACGCCTATATTTTAGTACGTGTTTGTCGTTTAACATTTTTTGTATCTTTTGTAGAGCTTGTATTTATAACGATTAATTAAAAAGTGACTTTCAATAATATTGTATTTTAGCATATCGTCGTGATACTTATCATGTTTACAGACCTATATTTAACGGAACCCTCCAACAATGTACCTATGCATAAGGACAACAGATGATGTCCTTGTAACATGATGTTTGTAAGATTTATTACGAGGTCTCAGAGTCGGATATCAAGTGGACATAACCGCAACATAACTACAACTATAACTAACAAGTCATCTTACTTACCTTCGGTCACAATGCAACACGTAACTAACAATACAATAAAAATGAAGTCAATTGTACTTAAAACTGTATTAACCTCAGGTGGCATCCACTACAACTTTATTAATTACGACAAATAGGAGGAGTGTGAAAAAATTGCAGGAATTTATAATCAAACTAAAACACTACTTTTAAAAGAGACCTAAATACAACAACGTCCATATTGTATACAAATTAATAGAACTGGCAGTCTAATTTTATACATAAGCTATGTATGAGTGTAATAAGTATAAGACCCTGTAGAGCACACAATATGAGTGCAAAGCGAACATATTACTTAAGGATGTCAATTCGAACTCAGAAAAATTTGGTGAAATCCAAGGACATAATATTTTGAAAGCCTAAACTTGTTACACCAAATAACCAGTTTTATGGTACATCTACGTGAGATCTGATAGAAATTTCAATTACGTTTTCATCGGGACCCTGAACTAGTAGAGGGCTCTCATAATCTGAAGTAAAACTAACTCAGACATATACTGAGCATTTAAAAAAAAATAGCTTTAGGCCTTACTTCGTGACATCATGACCAAGACAACTACTCGATCAATGAAGCAGAAACCATCTGTATAATTTGAGGACGTCCGCGATAGTAGATAAATTCATGGCGGAATGCCTTTCGTGACTAAAACTCATTTATTACTAATGAAATGAATTTCGACATGCTCTGTAAGACATGATACCATAAATATAAATGTTATCATCATTTCTTGAGACTACGACGTCAATATTTGACTGATGTTGCATTTAAGGTCATAAATAAACTGATATAACGTTAATAAAACATTAACACAAACAAACAAGGCATAGTATAAATACAAATAACAATTAATCACTAGGAACACGAAATTACTATTGTTCCTTGTCCATGTCATAAAGCCTATATTGACTAGTCTGGAAATTTAAAGAGTTGAGCTGTAGGAAAGGATATAATATGTCCTTTCTTGTCTTTCCAGATCTAAATTTGTTATCGAACTACCTCATTCTGTACGAAATTTCACATCGTTCTCATTACTAGTCTATTTATTAAAAGTACAAACGCTGATTGTCTAAAAGACAAGAAATTTTGCAAATACGTATAACGTAAATTATCATTAAAAACAATTTTACATAACTATTTTCCTAAAGAAATTTAAAGATTTTATGGATGTTATATCTCTTGATTGAATTTTACGCGATTTATAACTCGATTGTCCAAAGTTATACACATGGACATTATAGAGAGACAATGAAGATCACCTCTTCTTCAAAAATGTTTTTGAAGGACTTCAACTGTTTGCAGAATTTAAAACTTGTAGATCCTGTACTACCTCTGAAAACGTTTCTATGCTTGTTTTAGCAGATTATTAACATTTAAGTAACAGTTTCATATATAGCTATTGAACTTTAATGATTTGTAAACTTTATAGATAGTGCATGACATCATATAAGCAAGCTTCCATCTAGTTTTTTATTACACTTACAATAAGCTATTTTAGCTTTTAAAATTCAGCTCAATCAAATTCAGCTCTCTTCATTTGTGTAGAAGTTAACTACACCTTGTTTGGCATGCTTCATCTAACTTCCGCTTAAGGCAAACAATTACGAATACCTTTCCAAAACATTAAGGTGTTTTGGCGGTTTCGCTGGCGTAATGGTGCGTGTCATTTATTTCATTAACTCTAATTAGACTTTCTAAATCATTTAGGTCTAGAACGGCAGAAAATTTTTGATCGTTGCTAAAGGATAAACCTCGATACTTCAATAGAAGAAGAATCTTAATAAACATCATTATTAACATGCAAACTTTTTTTCCTTTTGAGTTCATGTCTGAAATAGCTGGACATTTACAGGGAACAAGCCAGGAGCAATAGTAAAAATGTTAAATATCGAATATTTTTAGATAAATATAGGTCAACCTAATCGCAATGGTATAAAACCCATAATAAAAAAGATGATTTATAAATTTCATTGTTAACCAATTATAAATTCAGAATAAAATTTCGCAGTATAAGCATTATGAAATTTCTCTGCGTGTCATTCGCTCGCATATATTAATAGAATAGCTGTATACAAAGTCAATTATTTTTACTTGTTTTGACTTTCTTTTTTGCACTTTATTTATATTCAACAGACTCAACTGCTTTTACATTTAAATAAATATATCTACCGTTTAAATCAGAAAGCTTTATAAATAACATTAAAACGAATGAGTCACTTTCGTCGCAAAAAAATAATTGAATCTCTTGCGAAATTGATTAAAGACAGCGGCGTTTAAATGTCTGCATTTAAAATTTTACACTGGTCGAAAATGTAAAGAGCTTGTGAAAGTGAAGACGACAACAAAATATTTTAATATGTTAATGTTCAATATTAGTTCATGTAATTTCCCTTTCTCGCAACAACTTTACACAAAGTACCTCGAGTTTCACCTTCTAACATTTGAACTTCTTGGGAAGCACTCTAAAGAGTTACGGTCGAATGAGGATATTATAATAAAAGTGCCCATACATAGATTAAAATTCATTGAACATTCGTTTAGTGTCTAGGCAAACAAATTATGAATTGCGTTGCCTCGTTATATCCGAGAAGCAAAGTCGCTAGCTATCTTTAAAAACTTAACCTAAAAGCACTATCTCTTGCAGTAGAGTTGAGTGTTGACGACATTACATGTATATTCACGTATTATGTGAGTTTATGTATGTCACATATATTAATTTGTGGATATTGTTAGCGATCATTTTTATTTTATTTGTGGATTGGTATTAAATTACTATTTGTTTATTATGCTGAGGTCTTTGTAATTATATCGGTGAAACGTTTACATGCACTACATCCAGTTTAACGCTATTGCGGAAATTCTCAAATTTAATCAACACTTCTGTTAATTCGTCGTTTACACGACGACTGTGATTGGTGGACTTATTATTTTTGAGTGGAGCGTTTGGTACAAGAAAGGTAGCACAGGAGAATAAAGCAATATTCGCCTAGTGACAGTTCTTAGTTTGTATTGTGTTTTAAGTTATTCAAAGTATGTAATATAATAATGAAGAATCGTAGAATAGTATTTATTACTTAACCTGCAAATTAGTAGTAGCGCCTTTAAAAATATGTATATCATATAATACTGAATTTTATTATTGTATTTGTAATAGGATGTAGTTATTTTTGTGTATGTTTATATTATTGCCTACATTCTTTCTTCGCTACTTTAATTCAAGCTTTTTTAATTCAAGGTCGTCTGGAAGAAATCTCTATTAAGCAATAAGATCGCCAGTTGTACTTTCTTTCCTTATGTTTATAAAATTTATTACTTTAAAGTGCAATAAAGTGTTTAAATAAATAAATAACATTAACTAGTCCCACCTAGTTCTTTATAAAAAAATATTAGAATTTCAGTTTAGTTGAAATAAACATGCAGATAAAAGTTTCAAAAATTGGGCATGTGCCGTGTAAATGATCATAATCATTCGTCATCACAATATTTAACACCTTTGTACACATATACTATTATATATTATATATGCATAGTGAACTGAAACTTTTTTGGCCTCATAAGGATAATATTTTTACGGGTGATACGAGTGATTAGCGTAACGAAGATGTGCAGCGTTTTTTATGCTAATTCGTTTGAAGGTTAGGTAGTTCTAATACTTACAATTAACATGTAGCATTTTAATTTGGGACATATCATTTAATATACTTTTATTCATAAAACATAAAATAAAATTATTTAATAAATTCTCTTTTCTAAATTTTAAACAAACAAACAAAATTTAAATTTCCAATAAATT
Organism: Elymnias hypermnestra; assembly: GCA_015832385.1. NCBI lineage: Eukaryota > Metazoa > Arthropoda > Insecta > Lepidoptera > Nymphalidae > Elymnias > Elymnias hypermnestra. The sequence goes on from JACTOM010000867.1 coordinate 1,148,871, forward strand.
ATTTGTATTAATTTTCAACGTTTTTAATATTTTAATTATAATTAAATTCCTTTTTCCCTCTAAATCTCGGAAATATAGGTTTTAGATTTGTATAAATATAAACAAGACTTAAAAATTAGTTTGCCAAAGAAGTTTCACTTCATGTGTCTGGGTAAGATATTGTTTACACGCCTAGAAATTTGTATTCACTTGAAAACATAAGAATTCAAAGTAAAATCTGTACCATTCCTTATTATAACACCACTTAAAAAGTAAGTAGCAGCCCATTAACGTCCCACTGCTGGGCACAGGCCTCCTCACTCCGGGGAGCGAGGGTTTTTTAGAGCATAGACCCACCACGCTGCTCCACTGCGGATTGGCAGGCTTAGTACACAAGTGCACTCTCTATTCCTTCACTCTCATAGTCCGATGTGACGGGAATCCGACACGACCGGAGAGAGATCAGGCGCAGGACCGACGGCTTAACGTGCTCTCCGAGGCACGGGGGTGGATCACACCGCCAACTTCCCAACTTCGGGCAAATATTGAGAAAATCTTAATAGAAAACTCAATATTGATTTTTGAATTGGCCCGACCCGGGACTCGAACCCAGGACCTCATGTCTGTAGTCGAACATGCTAACCACTAGACCAATGAGGCAGTTTAACACCACTTATCTGCTCGTAAATGTCTGGTCAGTAACAGGGGTTTCTAATGGGAACAAACAAATATATATGTGAACTTTATGTCTCATATAAAGGATAGTTTTTGCGAAATTGGCCAATCATCACAACAACTGTTTCCGACCTTGCTTGAAACGTTTGCGTGTAGACGTGTCTGGCGTCTGTGTTTAAGATGCATAATCGTTTGCAATTAAGTGTTAAGGTCTTTAAATTATTCGAGTCATGGCAGATGGTGTTATCATGTTCATAACCGGAGCAAATTTACGCACTGGCCGCAAACCTGTATACGGCAGGCCGCAAGTTATATTTTATGCTCAAAGCACGCCACTGGATAAGGGCCAGCGATTACAAGCTAACTGTAGTCCATAATATTTGCTTCATCATTTTAATATTTAACAAATGTAATAAAACCGCAGTTTACACCATAATATTTTTCCCGTTAGTACGAAAAGTGCTTTTGTTTGTGGGTTCTTTTTAAGCTTACGGTAACAACCTGTGCCGCTTCGCAGCGTTTCTAAAAGTAAATCAATTGAAATCAGCAAGCGGAATATGTACACTATAAAATGTATGATTTGTTTGATTTATATTTATACTATAATAGTTTTGCTATATCATAAAATGCTAATATATGAAATCTTTACCTTTCAATTATAAAAGCAAAGTTATTTTAAACAAAATCATTCAAAAATTAATACTTTGCTGATTTCACTCTAATATAATTAATAATACTTTGAAAGTATTGGTTTTTAACATGGAATTCTTTTTGGAAAACCTTTATCTTTACTCTTTGAAATTCAAGATAATAGGTTTAACGTGATTTCTTTTAAAATACTCCTGAAGCTTTACCAGAGCTAATGACTTGGTATCTAGATATTATGGCCTAATTGGAAATCATAATGATTCTTGCTCTTCTATCAATCACACGATTGAATCTCATCTTAATTTTAAAATATACATAAGTAGTAGGAGAAAAAAACTTGATTAAACCAGTATATATAATGTGCAATTCCGGGATATTTCTTTGTGTAACCTTTCCTGAAGACAAGTGACGTTACAATGTAGTCGGAACCTCATAGTTTCCGGAACGCCGGCGCCATCTATCGGAGCTGGGCACAGTCAATGAGTCACAGGCCGGCGGCGTTCACGACAGTTCTCAAGTAACGGTCCGCCAGAGCGGTCGGCTATTGAAACTGTCGCGCGTTCCTATTATTGTTAATGTGTTTGTGTAATTTAATATCAGGAATATTAAGTGATTGTACATTATAATCTGAGTTAATTTATAAAGTGTTTGATTGCGCCAACATTACGCACCGACGCCCACACTTTGGAGGTTGAATGATGAACATTACTAACGCCGACGTTGCTGGGAACGTATGCACGGCCACATCTTCCCATCAATCCAGACTCAAGACAAAATAGAAAATTGCCTAAATTTGTCTTGTCGGTAATCGAACCCAGGACCTTTGCGCCAGCGAAGTCGTCCAACCTTTAGAATCCGTATTAGCGCAACGTCTAAAAACTATCTGTTGATATTTGTGGCCATCAGCGTAACGTATAAAATGTTACTTAATTTAATGCTTTTTTCGCAACGACCAGTACAAATTACAATTAAGAGTTTGCTCTGTTAGCAGTAATTCTATTGTATTTACTAAGCATGTGTGTCAATGTTAATAGTGATTTGTTAACGCCCACTATTACTTGAGGTCGATGCTTAGGTGTAGACTTATCGTCGACCTTCAGTTTTCTTGAAAGTACTTACGGAATGAGCCCACACCTACATACGATTTTATATGATAGTTTGCTATTGTTTGGGTTCTGCTGTTTTACAAAATAATCTGTTTAAGGTTAACCTGTTCAATAAACTTTACTTGATTATAAAAGTATAAATAAAATGACATTTCGATGTCATTTTTAAATAAATTATAAAAGATGTGAGTTACACCACGAAATAAACTTTTGAGAGAAACAAAGTTGAAAACACATTATTAAGTGATTTGTCTATCTGATTGTTTCAGTAAATTAACGCATTAGCTGGATCGATTTTGGCGGGAGTTTCACAGTTAACTGACATCAAATTGAACCACAAGGAACTTTATGTATTTATAATTTATTGAAGCGAAACTTCTTTAGGTGCATGAGGATAAAATTTTTACGGATGAAAAGCATGATTAGCGTTACGACGATGTGCAGCGTTTGATATGCTAATTCGTTTGAAGGTTAGGTTGTTTTAATATTTACAAATAACATGTGCCATTTTGCCACTTGTCATTTAATATACAAATTTTTTCATAAGTGCTCTTTTCGAAATTTTGACAAAGAAACTCGTGTCATTTTTATTTTAGATTGCAATATTCAATATTTTAATGACAATCATTTAAATCCTAGCATAATTTCCTTTTTCCCTCCCCCAAAATTTCCGAAACCTAAAGTTTTAGATTTGTATAAGTATAAACAAGACTTAAAAATTTGTTTGCCAAAGAAGTTTAACTTCTGGCATGTGTACTTTGTACGCACGCACAATTTTTTTTAGGTACAGCGTTAAAGTTGGATGAAAATTAAACGTGAAGTATTTATTATGCGGGCTACATGTATTGTCATAATTATAATACACTTCAACAGCAATTATCGAAAGTAGGCCCGCATTGTTATAGATAAAAACATTCCTTTCTTTGTTATTTACGTGATCACAATTGATTCATGAGCAAATAATTCAGACCACGACAGTAATAACAGTCCAATGTAAAGTGTTGGTTAATCTACAATTGGGTCCATTCTGTTAAAAACACACTACTGCTTTAATAGATCATTGGCTTATTTGTTTGTGTCAATGTTCTATTAAAGCAGTAATATGTTTTGCGAAAGATAGTAATACTTCCTATTACCACATTTAATTATACTTGTTTAAGTTTATAAGATTAAGGTTTAAAAAAGAAGGTGAAATGTCATTGACTTTATAATTTATTGCTCCTTTTTAGCTATCTAAACATTAAAGACATGCGTGAATATTTGAATAGCTAAAAAAATCAATATAATGTATAAATAAACACAACAATTTTAACAAATTAAAATTTAGTTATTAAGTATATATTAAGATTATTCTTAGCTCAAACTGCAACTATCTATCAACATCCAAATAAACCAATGTTCTAATATTGATACTGTGTGATATGCACTGCTCTAATTCAAACAACTACATGATGGATGATAAATGGTATCATGATTGTGCGAAAATGCACTGATTTAACCATTTCGTTTAATTAAGGCTATTCACATTCAAAAAGGTGAGTCGTTGTTGAATAAAAATAGAGATATATCCATAAAATTTTTCAATTTATTCACAATTATTGAGTATATCTGCCTCATTGGTCTAGTGGTTGATATGTTCAGCCAGACATAAGGTCCTGTGTTCGATTCCGGGTCGGGCCAATTCAAAATGATTATTAAGTTTACTATTAAGATTTTGTCAATATTTGCCCGAAGTTGGGAAGTTAGACGGTGAGCTCTACCCCCACAGAGAGCACGTTAAGCCATCGGTCTTGCGTCTAATATCTCTCCGGTCATGTCGGATTCCCGTCATATACCCGCAGAGGAGCAGCGTGGTTGGACTATGTTCTGATAACCCTCTCTCCTATGAGTAAGGAGGCCTGTGCCCAGCGCTGAGACGTTAATGGGCTGTTACTTACTTACTACTGATTATGGTTGCCTTAGGTCTCAATATGAATATTTGACTGAACAGGAAAAGAATAACCGTTTGTTTCACGACTTTAACCCAAAAAGCATACCATTTAAGTTGTCGCGGCAATATAATTTCTAACAACACGACAAATTATGAAAGAATCAAAACTAGAGAACATTAATAACAACCTTAACTTTCACAATATTATTGTCTCCATGTAAGATTCCCATAAAAACAGGGAAAGTATATAATCGGTGCGGTCGACAAGGCCGTCCGGAGCCCAGTCACGCCCATCCTACGCTGCAGACAGAAAGAAAGTGAAACCGATGGAATAATTCTACCACTAGTGATTATATACATTGAGACGAATCTTCCGAAACTGCTCGTAAATCTATACGAGTAATAACGCTTATAAATATGTTAAAAAAATGGACGTCTTTGCATTTAATTACGAAATAAACACGCTTTCTTAACTTTTGACGATGTTTTCACGACACCTATACAAGCCTCTTTTCCAACCTAATCACCGTAATATCTCTGTGATATAAGAAAAGAATAATCTTAACTAATTTTTAGGAGTTCCCTAAAAATTAGTTAAGATTATTCTTTTTTTTTCTTCAGAAAATTAGAGGAACACTCAAGCATATTTAAACGATTGGTGAGATGTTGACAATTTAATTAAGTATTTCGATGGTACTGAAACGGTCTTTAATAAAATATCGTTTAATAGTATAAGGATTAATGTAGAGGCATGAATAATGTGGTTTGATTATTATCAACACTTATTTATTTATTCTTTTTGCACACAAACGTACAAAGTTTAAAAAGAAGAGTATTACAATATCATAGACTAAGGCGTATAAAGGCGGTCTTATCACTCAGAGCGATCTCCTCCAGACCAGATCTTGATGATAGTAGCACATGACAGTACAGGGTAAGTGCAATAGAACAACTTAATATTATTACTACTACAATACACACATACATTTATGTAAATAGATAAATATATACTTATCTATAGAATGCCAATGATATTTCATCTTCTTTTTTAAACCATAAATAATTTTATAAACTTAAACGAGTATAATCAAATGTGCTAATACGAAGCATCATTATCTTTTGCTCGGTAGTAGAGTTCATAACTAATAGAAGGGCGTTTTTTATTGAATTTTTTTATACTCGGTTGACTCGTTAGGCCTTCACGGTTGGTGAACTCCACCCTTGGCTGTCGCACGTATAGAGACGCTGATTTAAAATTATAGGTTAACATCGGCAAACTTACATCAAATGTTGAAAACGACGTCAGTTTTGCTTAAAATTCGTTGAGTCTGTTGATATACAATCCTTGAAAATTTATGCTCCTCATTTGAAAGACTTATAATAAATCGATAATTATATTCAAGTATTGTGTTTCGTTGGAGAAACAAATTATAGTAAAACCATTTATATTCCAGTTACGATTTAGTCCTCAAATGGGCAGCCGAACACATAAAATATTTGAAGTAGTAAATAAATTAGTGACTTATTTTTTCTACGTTATTATATAACTAGCTGAACCCGCGACTTCGTCTGCGTGAAATGTTTTTTGACATTTTCATTAATTGAAAAAAATTGTTTGACAAATAAGAAAATAATATACAAAGAACACTATAAAAGAATACGCAATTATTTCTTACTTTTTAGAGCATATTTGTAAGTCTATTTTGAAGGCGGTTCTTTTTTTTTAATTTTTTGGCAAGTAATACTGAACATTATTCAATACTGAGGTTGCAGCAACATATGACGTAATTTAAATTCAAACATGCATTGCTATATTGTGCACTCTATTACTTAAAACGATACTCAAACGATTGAAACAATAGATAACATATTTGATTTAGAACTGGCGTCCAATAATAAATACGCCCGATGAAGAAATCAACCACTACTAATGAAATAGCACACGTAAATTCCACAAACTCAATTATCCTTGAAAGTTGTTGTTACGTAAAGCCCGTAATCTTTCTGATTTATTGGGCTTGACTAAACATGATTTGCTGTTACATGGATTCGCCATGTTAGACTTTCTTTCTTCACATAATTTTGTACATGTCAACAAATTATAGTCCGATTAAATTTGTGTAAACTTCAGAAAACATTTTTAAATTGCAATTTGTATCATTAATGGGTGACCTATATATACCATGGTTCGTGTCATCTTTTGTATTTATTAAGTGTTTGTCTAATGTTAGTAATATATTTCTAATGTGGAATATAACGAATTTGCATGCAACCTTTCTGGCTTTTTGCTTTTTGACGGATAAATCTATGCATAATTAAATATCATCAAATACTTTTCTAGTGGGTGAGTAAGGTATACAAAAAATTATGGCATACGGTTTAGAATATAATAGTTATTTCAGTCAGTGCGGAAATTTTATTAAGTTGACTGGCTATATGTACTATATCCAATGTAAAATACTCGAATAATATCTTTCATGTTTAAAATACTTTAAATTACAATTACGAGTATATTGCATTGTTTAGAATTGATGGTTGGGGTTTTATATATTTGTTTATTTACTCTTATTGCAAACAAACATACAAATTTTAAAAGAAGAGACTTACAAAATTGTAGATAAAAGTGCACAAATGCGGTTTTATCGCTTAAAGTGATTTCCTCTAGACAACATTGGAGATAGTAGCCCATGAAAGTACTGGGGAAGTGCAATAGGACATCCAATTATAATTTCTACAACTAGATATTTATTAATTGAATTTCAGTCTTTAAAATACATATTTTAAAATATATTATTTACGGTTTTTAGATGATTTGTCGATATTATCTAAAAACAAAATATTCGTGGTATGTACCCCGTAAATAATATATTTGTAAATATGCCGATAAACCACGAGAGTTTCAGTTTAAAATATTTAATTTAAAATACATTTTATTAGTCAAGTGATAATAATAGGAACTATAAAATGTAATCGTTTCGGTACATATAATATTTATCGTCTGCCACTAACAAAATTGGACATTTACATTAAATAAAGGCTACTCATATATGTTGTAACTGCTCTTGGAATTTTAACACATTTGCATTACGTGTTGCTTAACGCTGATACCGAAACTTTTGTATTTGATGTTGTGTTACTTTAGGTGCTGTGTCATTTTTTTTTTCATAAATATAGGTCAAATAATCGCGGTAGATATATTTTATTTATAGATCATTTCAATACATTATAAAGCAGTTCAGTCAGTGGCAATAGTAGTTTTGCTTATAGATATATCTTATTTTACACAGGTTAGACCTTGACTGTGGCATCAGTTGATAAATCAAATCAAAATATTATTTATTCAAGTAGGCTCAAAAAGCAATTTTGAATCGTCAATAGTTTGTCCGTTGGTAATAAATCTACCACCGCTTCGGAAAGTTGATACCGCTGAGAAGAAACCGGCAAGAAACTCAGCGGTTACTCCTATAAACATAGTTTTTGTAGGTTACTATTTGTTTAGCTTTCATGTGCAAATGGAATCAAGTCCAAACATCTTTGTCACTTAAATAATTTTCAATATAATAATATGCTTTTTGTAATAAAACATTTTTAACATATTTCTAATACTTGCTTCGCTAGCAAATTTCCTGGATTCGATTATCGGTAGAGCCTATTTAAGAAATTACATTTTCGGGCCTGGCATACTAGCAAAGATGTGTTGCCAAGCAAAAAAATGTGAAGAACGTGCTGTTTACTTACTATCATGTGAGATCATAGTCAACTAGTAACTTGTCAGATTGTCAGCAATGAAAAGCTTTTTACTCATTAGTATGTTTATGTGGGTAGATTGCACATAGCAAGCCAGGAGTAACGTCGAAATTTATAATATAAACTTGCTAAATTCAAATCTTAAAAAATATAATATCTATCGGATATTGATCTCGAAGTAATTCTGTAAGTATTGCCAGTTTTTATTTTGTTTGGCCGTGAAGGTTTTTACTTGTATTTCTTGTTTTTATGCACATAACGACATTCGGATAAGAGATTAATGTATGCAAAACAGCTGCAGATGCGTGACTGGGATTTGTTTATCTAGCTAAGTTCCATCTTCACTTACCATCAAATTAGATTGCTATCACTGGCAAATCTGACAACAACATGAAGTAAACAAATGTTACTTATTCCACGTTAAATTACCTTGACAGCTGTTTATTTGTTTTGTGGACTTCAAATTAATTCAATAACAAAGAAGCCTTTTTAAATCAAAACAGCTATTTCTTAGTGTGATTAAGGCTTGGTTTCGCACAGTTATTAGGCAATTGAATTTACTTCTCATGCAAAAAAATCCAAGTAATTTGACTGAAAGAGGCCGGAAGATATTTGGTCGTTACCCAACGACCTGCCGTGCTCAGAACTCGTCAGGTTGCAACATCTAACTGCCATCTAAACAGATTCGGATTGCAGATAATTAGCGGCTACTTCAATGTGCAAAGTTTTAATAATTATTTTTGTAAACTTAATTTACCTAATAATGATTTATGTATTCAAACTTCTACTGCACATGAAATGTGGCAAATATTGACAATTTATTCAGAACAAAGTTATTACATAATCCACAATAAAAAATCAAATTAGCCAATTGTGTATCAGGCGATTCTTTTTCCACAATAACTTGTTCAAAACTAAGTAAAATTTTACCGCTAATATTAAATATGCTTTTGTTTACTGTTATTTTATAGTATAATCTAAACCTCAAAAATTATGATGTCGCTTTCTCATCCGTAACAAAAACGATTTCCATTTCTTTGGTAGCTTATTTTAGCAAACAAAACAAATATATTTTCTTCAAAACACTTTTTTATAATATATTTATTACTTGAAACAGATGACACTTGTTGTTTATACAGTTTTTTCAAATATTGCTTGATTAATTGCCACATTGGTCTAGCGGTTAGCATGTTCGGCCAGTCATGAGATCCCGGGTTCGAGTCAATTTAAAAATCGATATTGAGTTTTCTATTAAGATTTACTCAATATTTGGCCAAAGTTGGCAAGTTGGCGGTGTGCCACCCCCGTGCCTTGGAGAGCACGTTAACCCGTTGGTTCTGCGCTTGATCTCTTTCCGGTCGGGTCCGATTCCCGTCACATCTGCCTATGAGAGTGAAGGAATAAAAACCCTCTCTTCTATGAGTGAGGAGGCTGGTGTCCAGCAGTGGAGCGTTAATGGGCTGCTACTTACCTTACTTTTTACTTGATTTATTTTATTTGTTGTATGCTCCAACTATTTAAAGGTTTCTCTACGTAATTAAGTAGTTTGTACTAGATAGCGTATGAATTGACTTTTATATTACTTATTATTTTATTCAGAATAAATATCGTGTGCAACCGGTTCTACGATTCATTTTTATACTGATACCTCAATATGAAGTGTCAACATCACAAAATTATCGTATCGTAACCTATACGTTGTGTTGAAATAATTGGATTGCCGTAAGAAACGATAGTACCAATGGAACCATAACAAAAAGTGTAATTCTCTTCATTACATAAATGCAAAATATAGCAGAACAAGACGTATTATAGTATAAAAGGTGTGCTACTTCCATTCCACTGTTGTACGCATAATTTCATTACACTTCCCTTACAAATTATACAATCTACAATTCTGTATTGTATAATCTTTTCATAGTATAATTATAAATGTAATTAGAGCTGCTCACAACATTTTTGATTATAGTCTTTGGCGTGTTCAATTGTCCCATAGAATCTTCTACTGGTCCAATTTTATAATAATCTATGTTATTAAAAGCAAACAGATTCGTTTTATTCAGTATTTACCGTTCTTTTAATAGCATCGATTTGTAATTTAGGAAATAATTTGCGCATAGACTCGTAACTTTTATAACAAATATATTACTACTTGCGAATTTGTCTACCTAAATACACAAGATTAATATCATCTTCTGTTTTACCTTAATAAACACAGAAAAGATGATTTATTACTAAATAAACAAAAAAATATTGTATTTGTTCGCTTTTTTCCCCTTTCGTTTAGAAATGGTATATTTTATTGTAATTTAGAATATATATTGTTCACGATCTTTCCCTTGCATATAAAATTATATTATATAATTGTTAACTTACGAGTCTATATATGTATGTTAATAATTAGTAAATCGTATAAGAAATGTTTTGTTGACTATAGCATGTATATATTTGTTTGTATCGTTTTTCCTAGAATAATTGTTTGTGCAATTAATGTAAATCCCGTGAGTGGCAAATAATAGAACGCCAATCATAAGATATACTTTTTCGCAAATAAAGAGCCAACTAGCGTCGTTTGCTTGTCACAATAGTGTACGTGTGTCAGTCGTAAACATGATATAATAGAAAGCCAATTCGGCGTAAACTTTCCTACTGAACAACAGTTCGATCGTACAGTATAATTTCGTCTGGTGACAAGTAGAGGGTGGGGCGTTGGGTGAAGAATCTGGTGGCATTTTTATTGATCCTGAATCGGCATCTTCGCGAGTGTGAGCTGTCAAAGGGGCTCACAGTGTTTAGATAAACTAGGGATCCCAATAGAGTATTTTTTGTAGGGAAATATAGAGACCATTCTCGTTTACATTTTGAGGAGTAAATTTCTCAACATCCACTTTTAGTACTTTACTAAATAACTTTTAAATTTAATGTATGGTAGTGTTTTAAATGTTAGGGTTAATTATTTCTAGGCATAATCTTTTAAACTGATGTTCATCTATTAACGCAGTAAGGAGGGCATTACTAAAACAATACCCTTTCTGCTTGTTTATTTAAAATCTAAACACTCGTTTAGACACATCGTTTTAAGTCAATCAAAATACATAAAAAAGTTTTTACATATGCAGTTTTATGCTTTAAAAATGAAAAATTTGGAAGTTATCTCAGGATTAACGTAGACTATCTGTAACTAATATAAATATAGCAGGCAATTATTTAAACACTCCTAAGTAAAGTTTTATTACCTCGTATCCTGTGCAAGTTACTATTTAACGTGTTTATGCTCATCATGAAAGTATAAAGGGCTCCACACACAATCAGTCCGCTTGACGGTTCTTATTTATGTCACTCAGTAACAAGGCAAGAAGAGGTAAGAGGTAGGATACCAGCTCTGCCAGCGGAGGTTCATCCGGCCGTCTACGTGGATAGCGTCTAGGATAGCGACGTGGACGCAGAGCGTTGCCTGATGCCGACCAGCCTCTGGTTCAAAAACAGTTGAAGTACCTCGGGCCGCCAGTAGCGGGCGTGACCAAGGTGGCGGCGAACCGATCCCGTCTGAATCAATGGCTTTCCCCAGAGCACGGGTCCCTCTACTACAGATTGGCGCAGGTTCTGACCGAACATGGATGTTTCGGAAAGTTCCTGCATCGAATTGGCCGGAAGGAGTCACCTGCTTGCAACAGTGTGGTGCATCTATCGACGCAACCCATCACTCTGTGGGAAATTGTGCAGCCTGGGGACCTCAACGTCACATCCTGTTGGCGCTGATCAAAGGCGATCTCTCGCTGGAGAGCATTATAGGCGCGATGCTTTTCAATGAGGCGTAGGCGGGAATGTCCTTGTTGGCCGAAGGAGGCAGAGAACTAGGTTGCGCGTGTTGCACACCTCCTCCCGCCTCCTTGAATTTTCATCTAAGGCACTAGGGACGAATGCGAAAGCTGAACACCTGGTGCCTCACTCATGCAGTGGATTCCGCTGGGTTTGTCTTTACGTCTTCAGGAAAACGCCCAACACACAAGGGGTTTTGCGTAAACTGTCAATTCAAACTGCAACAGAACAATGCGTGTGATCTGTTACAACTAACTGAGGTGTCAATATCAAACAGCAGACTGTTAATGTGTGGCGTGCTTTAAAAGGGGTGCGGTTCTGTTACTCATTAATAAACATAGCCGTGCATCAAAGGAGTAATTCCTAGGAACTCACATATGTATTATGCTACGTAAAAGCTCAAACATGATCGTTTGTTAGAACCTTGTACTAAATAAAAAATTGATTCGACTACATCAAATTACCGTCAAGGCAACATTGAATAGTGTGTTTCTGCCATTTACTTCCTTATACAATAATTGTTAATCGACTGCAATTGTTTTACGTCCTCCCTGTGTTTTACAAACACATTAATGCTATGTACATCTATGTTTAGTTATTAAACAGTCTGCAATTGAAATAAATGTTCAATACAGATAATAATATATTTAAAAAAAAACTAGTTGAGCACCAAGATAAATGTACATGAAAATCTAACTAAACAAACAACTACTAGTGTTTTCTAAACGAAATCTAAATCAGAACAATTATAAAAAGGCGTCTTACAGTCCGTTTATAGGTTTCTGGTATAGGTTCTGGTTTTAAGTACAAATGTAATATTAATTTAATTGCCCATTATACAACATAGTTATGGATATACTATACATATCTTTGTGTGTATATTTATATTTATTGGGTATTTAAGATAACACTTGTTTTTGGGTGTAAGTATTTATGTATATTTAAAATAACACTTGTAGGTAAAGCACCTACACCACCTGTCGATTAAATTCTCCAACTTTAATGGTTCCTGGGAGAGATCTCTCATAAGGGATAAGCTGTTCTTTGTATATTAATATTTAATTGCGAAATTTAGTGGTGCATAAATAAATAAATATGCACTTGACGATATTTACTCATTGAATCTAATTAACAATGAAAATAATTTATTCAGTAACAAATCACAGACAGAACTCTTCTTGAAAGTTTTAAACAAAACCTGTATTAGGCGAACAATACCAAAGAGTTAAGACTTACTATCACAAATTTTATATTTAAATTCCTTATTCCGAATATGGAAACTATTGACATAAGTTTCTAAATATATGATTATTGGTTCGTGTCTAAAAATATTTTGCAGCTTTCAAAACAACACCGGAGGCATTGCCGATAGGTGATTAAAAATGCTTTTCATCCTAACCGGTTCAACGGCATTCGTTGACATTTACATTATACGAGCAAACTGGACTGGGCTTCAACGAGACATTAAAAGAAAGTTAAATAATATTATTTATTAATAAAAAATCCAAAGTTTCTTTAAACCTTTGTCAATATAGAAATTCCTGCTATGGTAAAAAGAAAGTTAATAAATAATACTAGAAATCACATGTTATCGTTATGTTATGTTTCGTAAATAAAAATACATAAATCCTACAAAAACTATATTAGTGTATAAGAAAACTGCAAAAAAATATCGAACTTCTGATCACCAGATGTCTACTCGGCGATAAATAAAATGGATTACTCATAATTTATAGTGATTTAAATTAATCACCGTAAGTTAGCAATCTTAAATGAGTAACCATAAAATTGTTTGGAGGAAAAGCTTTTCTTTCGTTTTAGCAAACTCCCATCCAGTAAGAATTTTTGAAGTGAAACTTTTGTAGGCGTATGAGGGTAAAATTGTTAACGATGAAACGCGTCATTAGCGTCACGAAGATATGCAGCGTTTTAATGCTAATTCGTTCGAAGGTTAGGTAGTTTTAATATTTACCATTTTAATTTGCCAGTCGTCATTTAATAATATAATATACTTATTCAATTTTTCATAAAATATAAATATTTCATAGATTCATAGGTATCGAATAATTAAAACAAATAACAATATGACACTTGGGAGCAGCATAACAATGCATGTATTTTTAAATGTTTAGGTTTCGTTACAGCGCATTAATGTTTTTATATTGAGAGACTTGTATAGCGTGTAAAAAATAATAACTGTCAGTTATAATTGCGTGACAAAAGGCTTGGTCTTTATAGGTTGTAGGGTGTGTCCTGTGAATAACATGGCGGGGGTTGCTCGGAAGCTCGAATTATATAGGTTAATGCCTTGTCATTCATTCCTCTTTCATAAGCGTAATTAAATCGTGGCATGCGTGTATATCGGCGAATTTGGTTTTGTCTTTATCATGGACTTTATGATTAACTAGCAATGCCCCGCGGTTCATCCACATAGATACCAATCTCGTGGCAGTGGAAAGTCTACTAAGTCGGACTATAGATTTAATTTCGTTACCATAAAAGTTTTATTTCACTTTATTTTACAACGAATATCTATCTNTTTTTAAATGTTTAGGTTTCGTTACAGCGCATTAATGTTTTTATATTGAGAGACTTGTATAGCGTGTAAAAAATAATAACTGTCAGTTATAATTGCGTGACAAAAGGCTTGGTCTTTATAGGTTGTAGGGTGTGTCCTGTGAATAACATGGCGGGGGTTGCTCGGAAGCTCGAATTATATAGGTTAATGCCTTGTCATTCATTCCTCTTTGATAAGCGTAATTAAATCGTGGTATAACATGCGTGTATATCGGCGAATTTGGTTTTGTCTCTATCATGGACTTTATCATTAACTAGCAATGCCCCGCGGTTTCATCGACATAGATACATCGGTATCTCGTGGCAGTGGATAGTCTACTAAGTCGGACTATAGATTTATAGATTTTAGTAAAAGTTATTATATATTTTATAGATTTTACAACGAATATCTAACTTATACATTTTTAAATTCGCAACATCATTTGCGTAGAATGTACGACATTAGTAAGTAAGTAGCAGCCTATTAACGTCCCACTGCTGGGCACAGGCCTCCTCACTCCGAGGAGTTTAGAGCAAAGACCCACCACGCTACTCCACTGCGGATTGGCAGGCATAGTACACAAGTGCACTCTCTATTTCTTCACTCTCATAGTCCGATGTGACGGAGAGAGATCAAGCGCAGAACCGACGGCTTAACGTGCTCTCCGAGGCACCGGAGTGAATCAGACCGCCAACATTCCAACTTCGGGGAAATATTGACAAAATCTTAATAGAATACTCAATATCTATTATGAATTGGCCCGACCCTTGACTCGAAACCAGGACCTCATGTCTGTAATCGAACATGCTAACCACTAGATCAATGAGGCAGTTAGGTAGACCAATGAGGTAGTCCGACATTAGCAAATTTAAAAATACTGTACAGTTATTGTAAAATTCTTGATTTCAAGGAGGTAATGAATGAATTTTTTAAATTGCTCGAGTAATTTTTCGCTTGATAAAAATAAAAACAGTATAGATATATCGATGGGTACCATTGGTAACCTGGGAATATGAGCTAACGCACCAGTCGCAGGCTCAGTTATAAAGGTCGCTACAATTTTCTTTAGATTGCCATTTTTAAATTCGTTACATCTTTGGAATGGAAGGTCCGATTTTAATAATTTAAAAAGTATTTTACAGGTATTGAAACGGTCCTTACTAAAATATATTTAATAGGAAAAAGATTAATACAAAGGTATGCATATTATGGTTTGATTATTGTCGGCACTTTAATTAACTTTAAAAATGGCAAAAAGTAGTTATGGTGAAAAAATTATTGAAATCGGTTCAATAGTTTTTATGTGAAAACGTTACAAACATACATAAAAATAAATGTTTCCTCTTTATAATATTAGTTTAGATTACTTCTTTTGGTCTACAATTTCTAAAAACTAAAAGTGATTTCTATTAAGGGAAAGGTGTTTGCTTAAAGCTCGACTCTTAATATAGCCGAGCTTTGGCAGGATGTATGGAAACTTATAATCATTAATATTGATGGAGTGAGCGTGCTAAACTTGTAGTGTAGCGTGGCAACTTTCCAGGTGAGAGCAGTAAAGTAGAACATCTAAAGTAATAGTTATCGTAAAAATAGAAATGATTAATTACTATTAATCTGGTAACAACATTTATGACATTCGAATGAAGATAATAAAACAAAATCTCAGTATAAAAATTTTGTGGAAATAACCAAATATCACACATAGTGATTGAAGCGTGAAACATACTCTAACGTGTATTTTGTAGCAAGTACAATGAATTGTTGACGTTGTTAACTCTCAAATTGCTCACACAGCTTGTGTGCTAATTTGATTTAATTATAATATTTATTAAATATTAATACAATGAAGCCGTGAAGACCAAGTTATCAACCTCGGATTTGCACGAAATAATTTTGGGTTTAATACGCCTATTAGTTGTTTAAAATTCATAGTGCTTTTCAGTGGAAGAAAACATGCTAAAAGCTTAATATTCCGGAAGCGATTCTACGGTTTGTGTATTTCAACCTACATTGAATTATTAATTTAAAAACAAAATTATTTCAAATAATATCCTCGTCGTCGTCGCTTCAACTGATGGACGTCCACTACTGGACATATGTCTCACGTAATGATGTCCACAAGGCCCGATCTTGCGCCGCCTGGCTTCCAGAGCTACTAATAATATACTTCAAATAATATATAACTAAGAAAGTCAATTCCTGGAGCATCTGACACGAAATTGTTTAACAAGTTGCGAAATCTTATTATGCGAAAAAAATTTCGCAAAACAAAATGATTAATGAATTAATTGTAGACAAATAAAAGTGCGTGCGTACAAAGTACACATGTCAGAAGTGAAGCTTCTTTGGAAACTAATATATATTAGTACAAATCTAAACCTATAGATTTCCGAGACTTCGAGGGAGGGAAAAAGGAAGAAATGTCAGGAATTTAATTGTCATTAAAATATTAGAAGTGTCGAATATTAATACAATAATTTATTTAAATCTCAGATGACGAATTGTAAATGAAAATGCAACGTGTTTTTTATCAATATTAGAAATCATTAATTAATTTATGACATATAACTAGCTACTAATATATAAACTATAATTACCTTTTTAATAGTATATTAAAGTAGTGGCAACTTAAAAAGTTTAAAACTACTTCACCTTCAAACGAATTAGCATAAAAATGCTGCACATCATCGTGACGCATAGCATCTGTGAAATGTTACCCTTATGCGCCTAAAGAAATTTCACTTCAAAAACTATATTAAAATGTCATCCAGTTCACTTTTATTACGAGGCAAAAAACGGCTGTGCAGCCTTGTAACAAATGAAACCTAGGCAGGCCGATATCACATTAGAAACCGCTAGAGAGGCACACCTCGGTGGATATTGGTTACAACAAGTTCAAGTAACAGACCGATATAATCTGAGACATACAAGATTAAAATAAACGTTCCAGATCCAGAATTGACGAGATACACAGTGTTTAGTCCGTTACTAAGTGACATTCTAACTTAAGTTAAGAAGCAGATGTCCCACTGCTGAGCATAAGCCAACTCACAGGGAAAACTCACCACAGGCAGGCTACACATATCCCAGAAATACTCCCGGGATATACAGGTTTCCTCACAATGTTTTACTTCATCAAGAAACAGTGATGGAAGTAATCAAGCACATAAGTTTCTTTTTAAAAGGAGAAATCAATGGTGTTCTGTCTCATCATAAGGCCGCTATGGCTCATGCATTCTGACCTATTTGATTAAAATATCTCTTATACACTGGATAAATAAATAAAACTTATATTGATTTAAACAAGACTTATGTTTGTAAATAGAGAGAAGGCAAGAGTAATTTTAGCTTAGCTAATGAAACCTATTGATTAGATATAGTCTTTCACTGTTGTAAGATGGAAGTAAATAAATGCTACACGAAATGTCGGGTCTATATTAATTTCAATTTTGTTAAATATATATATATGTCGGAGAATAAGAGAGAATGAGCATATGGTTCTCCGCCGATATCGTCATTAATGGCATCCATAATTCAATTTCCATACTGTGGGCGTTGGTAGGTAATGTTGCTGGAAACACTTTATTAATTAATTCAGATAATAATGTTCAGTCACTTAATGCTACCGATATCAATTTACACAAACTCATTAATAATAATAGCTAGCAACGCGACAATTTCTATACTCGACCGCTCTGGCGGACCGTCACCTGAGAACTACCGACAGAAGCACGCCGGATTGTCACTATTGACTCTGCCCCACGCCGATAGACAGATGGCGCCAGCGTTCCACAGACTATTGAACTTCTGTTTCAAGGCAAAAAAATTGAAATCTATTAAATAATAAATGTGACCCAAACTAGTTGCATCAGAAATGCAATAATGCGAAAATAGTTTTAGTATACTCATCACGATATTTTGACAATAATTTCTATAGGTACAGATTTCTCCATAATCCCATGGGATCGGGGTATATTCGAAACCGCGAGAAATGGATATATAGGAAAATATTTGCAGGATTATGAAGTAGATCTATTACGTTTAAAACATCTTCGAAATGGCTATAAAAAGACATATATATTTAATTTTTACCCCAAGAGAACGAATAAACTACTATTCGCTCAAGCTTGCCTCGATGAAATCTACTGCAGATTAACATGGTTCTTAGGATAATTACTGGGGGATTGCATAGACCACAATCCTAAATTGGCTTTACTATTGCATCGCTATCACGCCAAAAAAACCAAGGCACGCCACCGTTTTGTAGGCACAAAAAGTGGGTCGCCACTTTACAGTCGGCGGCAACAAAATATGACTTGCAAGAAATAATAAAAATGTAGTCAACTAAAATAATTAGAAGTTCCTTATCATTCAAAAATTCGTATTTTTATTCAAATTCTCCTATAACTTCATATACTCGTAATATATTAACACTCCATAAAAAAATATAAATCGTTAATAAAATACTTTTTTATTCAACCTCTCAAGTACACATACTATTTTGAAACTTATAGTGGATGATACTCAAATGTTATTGAAATTTATACAATTACTGATCTCTTGAAAATTTACGATAAAAAAGTTGAAATGAGTGATATGAGTGAGGAGGCCTGTGCCCAGCAGTGGGGCGTTAATGGGCTGCTACTTACTTACTTTATACGATAAAAACTCTTTGCCACAGTGTTTGACTGTGATGTAATTCCGAAAATAATTAACAGATGTTTTCAATTTGCTGGATTTATTCAAACTTAAGGACTTAAGAAAGCCTTTATTCCAATTTATAATAAAAAAATTACAGCAGTCTTTATTAACGCGAGAGATATTTAAGTACGAATTCTACAGTTAACTTTAACTGACTTTTTCATAGGCTACAAACCCATGAAAAAAATTAACCTGTGATATGAACCAACGTGAATATCGCTTAGAAGGCTGTTGCTATATCATAAAATAACTCAAGCAATTATCTATTATACCTTGCAGGATTAATCGAGTTATTACTGCTGTAAGATCATAAATTTATGTACGGCCACTTTTTTGTATTATAATGTTATTAAATATTACCGTTGTAACTTATAGCCGTTCATTATAAATGGTAACAAATAAAAATATTAGGATAATAAAGAAAATGTTTACTCCCATACTCACCTGTACCGAGCAGAATGAGAGATTTTATGACATAGTAATAGCTTTCTAAGCGTTATTCACGTTGGTTCATTTCACTAGTTAATTTTTTCCATGGGCTTGTAGCCTATAAGTAACAAATATTGACGAGTACATTATGTAATAGTATTGATGATCTGAAATATTTGAAAAATTGGATCAGTAAAAGCGATCTGCGAAATATTAGAGTCATCACGTCAGATTTAGTTAACTCAACTGTTAAATAGAAAGCAAAAACAATACAATCTAGTAGCGCATTGGTTACGATAACATCTCTTAATTGAGATAACACATCGGCAAAGTTGCGCAACACTATCGGATATGTACCACTTCATTAACCGTAATTTATTGCGTCATTGTAAACTTTACGATACTTTTATAACGTACTTTATGGCAGCGCAGTTTTTATTCATTGCAAAGAAAGTTAAATTATTTTATACTAATACGCAAATAAGAAACTGTACTAAGTAGTACAACGATATTTTCTTCAACTATTTCGTCTTTAAATACCTTGATTTTAAACGAAACTCTACGAACAGTGCGTGTTACTAGTGATGACCTGCGGCTCCGAAGCGTGGTCGCTGAATATGGGCCTCATTCGAAAGCTCAGAGTCATTCAGCGTGCGATAGAGGGATGTGCACAGAGTTTCTCTACGTGATCAAATCAGAAGTGAGGAGATCCGTAGCAACCAAAGTCACCGATATAGCCCTACGAATCGCGAACCTGAAGTGGCAATGGGCGGCGCACATACTCCGACGGACCGATGGACGTTGGAGTCCGAAGGTGCTGCAGCGGTTGAAGCGACGACGACGACAACGATTCTTAAAAGTAAGTAAGTAGTTAGTACTTACATTAAAGTATATTGAGAGCATAGCCCCACTATACTGCTCCAATAATGGGTTTGTAGGATACTCGTATCCCAGGATTACCTTTAAGACATGTAGGTGTCCTCATGATGTATTCTTTCACCGAAGAACACCTAAACCAATTGAGCACATAAAGGACCAAAACCTAATGGTACCTGCTCAAGTCTCAATTTCGAGAATCCCATAACAAGAAACCATAGGTTTCATAGCATTTTCAGTGAATGTTACTTACCTGGTAAATAATAAATACGATAATTTGGCCTTTAGTATATTGTACAACGTAAGTCTTAAAGATAAAGGTCAAGGGGTCGCATCGTATTTTTAATTGACCTTAAGAAACTAATTCTCACGAATGTGTTAAATTGAATATTGGCTGACATGTGGCTACAAAAATATATTTCTTTTTTTTTAATTATTTAAAAGATTACTGTATTCATTAAGTTAATAATCGTACTATCATTGATTTTTGTTGTAGTGAAATTTTTAACGTTTGAATTAATAAAATTCAACGACCTGAGTTTATAATAAACAAATTTAAAAAACCGAACGCCTCAGGGTGGAGTCAACGTTTCATTACATGGACAAAAAGTGTAAAACTTTTTATATATTTATTTATAAATGCTCACTTATTCAGAAATAAAAAAACGTATCTTCGACACCGAAGCAGTTTGATTACACCTGTGTTTATATACGATAATAAGACAATTGCGTGACTTCCTTCTATCTATTGTACTATTATTCAGTTATTTATAGTTTATAAACTTGTAGAGTAAGCGAATAATTGCAGGCACGTTTTTTGTACTTCAAACCAGTCTTTGAAAATATTTATGCGTTGATGTAATCTGTAGGTGGAATATATCTGAAACCTACGAGCTTTCAAATTGAAGGCCGATTCTGAACGCGATTGCCGAAAACAGAAGCGGCATTTTGCGGTATAAGGTACGATGACATAATCGTTTCAAAAAATCTGCAACAAGTCAATATTCTCGAGAGGTTTTTTTTACATTTATGTATGAACTACACAGAACGACTGCCTCACTGGTCTAGTGGATAGCATGTTCGGCCACTGACATAAGGTCCTGGGTTCGAGTCCAGGGTCGAGTCTATTCAAAAATCAATATTGAGTTTTCTATTAAGATTTTCATTATTTGCCCGAAGTTAGGAAGTTTGCGGTGTGCTCCACCTCCGTGTCTCGGAGAGCAGTAATTTATAAATTTTAGCAATATACACATAAGTGCAAAAGACTATATAAAGATTACAGATTATTACGCTGATATTATGTACGGTAAAAAGCAGCCCACAGGCCTCCCCACTCAAAGGAGAGAGGGTTTTTAGAGGATAGACCCACTACACTGCTCCACTTCGGGTTGGCAGGCATGGTACACAAGTGCACTTTTGATTACTTCACTCTCATACCCCAATGTGACGGCAATCCGACACTCGCGGAGAGAGATCAGGTGCAGGACCGACATCTTAACGTGTAATAGAAAACTAAATATTGATTTTTGAATAGTCCCGACCCGGGACTCGAGCCCTGAACCTTGTCTGTCGTCGAACATAGACCAATGAGGCAATTGCAGGGCACATACTCGTATATAAAAATTTGACATAGTTTTACAAAATATCTGCAGATAATGGTATTGAAGTATTATGCAGCAATGGTGTCGTTTGTCGGGTCGTGACGGTTGATGCAACCAGCGTGACGAGGACATACAGGGTACCGTTTAGAAATCGGATATCTTTTATATGACTACTATTATACTCACGCAACTTTGACCGTGCAAGATTCACCGCGGGGCTCATGAAAAAGGTTTATTAAGTCTAGTAATTTTTATTGGAAGAGCTCAATTCTAATTGAATCATTGAGTGGCCTTGCTTGATCGCGGCAGAACCAGAACCTTTCAGAATGTTAGCGTCAATCGTATTTTCCTGCGTTTCGTTTTGAAGGCAGCAGCCAAAGCAGTTGGAAAGGGCTTGCAAAATATCATATCGGCAACGCATTATAAGTTCTACTGGTGCAGCTATTGTATAAGGGCTACAGGATTAAATCACAAGCATAGTGAAACGCATGTTTGAAAGTAGGTTTAATTTTTTACTACATTCTGAACCCACCCGTATACTAACTGTTATTCTTAAGCGTAGACAAAAATAAGTACATTTTTTCAAGTCTTTTATTTTTCTTTAAGTTCTTTATTTTCTTTTCTTATCAATCAATTGTAATAATAATCGCACATCTGATTTACTTCCAACTTACACATACATAACACAAAAAACAATATTCGGACATCAAGTTTTTTTTAAATCTTTCCCTTAAAATTGACTAGTGACTGCCACGCAAACTATAATTATTTTGATTCTTAGACGTTTACAGAATTTTAAAACCCAATTTTTGCAAACTTCCTTAGGCGCATGAGGGTAACATTTTTACGGGTGAAACGCGTGATTGGCGTCACGACCATGTGCAGCGTTTTTTAAGCTAATTCGTTTGAAGGTTAGGGAGTTTTAATATTTACAAATATGGCATGTGGCATTTTAATTTGCCACTCGTCATTTAACAATATAAAATATTACATAAATTCTCTTTACTAAATTTTAAAAACAAAAACAAAATAATAATTTAATGTATTGACAAAAACCACGTGGCATTTTTTCTTTACAATCTGTGCTTTGAGATTTCAATAAATTATTCGTATTAGTTTACAACACTTTTAATATTTTAATAACAATAAAATTCACTAAATTTCTGGCATATCTTTCTTTTTCTCTCATCTCTCTCTTTGGTTTGTATAAATATAAACAAGACTTAAAAATTTCTTTGCCAAAGAAGTTTTACTTCTGACATGTGTACTTTGTACGCACGCACTTTAAATTATTTAATACCAGCATTTTCAGTAGACCAATGGCCTTAGTTAAAACTTTTATTATTGTTTTAAACCAAAATACTGTAATAATATGGAATTCTATGAAACAAATCTTGCGGATAAAATATCAGTGATGGTAAAGACAAAGAATGGCCACTTTCTGATAAAATACACACGGAAAATATGAAAACGGAAACCTGAAGCGGAATTGGTAACTTCAATTAAAGATCTTTAACTACAGCTATATAGCATGAAACTCTTTCGTGTTATATAATAATCAATGTTCGTTAGTACGTTAATTAATAAGAAAATTGTTCAAGTAATTGCTATAAACTTTCAGATGAATTGTTTTACTAAATAAAGTAAATTATTCCAATATTTAGATAATACGATTTTTCATTTTAGCTTTGATGATGAGACTTAAATTTAAGGTACTTCCAAGAGACACTGATTTATTTTTTCAAAATTATCTAAACAATCTAACTGGTATAGTAGACGTTTAGCAATTTGAGTGGATTTTTTTACAAGACTATCAAAAACAACCTCATATCGTTTACGGATGCTAGTTCTGTCAATCGAAAAGTACTTCAAGCTCAACTTCAACATCAAGCTTTAACTGTGACTTTGTAATGTGAGAGAAATAATATGTGGCAGCATTGATTCAAAGTAAATCGAAAACTTAATCCAATCTTTATGTATACAAAGGCGATAAGCAAGATTACATGACTGTATGCGTTCTTAAAGACACTGAAATAAAAATAAAATTAAATAGTAATTCTACATCGTCATGAAAAACAATAAAAAACGAAAAAGCGAGTTACGCGACGTATAAAACGAGAGTAAAGCCTTTTAATTAATTCCACGAGAAAAATGTCTCCTGCTCTATTTCCGAGCTTCAGGTTCTAAGACTAATTATCGTAGTTCATAACGAGGACAAAAAAGTTAATCAAAACCTAAGAGTAACTTTACAGTATATTTATATAATATGAAACGAATTCATTAGTGTAATTACTTTAACAGTATTTTGAGCGATAAAGTACTTTAATTTGATAAATTGACTTCGACATTTAGCCAATTAAATACGTATCCATTCGTCCTACCCCCAAACCCGCAACCTCGATCAATCAAGTGTCATTGAAATGATTGTTAATTCAAGTAAGGTTTAATTTTTTATTGCATACAGAATATCCGCTTATGCTTACATGATGGAAAGTGATGATATTGTATAGGATGATTCACCTCATCTGTAATTTTTTTAATAATAAATAATAATTTTTTTATTTGTTCTAAGTACGTTATGTACAAGAAGTAAAATTTAACACCTCATAAAGATTTCGACACAGTATAAGATAAGTAGCAGCCTATTAACGTCCCACCGCTGGGTTTTTAGAGCATAGACTCACCATTGCGGATTAGCAGGCACAAGTGCACTCTCTATTCCTTAACTTTCATAGTGACGGGAATCCCACACGACCGAAGAGAGCTCAGGCGCAGGACCGACGGCTTAACGTGCTCTCCGAGGAACGGAGATGGAATACGCCGCCAACTTCCCAACTTTAGAATAAATATCCCAATCGATTTTTGAATTGGCCGACGCGGGTATCGACCCAGGACCTCATGTCTGGAATCGAAAATGCTAACCAATATACCAATGACGCAGTTCACACTCAGTTTTTTGATGGGTGGTTTGAAGAGTGGTTACTAGCAATGGCCACTCCCACCTAGATATTTTTTTCTTCCAGTATATTGACCCTAAGACCTCTTGCTAGCCAAGCGAATATTCACATCATAACGCCATTGAAGAAATGAAAATTGTTAATACATAAAACTTACTGATTCGATGTAACCCATGCCTTACGAAGTATAAATTTGTATATAATATCAAATGTCTGACTGTACACTGCCTGGAAATTTGCAGGTCTAAGATTGAACTGCTGCCTAATTAAATCAACCTGCATGATTTTTTACGCGACATAAAACTGGTATAGTATACTGATTCTTTTTGCGGAACGTACAAGATTTAATACTAGATGTCTTGTTAGCGTAAAAGGTACGTCTGCAAGGAGTATGCAAAAATAAATTCTGTTTATATTTACACACACACACACATAACCACAACAAATAATTCACTTTCACATCCATACACACTTAAATTAATTTTATATTATGGATTAGTTTTAAATTAAATATTCATTTTTTGTTTTTCTTTTAATTATGTAGACTATTATATAATGTAAAACTCGGAAGACACTAACCCCTAATTCACAGGCTTACCTAGTTTAAAGGTTCTAAGTATTATAATTATGTATTTTTCTTTTATGCCCAAATAAATCATATCATGGCAAGCCTATGGCTAGTAACATTTTGTACTTTTTCTGACAACATCGTATTTCGTTGGTGTTATTTTCCAGGAGTATATTACTATTACTATTGCTGTAGTGATGCCATATTAATGTTGAGGCTTTTACTTTACATGAAAACAATTAGTTATCATTTATATTTCTTTTTACATATTTCTTTTTTGTATGTCGTATAAACAGCAGTACATTTTATATCTACTGTTTACATATTTTACAAAGAAATATATACTCCTCCGTAATAAGTAAATAACAGAGATGTCTTGTTTGACGAACATGAGTTTAGGGGTCTAATTTATATCCAAAGTATTTCCATTCGTGTTAATTTAGAAAGAGAGAGAATTTTAGTGCTTTGCCGGACTTCTCTGGAGCCTTTGCGCCTTTTAAATGGAATATATCGAATAATGTTTATGAATATATTAAATTACGGTTAAACGTGACCGATTTTTCTTATCTTTGTCTACTACACTGTCAAATGTTATTTATTAATATTACAATTTCTATATCTATATTTATACATCATTTTACGATACACTCAAATATTAATTGGTGTAACAATATGGTAATTTTATAATAGAGGAAGTCTGCGATTTGCATAAGTGTATGTACCTAATGACACTTAAGCAAAGCTTTTAAAGTATATTAACCCACTCTTTCGGTTAGTAATTTTATTTGATTACACATTTTACTCGGCGGCGTTGTCGCAATGCTAAAAATAAATTGACAAGTACCAACTGACTTTCTCCTAGAAATCGATTGAGAACATTTCATATAACGTATGAATAAAATGCATAATACTTTATCAGACATCTCAGTACCGGAAACAGAATCATAAATATATACAAAAAAATCATTGTGTTTTTATGTAACCACTTTGCAAGTGAAACAGGCGATGCGAACCATGGTCATGCTATAGATGGGCGAAACGAATTTATTCGATGGATTAAAGTTTGACTTTAAAAGATATGTTTTGAAGTGAAACTTTTTTAGCACATTTAAGTTTTTAGGGATGAAACGCGTGATGAGCGTTACGAAGATGTGTAGCTTTTGTTATGCTAATTCGTTTGAAGGTTAGGCAGTTTTAATATATACAATTAAAATGTGGCATTTTAATTTGCCCTCAGTCATTTAACAATTTAACGTACTATTTTTCATAACATATGAAAATTGCAATAATTCCCTGATCATTTGAGATTTCATAAATTATTTGTATTAATTTAATGATTTAAAGACAATTAATTTCATTAAATTCCTAACATATATCGGTGATTCTGCAGGTAAATTTGAACAGGCGTTTTATATATGATGTTAATGATATTGGTAAATTAGAAAATATAATTTCTTAAATTTTTCCTGTCGGTGGTCAAAATTAAGGCTTCTGCTCTTGATGCTTATACTGGAACCATATCAGGTCTACGCCGACTAAATTACCTATGTTGTAGTTGTTTACGGCTTTAATAAACCTATAAACGTAATTAGCTAGCCTATTTACGTCCCAATATCGCTTACGTTGCTAAATTACTCTCTATTGTGAAAAATTTGTTGTGCCTTCTCAGGATTTCAACCAGTAACTCCATGTGTAAAACCAATTGAAATCATCATTTCTTGGCTTTATGTGGGGTCGGCACAGCATGTTTCCTTTCGCCACTTCATTCTATCCGCTGTCATTTCTACATTCACACCCCTTACACACATACTCTTTCTCTCTCATGAACTGTCTTCATCCACACTTTTTTTGGTCGCCCTCTCCCGGCCCTGCCGCTTACTATCATATTCAGGGCCCTATTGCATAATTGGCTATCCTCTCTTCTCATGACATGTCCATGCCAGGATAGCCTTTTACTCCTTAACTTCTCGGTCGCTGATGCTACTTTCACACTTCCTCTAATATACTCGCATCGCAATTTGTTGAGACCTGCCGCCACTTAATCCAACCTGCATTTATCCTGGTAGTAACATCGCGATCAACGTCGCCGTCGTTTTGGAAGATAGAGCCAAGGTAACGGAAATCAGAGCAGGCTCAATGGGATACACCGTCTAAGACAATCGAAGAAAAACTGAATGGATCCCCGAAATCACAAAACAGATGTTCTGTTGTGGTCCTAAAAAATGTCTAAGCAATTGACATACATAGCATCACGCTTCAATCCCATAGGGGTAGGCAGAGACCACGTCCTTCCACTTGCCACGATCCTTGCATAACTCTTTCGTTTCTTTCATTCTCATTAAACCTTTCATACAAGTTCGTCGGTTTAGTGTACCTGTCGTTATTTAAAATGTCTTGGATTTGGTCCAGGAACATTTGCCTTGGTATTCTCCTTCCAATTTTCGCATTCACTATTGACTCATAAATCCTTTTTGTCAGTCTTCTTTCATTCATTCTCTCCACGTGCCAAAAAAATCTAACCAATTGACAATTGGCATGAAATCCATCATTTGACAAAATTAAGAGGCAGATTTGCAAATCCAATATTTTATGAACCACACTCTCGAAGAGTTTATGTTTTGTTTGAAATTGCGGCATCTCGAATGTTGTTAGCACAACCTCAAATAGACGTCAACGCACCGACGAGACCAAGTGTTGCGGTTAGAAAACGGAAGAAACGAGGAAGTGGTTTTATAGACGTTCCTTAATAAATAGCTATTAGTTGTGTACAGTATAAAATCTATAATATTAGGCAACCAAAAAGTTCGTGCGGTTTTCATTTATTGTTTACATATATGAACTATATATCGCAAGGAAGATAAAGTAGTGGGGTAAAAATAATAATAATATTCCTTTATTAAGACATTTTCTTTTTGTCGTCCAATAATTAGTTAACTAGTCTAACTTTAAAACTATGTAACAAATTAAATTTAAAAGAATATAAATGAAATAACACACAATATACTAAATTAAATTGTAA
Organism: Elymnias hypermnestra; assembly: GCA_015832385.1. Lineage (NCBI taxonomy): Eukaryota > Metazoa > Arthropoda > Insecta > Lepidoptera > Nymphalidae > Elymnias > Elymnias hypermnestra. Next base: position 1,177,483 of record JACTOM010000867.1, read on the forward strand.
TATATTAAAAGTAATTATAGATAATATATTATTAAAATTATATATTTACTGAAATGATGTGTCATTTCATATTTCTGTGACCGTGCACGTTCAGCCAGTTCTTTTCAGCCAGGTTGCCAGGGTACTCTGAACATACACTGATGATCTCGTTCTGGCTTTTTTTTTCTTAGGGGACGCCTGAAAATCAGTGTCATATTGGTTTGCATACCAATGCGGGATTATGCTGAGGAGCCATCTATTCGGGATATCTACTCTTGTATATGTATTTTGTTACTTGTTTAACCCAAATAAATGATTATTTATTTTTTATTTATGCAGGCGCGTTTTAAAGCAGATAATTTTGGGATAATTGAGGAACAAAATTCTATGTTTGTTATAGACTTTGAAACCGGCAATGTGCACCAAACCGAGCACTTGACAAAAGCAATAATCCGGTGACAGCTTTTACACCACGAAATTCACTTATTTACTCATAGCGAGATCTTTAAAACTACTCCTAGTCAAAGTAAGAATTTCCACATATTCCCATGGTATCGGGACTTACGCGGGTAACAATGCGTTTAACGTCTTGATTTTAGATATGAATACCGTATGCACTTTCATGTGTATTTAGTGAAAAGCTATTAATAGTAATTACAAAAAGACACTCTGATTATATTTATTTTTTTATAGATATATGTGTCATATAACTATGTTTTTAACTCACAATGTGACATAAAACATTTTAATATATATTTACGGATATACGAATTAGTAGTGGACAAATATTTTCATATCTATAAAATATCAAACCGTGCTAAAACAAGGCCCTTAGAGTGGACTGGTATAAATTTCATAAATTCAAATAAATAGTAAAGCCAAAATAGAATTGTATAAAACTTTACTTATACATTGCTGACGGTTGTAAGTGATGATACAATGTAAGATAGATCTAACCTGTAAAGTCGTAACTTACTTATGGTTTAGACACAGCATCGTAGCATTTCGAATATTTGAATTAACGTAATTACCATCCTACCAGAAAAGACGTACCACTATGCCTAGCGATTTGTGTTCCGATATGATGCTGTGTAGAAACTTTAAGAGGTAGATTACCTCTTACCAGATCAGCGCGTTTAGACTTACTCAGGTGTGATTCCAGTCAAACGCTAAAAACTGTCTGACTGCAATAAAAAACAGTGCGAACCCGAAGCGAGGTAGTATATTGATAAAAAAATATAAAGTTGTTTGATTATTTGTTCAATGTTGCCTGCAATCTTCAATTTGTGTGACCTTTAGTATCAATATAGCATTGCAATGCTGACCGAAGGTTATTGGTTCCGTGAGTTACCATGTATAGCCAACTCATATGATCCGTTAGAATTAAGGACAACGGGACATGTGCATTTATGTTTGTTACTAATACAAGTAAGGTCAAGAAAAAAGAAACATAAGCGATGGATAAAATTAATATTCGTCGGGGTTTTATAACGCATAAAACTGAAAACAGACAAACACATTAAGTAATTGCAGACTTGTGGCATGTAGTCTACAAATACTTAATCGCTTCGTAGATAAAACTCTATACCATATTTGGCAAAACCAACTGGATATTATTAGCCGCAATAAAAATTGCTCTACATAGTCAATAAATAACAAAGTTAAAGACAATATTGTGTCTTTATATATAAATAGATAAACACGAACCATTTTTACAACTCTCCATTTCGGGCGCCAACCTTTTTTCATCCTTATGAACGCAGCTCCAAATATAAAGAATTTTAGTTATCATTTTATAACAAATCAATTACACTAAGCCTGTTGTTGAAAACATTAAAATTTCATTCACTCGTGTTTTAATTCTTGCTATTAGTTCAACCATTAATAATTTTTTTTTCATTAATCCACTCAAGTACAAATACCTTTTTTTAAGATTTTTTTTTCAATTACCAATTCATTAATTAACTTTATTTTGCGAAAATTGTGCAACACCGACATTGACCTTTCATGGTAAACCATGTTAAACCCGTTACTAGTACTTTTCGAGTCGTTTAATGTTATATTATTATTTAAAAAACATAATAATTACAGGGAACTTTGCATTAATATGATATACACTTCACAAAAAAGATTGTACACTACTTAACTATTACTCGTTCACTTTTAGAATTTAAAAAAACAATTCATTAAAGTACGCGTTATAGTCACGAAAAAGCGCTTGTTTCGCAAGACCAAAATGTACTGACGGATTAACTGAACACTGAATATTGCCAAATAGGTAGATAGGTTTTGCCACAAACACGCGATCCGTATATAGCTGTGTATAGTTAATACAGAATATACACGAAACAATGGGCTATAAGTATTTGTTAAATACAAAGCAATTAATTCGGTCGTATTTGTAATTTTTAATATTAGTTACCTAGAAAGTTATTTCATATACATTGACCTTGTATCTGAAGGAAGGTGCTTGTCCAATGACCTAATTTAACATATAAATAATCGTTACGTCTATAATATTCCAAAATTATATACTATATGTTAAGGTTGTATTATTATTTGAGGCTTTAAGTATTTGAGACAATCAACTATTGTTGAAGTATTCGAATGTATAATGACTATTACGGAAGTATCAGTGATGATGCGATTATATTTTAAAATAAGATTGTCAATTGAGTATCATGGAGGTATCTGTGTAATGTTAAATAAGATGGTGCATAGTATTATTTTTAAATAGTTAACACTAGTTTTCTTGTTGATTGTGGGTAATTGGAGAGTGAGTCGTTGACGAATATTGGAAGATAATACAGCTCTTGTAAATTGTTCATTACATTATTCCGCCCTCCCATCATATAGTATTTGACGCATGCAGGACTATAATACATTATTTCACGAAGACAATAAAAATAACAAATCAAATTATTCTTTCAAGTAGTTTTTAAAAGGTTGCATTGTGCGACATGTATGACTAAAAATGAACTTCAAATAATCTTTTAAATCGTCTTCAACATTGTAATTTGATATACCTGTGCTGAAATCAGCAAACGATTTCTGACCTTTTTTTAACCTTTTATCCCCAATGTCTCCCAAAATAAGAGCATGTAGGGGTAATTAATGGACGGCTCCTAATTAGTTTTGGTTAAAAAAAAAACCGCGAGAGCATGGCGTGATTATAGCATAGCCGCAGCGATAGAATTTTTGTGTCATCTATTAAATATCAGCTCACGCGAGTACCACGCCGCTCCTGGTACCCTAGTACGAACGTTACCTTGGACATGCAACATTCGAAGGCAATAAAATGTCGAAACTCAGAAGACAATTTGTACCATGACACACACATGTTATTTAAGACACCAAATTTTATTAAAAAAAAATAAAGACCCAAGTAGCGAGATATATAATAATACATACTACTCTTTATAGAAAGATTTGAATCTCAGATTATAAATTGCAAACTTAAATTTTCGTGGTTTATTGACATATTGAAACTGATTTAACGGGTACATACCACGATGGCGTTTTTTGAATTTTGTTGATATTTCGATCCAGTTGCATGGATCGTGGTCACGATGTGTCTCTTGCCTCTTACATATAAATTACAACATATAATTAATTTTATACTACAAGTAACATAAAAAAACCTTCTTAAACTGTTTACATAGAAATTGCATTAACAAATGTCATTCAGTGCAAGTTTGAAGTTGTACTTGAGTGAAAAGTACAGAAAAATTAAACTGAACTAAATTAAAATTTATAAATTGCACCTAAGAGAACGTTTATACGCAATTTTTTTTGACTTGTACATTTTATGACTATTTTTTGTCACGATACAGAGCTAAGCAGTAAGAGTACGTAAACATGTTAGTATAATCCATCTACGTTGTGTTCTTAGCTAACATTTGTAGGAAAATAACTGAAATGTAAGCATTATCTATGTTTACATCAGTGCAACTAGTTTATAAGGACATTTTTAAACCGAATTACAGGGTACATACCATGATGTAGATTGAGTATTTTTTCGATATTTCGAAGCAGTTCAATACATAATTGATCGACAGTTTATGTTTTGGTATATCGATTGCAATTTTCATACTCAATAACGCGAAATGAAGCACGTGTCAACATAAGGTACTAATGTTTGCTTGCAATTATGAAGAGACTCGTAAAAAACAAACACTCGTAAATGTTTCATAACGCCTGTGTAGTTAGTACTTGAGCAAAATATAAATACGACGCAACTAGACATGTGTATATTTCCTATTTTATGACTTGCCAGTTGTGAAGCACATGTTAACGAAATGTTAAAAGGATTGAACTAGTGGTGAAAGTTAAACTGTAATATTAAACATAATTTTATAATATATAAATAACTATACTATAATAATTTATAAAATTGAAACGAATAAAGAATTACTTGACGATTTCTATATACTTCTAGCAAACCTTAAAAGAGCAGTGGTTATTTTTATTATTTATTCATACTACACACATTGACTTTAGACACTCTTATCATTTCCAGTTCACCATTTTTATACTTATATTTAAAAAAAAGCGAAATCTATTACAGGGTTGACATTTGCGCTCAAAAGATGACCATTTTAAATTAATATTCAGTGTTTTGTTTAAATATTAAAATTATTTTGCGTCATCTATTAAGAGCTCAAGTAAAGTACCTTTTTGTTGTTGAGTTTAAAAATTTCGTCATAGACGGGGTAGAAATTGAATTTTTTTTTATAATATAAAACGGTACACCACAATTTTCTAACAAAAGAATCAAAATTAAAATTGAAAACAATGTTGCTTATTATAATTAATTGACAGTAAATAGGTCATCAGTACAATGACTAGATTTTTTACAAATTTCCTGTTTTATCTTATCAATGGTATTTACAATAACTGTGGCAAATATAAAAGTGTAGAAAAAGCACCAAAAAATCACACAATATATCACAGGCAACTGTTTCGCACAAATTCAATTCTTTCAAATGCCTGCCCTACATATCATTGTCTAAGCGTGGGATTAGCAAGACTCCACTTATATTGTTTATCGTGCAAGCAAAGCGAGCAACTTGTGTGCAAAATAGAAAAGTACGAACAATAACCATTACTAATAATTCTCGCGTTGAATATAATGGAAATTAATTATGTAGTTTGTTTCTCATTTTAACAAACGTTTATGACTTGATACTTATTCTCAATATCTCAGCAACCCTGTAATTTTGACGAGGACAGAACTCAAGAATCAATTTTATTTAAGTATATACTAATTTTTATATTCCTACTATTAATATACACTCTTTCTGCATATACATTTGTATATCTTGTTCAAACTGTTTGTGTGCATTCAGAACAAATGCTAACTAGCTGTTATAATTAGTTAGACAATCAAAATAATGTATTTAAACAGTATTAATAATATCATATTGGTTAATATATGTAGAAATACTAAATAAATAAATAAAGAGATTTTGTAGTTTATAGGACTTTATTTACATAGTGAACTTTAATTACAAAATTTCTTCACATGTTCTAAACTTGATTTTACTTTTTTTTTTAAACAAAATATATTGAAAGTCTGTTATACTTTAACAATATCTGTATCAATCATGTAAAGTTATAGGTATTGTGAATGTGTATTGTACAATTGAACATACTATATACAGTCAAACCTAGGTAAGCACAAACTTAATAAGTGGAAAACCTCTTTAAAAAGGTAGAGATTAAAACCGTCAGCTATCTGTGTGTGGATCTCTTTAAACTGAGACTGGTACCTCTAAAAGTGACAGTTAAGCATGTTTGCTAATTGCACTGGGTATTTTCCATTGTTTATGACAGAGTTCAATTTCTCCAAATTGAACAGAGTTACTATCATTGTTTATCCACATTTAGCTCTTATTATTACTATCAATGATGATGTGATAACACCAACTTTTGAAAATATTGTAAAACTTGATGAAACCCTGGTCATATATTGTTGTATTTTAACATTACATAGACATATATCAATGCACAAATGCATTAGGTTGCCTATAAACAGGCAAAAAAGAAAAAATATGGCCAAACAGTGATGACTATGACCGCTCTATCAAGAATACAATGATGAAGAAGATTACGAAGCAACCTTTAAGTAATTTGTTTGGTATTTAAAATAAAAAATATGTAAGATATTATTTTCAAAGTCAAAGTCAAAATATCTTTATTCAAGTAGGCCTATTACTGCATCTTTGAATCGTCAAATATAGTTTTTTCTATATATTATTTAAATTAATGACTGATGATAACATTAAAGAACGTCTTACAATCTAAAGTTACGAGGGTTCCTTCGCACCCTGATCTGAGAAGAGCCCACAACAAACTCAGTCTGGTTTACATTTTTTTTTTGTTATCATCATTACAATTTTTATTTAAAATTTATTCTATATCTATATACATATAGAGCAATTCATTCACTACCATGCTTTTTTGTCTTCTAAGTATTCTTTCAAATTATAGAATGATTTCTCAATTAGTTTTTTTTTAATAAAAGATTTAAATTTATTAAGAGACATCTTTGTAACTTCTTCTGGGAGGTTGTTGTAGCAACATATACAGTTACCCTTATGACTTGTCAATTTTATATAGCCTACTAGAATTTACAGCAATTTTATTTTTATTTCTTAAGTTATATGAGGTGCATTCACTTTTTTTCCTAAAAGAGTCAATATTAGAAAATGTTGTGTGGCTTGATTTAGGTGTAGTCAGGGTTAACAATGCATATTTACAACACTGATAATAGTAATTCTGACTCTTAACAACTATTGTAAATTTAAAATAAGTTACACAATGATTAATTTTAAACACAATGTAAAACAGGTTTTACATTGTGTTACAGGATTTGAACTGGTTACTCTTAATAAGAACCCATATGTCTCTCCATTGGGCCATCACAGTTCTAGTATGCAGTATAAAACCTCAATAAAAATATAATATCAATTTGATGTGATTTCTCATTTAAACTGAATAATTTGATAATCGATGAAATATTAAAATAATATTTACCCAATTATCAAATAAAGTAATAATAATCTCTCTCTCTCTCTCTTTAAATAAATTACTAATCTTTGCAGCTTTAAACACAGAAGAGACATGTAATTGCCTCTTTACCTATACTTAAACTATTTAATAATAATAATTGAATACCAACATTGAAATTTTAGCATTATTATATATATAATTGTTTTTATTATTAATTTTATTACAACTAGTAGTCTGAATGAACTGCAACATGAACTTCGTAAAGTCATTACATAGATAAACATTTTACTTTCAGCTTTCAATAAAACTGTATTAACATTAAATGTCATGCGCTGCAAGTTAAATATGAGGGACAATTTGAACAAGATATATATTGAAAGAAGGTGAACTAATAGTAGGAATTGAGAAACTTAAGCACCACACACAATGTTTCACTTCTATTGTATAATTTTGGGTAGGATGTAAAAGTCAGTATTGAGCAAGGACATATTACATACATTGATTTCCATAATATTAAAGATATGAAGTACAAGTAATATGAAGTTATAGATATACATAGAGTCGTAAAAACTTTCTGACTCCTGATGAGTATATTCGAAATGTAGGATTATTAAAAAGAAAGTTTATAGCTATTACTCACCACATTGTTATAGTTGAAGGCTGTTGCGCCTGGTGCGAAGTATTCCCTATTCATTTTGTCACCCATTATTAAAGAGTAGGTATGAATGAGATCCAAACAAAAACACACACAAATATCATTTTAATATCATTAAGATTTCAAGCTGTCCCGAGCACACATTTTAAGAACTTTTCTTGCAAAAACCATTATTTATTAACCGTTGGGAGCGTCCGAACAAGCATTGTTTGGACATCAATATATTTTTATCTTCAAAAGAAAACAATCACTGAGCCCCTAATTATTACCATGATCTAAATAAAATATAAGTTTTAAAATGAATTACTTTTTTTTCAATTTGGCTAGAACGTAAAAATACTAAATTAAGATTTACACTTGACAAATTTACCTTGACACACTAACGAGGCATAGATTATAACATACTTAGATTAACAGATAATCAACCTGATAAATGAAAATTCATATTTTTATTACAATATTTTTTACTGAGAAATGTTATCATATACTATTGTTTATTTATTGTGCAAATAAACGACACAATTAAATAGGTGCAAGTTTTTCAAATCTAAAGCTTATTATGTCGGTGTATCCGAGCCCTATAATTATAATAATTTCAAATGCTGAACTGAAGTTTTTAAACTCATAATTAATTTGCAAAAGACAAGTTTTAAATGTTTTATAGTTAGTTTACCGAATAAATCCAGTCTGTGAAGTATGTAAACTTTTGATGAAATGTGGCTTGCAGTAATATCCTTAGAACATTTGTGGCTCGCACGAAGAGTTGTAACAAAAATAGGTTGCCATGTAGTAATAGATTGATTTAATTTTTATAAGAAAATTAATATGAAAGCGGAGGACTAAATTTCAATCGTGAACTAGTTAGCTTTGGTTTAAACTTCTTTTTATAAGATCCGAAAGGAATTAGGTCTATGGAAAATAACCTATCGAAATAAATTATTATCTTATGTTCATATAATAAAAAAAATATCAAAATTCAGACTACTGAACCTACAATTTTTTTGTAAGTTCTTTCTATTATGTACAGCTTACCGCGAAAGTTTTAGGGCTTAAATTTTCTACAGATAGTGAAATTTTTACGAGAGCCTTGTCACCTCATACTAAGTACAAACAGATACGAAAAGTAAATCATTAGGATTTTTAACAGTACCGTACATAATATAGCTGGCCAGTAGCAGTAGCAGAGTAGGTATATATATAAACAAACAAGCTATTATCAAACAGTTTAATATCAACAATTATATATAAAAAAAAATCTTCTTACATAGACCAGAAATAGCATAAACTTTGTTATAATTTTTCATGGACTGCTTTCTAGTTAATCACAATAATGGCTATTTTTTTATGGATTTCTATGAATTAATAATATTTAACAAACGTGAAGAATATAAGCGTAATGTTGGAATGATTACCTTAATTTCTAATAAGTTAACAGTATGTTGATTTTTTAAAATTCAAGTTTAAATGTATCTATCACATATTTTGTATTAGTAAAATATTTTACTTACACCTATTATTAAACTGTTTTCTGTAACTATTTAAGGTTTCTGAAAGACATCTATATCTATATATTCTAATTTTTATTGCTGTCCTGAACGAAGTTTGAGTTCAGTACAGTTTTTCTTTAAATATTCATTATTTCAACTGATTTAAAAAATAATCGTGTTTGTGAAAAATTGCACAACACGTTCTATTGAGTGCTCACATTAAGCCTTTCTTTCTATGCAATGAGTTTAAGAAATTTATGCTAGGCGATGTAGGAATTTAATTTAATTTTATTTTGGTTCACTTGTATATATTTTCATAGCAACATTTTTGGTATATAAATAAGTAAATATATTTATTAAAAGCAATTATATATTTGTAGGTATTACTTGACATAATCCCAAATAGTTGCCACAATAATGAATGTTGTGCACATTGTATATCTACTAGATTATCTAAATAGTTTAACATATGTCAACACCACGTAAATAAAATATCTGCTGGCTTACTCTTGAAATCCATTCCAACCTCCATCCCATGTGGACTTAATTCCATTTAAGAGGCAAAATGGCACTCTTGAAAATCATTTCAACAAAATGGAATGTTAACAGTTTGATTGATGTCTATAAGGTTCAATATAATTTATATGAAACTATTAACCTTGCCATCTTTAGTTCACCTGCCACTTATTGAAACCATTTGGTGCTGATTTTCTTTTCAAGAGTACAAAACGTAAAATGGAATTTCTCATTTTACCATATCCAGCTGATAGTTAAATAATAAAAACACTTCGTTATGTAACATTTTCTTTTTTAACATATTTCTCAAGATAGTGTTCAATCAACTCCGGTCCCATCCTTTCTTGTATCATCCTCAATGAGATGGAAAACACTTCAAGAGCTATATCCTTATCTCGAGCCAATTTAGATGGCTCACAATAGAAGCAGTTATTGAAGTAAAGTCCTGTAACTCCCTCAAGTTCTCCGGCAGTGGCAACATATATAGAAGTTGCAGCTGCCTGTTGCTGTAAATGAAGCGAAGGACTGTTTTTGAAATGTCCTATATGTTATTAAATAAATCAACAGCCACTAAGTATAGAGTCTTGCATAAAAACCTAATTTTGTAAGACAGTGTTTCAAAGATAAATTATTTATTACTTACTCTATTAGTACTACTTGTTCTACTGATGTGTTTTAAACATCATGCTATAATGCATACATACATAGGATTAAGTCACATTCCCATGGGGGTAGGCAGAAAAGAAGTCCTTCCAATTGCCACTATACTTGCATATCTCCTTTGCTTCTGTCATTCTCATTAAACTTTTTATACAAGTTCATCGGTTTAGAGTACGCTTGACCTGGCCCTTACTTAAAATATCCTGGATATGGTCCAGGATTGGTCTTCCCCTCCCAACTTTCCCTTTCACTCTTGAATCATAAATCCTTATTGTCAGTCTTCTTTCATTCATTCTCCCTACATGCCCAAACCATCTAAGCATACCTTTCTCAATTTTAGTCACTACATCTTCTTTTATAACACAACATCCTCTTATCACACTATTTCTTACTTTGTCACTCAGTTTTAATCCACTCATACTTCTCAACACTCTCATTTCTACTGCATTTATTTCACTTTTATGCTTCTTCTGCCATACCTATGCTATAATAGTGATTTAATTTGTGTTAAAAAGAGTGTGCTTCAAACTACTTCAAAAAGCTTATGGCAATGCAACACATACCGGGCATTGTAGGCGATAATCTGTTCATTAAAAACAAACAAACAAAATGCAAGTTGTCTGTTTATGTGTAGGGGCCGTCAATATATAGTATAGGGAGGCTTCGGCCACGATAAAACGGATGATTAGCGCCACGAAGACCTGCAGCATTTTTTATGCTAATTCGTTTGAAGGTTAGTTTTAATATTTTTTAACTAGAACTTCTTAACGCATGCTTGGCCTTGGGGAGCATGCTGGTGAGTGCGTGACGAGAGCAATAAGAAAAGTGTGATTGGGCTAGGCGAACAGGTAAATATGTTTTACTTCAGTCATGTGGTCTAATGCACACTCTTTTTATTAGTTACTAAATTTTTGTGAGTAGAATGTAGATAAGGAGCTACAACTAATATCAAGATGTGATGTGCTGTAAAGCGAAAGAAATGTCAACTTACTAATGACTTTGTGAAAGGACGAGCTAGAAAGAATATTAGTTGATAAAGCCACCAACTGTTCTGGAGATTTGTGGAAACCATGTTGCCAGGATGCAAAGAATTAACACAAATACCCTTCTCTTTCCATTCTTCACTTAAAACCTGTAATTAGAAACAATAAATATAGAAAAAGCTAGCAGTTCAATAGATTTAGTGTATCCATGTATATTATTTCTTATATGATGAGAGTTTTCTTATGCCATAGAAATATTAATTTTTAAGTAGTCTTTATTATTCTTATTAAGATATCTGTTATAAGTGGTTAACTTTTAGCAAATAGATTTTAATCATTAAACTCAATAATTCCTTACGGGTTGTTCAAAATTATGTACAATAGACTTGAAATTCTATACAATTTTTAGTTAAGTAAATTCTTTAGGCGCATGAGGGTAATTTTTTACGGATGAAACGCGTGATTAGCGTCACGAAGATGTGCAGCGATTTTTGTGCTAATTCGTTTGAAGATTAGGTAGTTTCAATATTTACAAATAACATGTGGCATTTTAATTTGCCACTCGTCATTTAATATACTATGTTTCACAAATTCTTTATTCTAAATTTTAAATTCAATAACAAAAAAAATTAATAATGATTTCTAGTATTGACAAATAACACGTGGCGTTTTTATTTACAATTCGTCATTTGAAATTTCAATAAATTATTTGTATTAATTTTCGACACTTTTAACATTTCAATGACAATTAAATTCATTAAAATCCTATCGTATCTTCCTTTTTCCCTCCCTATTAATTTTCTGCAACCCAGCATGTAACTAGCATGACCTTTACAAGATCTACAGATTAGACTGGCAATCGTGAACTTGTCAACCAGTAAGCCTTTTGTGGGCGTGTCTTTATTAACAATTTGCTATTATTCTTCATAATGTATTTGTCTCTTATTTGACCTATTTTTTCTTTCTATAGTTACATAGTTTTAATAAAGTGTAAATCCTACCAGAATTTTATAAAATGCAAAATTTTATCTAAGCATAAACAAAACTATATAAAAAATCTATAATAATAACTATGTATTAATTATAAAAGAAAGACGCGAACATTTGAAGTTGTGTCAAAAAATATAGATAACTAAATAATGCGACGATTTAGAATCTTACCATAGCTGTTATAACATTGTACAGTTTCGAATTACCATATGCAATCATAGCACTGTAATGATCCTTTGGATGCGCCAAATTCTGTTTCACAAATACATTTTTAAGACTCGCAGTTCTGAAAACAAGTATTTAAATTATCATTTTAAATAACTAAACTTTGATCTTGGGATCACCTGCTAGAAAAATCACATTGATGAATTTTATATCTATATAGAGATATGTTTACCTGTGAGACTCCGAAGATAAGAAGGCAACCCTGGACCCTTTCCTCAACAAAGGTTCTAATAACAATACAAAATACATGTGCGAAAGGTGGTTCACTTGAAAAGTCCTGTCTAGTTTGTCCTCTGTCTCCTCATACGGTAAACCAAATACACCAGCATTAAGTATTAATATGTCAAGATAACTAGAATAAAAAACAGAGACATTTATGAGTAGATAATACCATTAATCTTTTCGTGATGCGAACGGGGATACTAAAAGACCCCAGTTCATCTGAAACAGTCATAGGAACATTACGTAAGCAACGTGTAGAGATTAAGCGATACGCGACCGTACAAATTGACGAAAAAGAAAACAGTGTCGTATATTTGTCTCGCTCTCCTCATGGCGGAACCACATTTGTTGGAGTAAGAAAAATAACATGTCACTAGTAGACAAAAAAGAAACGCACTAATAATAGGAATGTAGATATTGGGTTTTAGTTATGAAAAACAAAATATTTTTAAATAATTTGCGTTTTTGAAGAAAGGAATGAATATATAAGAAATATTAATTTGTGTGTGTGTGTGTGTGAACAAATAGCTAGACTGATTTGGATGATTTTTTTTGTATTGGTGGATCGAAAATTGGCATAAAGTGACATTTGACTTAGATAAATTATAGAATTCCTCATATTCAATGAGATAAACCAACAGGAACAGCTAGTTCACGATAAATGTACCCTATCACCTTGTCCTTTTCTTTCTATAAGTCATGAATCTTGGTAAACATAGTGTATAATTCTTGAAAAGTGTATATCGTGTATTCAGATACAATCAAGATTGGTTTAAATTGACAGTTACATCTAATAAATAATGAATTTAACTACATTTACAGCATCAGGAACTCTGTATTGTGCTTCGAGTTCTAAATACAAGATAATTACAAAACATCTTTTGTGTCTCTCACTTTCTATAATTAATATTCAAAGCCAGCCCCTTATCAAAGAACTACAATACATAGAATAGTTCAGGGCAAAATATTTTTTATAGTTTGATAGTCATAAACCATTATATAAAATTCGAAAGTAATTATAAAATTACTATATGTGAAAACAAAGTCGTCTGCTATTGTTGTTTGTTTGGAATCACTATTATTGGTGTTTTTACTGATAGATATTATAAGGCAGATCACTAATATGTAATAAAATATATAGACTCACTTTGAAAATACTGTTTTCACCGCCATTGCACAAGTTTTTACACTTTTTAAGGAGCTCAAATCTAGATGTATGGCTTTCAAATTGTCCTCAGATGCCTTTGTTTCTTTAACAATTTGGTTTATTGCCTCCTGAGTAGCTTCCATGTTACGATTGGCCATTAAAACTCTGCAACCATGTCTTGCCAAAGATTTTGCAGTTTCAAATCCAATTCCAGCATTGCAGCCTGTTATAAGTGCATATTTTCCAGATAAATCAACACCATGCAAAACCTGTAACATAAAGATGAACAAGTTATATAAAAATTAAAATTCTATTCTATCTAGCACCAAATTCTTAAAATTAATATATAGAAAAACTATTAAAACTTTTATATAAGTTGCAGCTGGATAGACTGTACAATTTTCATAAATTTAATAACAAATTGATATTTAAAAATACTGTATTTTCTTGAAGTTAATATTTTTTACCCCTGTATAGGTAGCTGTAATAAATTATGTAATTATTGTTCTAAAGCAGTATGTTGATGTTATACTAAAATGAGAGATTATATAATAGTAACAAGGCAAATATTAAAAAATATTTTAAATGGCGTACATACTTCATAAGCTGTAGATGAACCATCAAATCTCTGCCTAAAATCATGTACATGTTTCTTTTCCTCTGTTGCAAATGCTAGTCTTGGATCTATATAAGTTTTATGTCCAGTTTCATGGTTTGAATATAAAGGCTTGCCATTTTCATCAATAGATTTTGTCCAACCAAATGGTAAATCAATTGGAATGATTTTTTTACGTCCTGTACGAGGGTGAGTCCACTGTGTTTTTTGTGTAGAAGTGCTGTGAATAAAAAACAAGCAAACCCAACTCAACAATTACTCAGAAACAACTGGACCTACTTTAATGGGCTGTAAATTATTGGACTTGTCTTCACTCTACATAAACAAAAAATTAAAAGTGTGTGCATACAAAATACACATGTCAGAAGTGAACCTTCTTGGGCAAACCAATTTTTGAGTCTTGTTTATATTAAACCAATCAGACTTATATATAGATGCTCAAAAAGAGGTTTCCCCATATTCTTCAGTCTCTTCTTCAAGATCTCCAAAACTACTCGCCTGAACATTCTGAGATTCGGCATACCTGTACCTTTCGCGAGGTTCACTAAGAATTAGTCTCCATAAATGCCCACGGGTCTTGAACTACTCTGGTAACTACTAGGTTGTATAAGAATTTTAGGTCGCTAGAAAAGTATCCTCAACATTAAAACTGAAATATGAAATATGGCTTACTTTACAAAGTACAAATCTCCATCTTCTGTAGATTTTTCTTCCCAACCTGGAGGCAGGTCATCTTCACTATCGGAATCATATTTTTGCATTCTATAAAACTATAGTCTACAGTGAAGTTTGAACAGTGACACCGTTCTAACAGATATTAAATATAATTTATTTTCTGATAGTTATAAACTTTGCATGGGTTTATAATATAATATCAAGCTCAAGGCCTCGATAACTATAATGTAGATTTGAGTTGAGATTTAAGCGATAAATTTGATGATAAAATATTAATAACATTGCTCTATGATCTATGACTTATCATTAATATTTATTGTTTAGGCTAGGGATGTGCATAGCTACGACTACGCCTCCCAAACGTCAGGAACCTTTGACTTTGATTACAACAGGCTTTAATCGATTGGTAACGTATTCGGAATTATTAAAGCACAAGGAAATCACTTCCATAGTGGTTTCATAATTCCTAAAGTTTCGGGTCGTAACTTTTAACTGAAAATTTGTATGAAAGAGTGACAATATCAACGCTACATTGTCTGGTAATACGAGCCATGGTCCCGTTATATTGACCTTGGCCGCCCTGCCTAGTACGTTTTGCGTTACTTGCGACATGCGATGGGCGGATGATACATCGATTTGTAAACATTCATCTACGACTCAGGTTCTAATAAAATTACGTCGAACATATTTGTACGTCCTACTTCAGACCATAAATACAACTTATAATGGTAATAATAATTTTATAGTATTCTTATATAAAACAGGGCTATAAAACGAGATATGAAAAATTATGTATTTTAATGACTCTTTAACCAGGCAAGGAATTATATATTTGAAATAAATGCAGAAGGATTATTATAGCTGAAATAAATGCAGCTCTGGTGTTATTTCAACTTAATTATTAATATTGTTAGAACAGAAAGTTATCAGAAGTTTATCCTGTAAAAAAATTTACAAACTCATTATTAACGAAATAGCAATAACTTACAACGCCTTTTAATCGGGGCGTTAAATTGCTAAATTATCTTCTGAGTTTAATGTTGCTCAAGTTCAAAAACTTTGATTAACTTATTTAAAATATTACTAGCTAACTTGGCAAACTTCGTACCTCCTCAAAGTCAACATATGCCTCAGAAAGTAGACAGTTTCAACTTTAGGAAACAATGTGGTCAAAACTGAACTGGAACTAAAAGAATTTGTAGTAAAAAAACTATGATATTTACGCCCAAACTCCCGCCTAATTTCGTAAAATATTATGGTTGCGATCAGAAATTGTTGGATGTCAATGTCAAATACCAAAGTCAATTGAAAAAGAGGTATTCTTTTAAATTTAATTTGATTTCAGAACGACGGGGCGAACGTTAAACATTTGACATTCAAAACCATAAGAATAAGTCTATGATCTGGATACAAAACGACCTTCACCGAGAAGTTTATTTGATGAAACTTATTTTGTATTTAATTTATTATGTCAATAAATATATTGCAGATGGACTGCCTAACAAATTTTAGTCCAGGGTATGTTTAATTAATAATCAAAAAAATTGTCTTTTTTTAAACATTTCACCGGTTTGATTATTAGATCAAATCTATACCAATCGATAGTATGAAGCCCATATAATATGCAAACGTCAGGTTTCCTAGTCTTTTCCGGTCACAACTATCGTGTAGCCAGGTATTAACAAGTTAGCTTTTCGTAAAAAAAAAACTTCAAATATAATTTTGTTGAGCTACCCAGTGCGTCACTTCAATTTGTAGGTTATCATACCACGTACTAGAACAAAGTGACTGTTTTGAATAAAAAATATAACGAAGAATTTCTTATTTTTAGTGCTGCATATACAGTAAGTACATAATATTTGAATCTTTAAAAATACCTTAGCTAATACATCTTCTATATTTTTTTCATGTTGAAATAATTGATAGTGAAATTCACTTATGGTTTTGTTATTTTTCGACACATAATTAGATTTTTTTTTATTTACTTAAAAATCGGTTATTTTAAATTAAACAAGGAAATGATGAAATCTGATTGCCTTTTTTGTAACAATTTAATGAGGATGTTTATGTGTCCGATGACTCGGAAACTGAATAATTTTAAAATTTATTTATTTTAACACCTTTGTAAAAGCAAAGCCATACTCGTCTCGATACAATTATTTATTCCTTCTTTATCAGATTTTCCTTAGTTGGTACCGTAAAATGGGGTGAATAGAAATCGTGGGGCGAATAGAAAAAAATCCGGGAATTTGATAATGTTAACTCTAGTTAGTCTGTAGCCTTTGAGCGGAGGTATTTCTCTGTGATGTATTACACAGCAACATTTTTTCTACAAGCTGGGCATCCACAAATTAACGTCAAATAGAAATGACAGAAGAAAAAAACGGTTAAAGTGAAGGTGTGTATTCAAGTTATTCATGTTGTGTAAAACTTTTCGATAAACATGAAGTTTTTCGTTGTGAATAAGTTTTATTCGGCGCATAGGTTTCTTAATTTTAATAAAAACAAAGGTAAGTGTGCATTTCGATTAAATTACATTCTTTTTTTATGCAAAATCAAGATGCTAGATTTTTTCAAATTCGAGGAGAATAGATACGGGTGGGGGGTTAATAGATACGCCATTGGAGGTGAATAGCTACGGGTGAGAGGTTAATAGATACCAATGGGGGGTTAATAGAATCATAGTTTTTAGGGTTGTCAATCGAGGTATGGCTGGTCATAGGTACCTTGTATATTTGAAAAGAATTTTAAGGTCAAACTATTAGACAACCATTGTTTTTCAGTTGTAAATGGGATATATTATTTAATGTTTATTGGTGTTCAATGGGCAATTTAGGTATATATTTGTCGGAGAATAGGAGGGAAAACGGAGAAGCATAAAGCACAGGGGCGTAGGGTTCTCCGCCGAAATCGTTATTAATTGGATCCAAATTTTAATTTCTTATTCTGTGGGCGTTCATGGGTATTGTTGGTGCAATCAAACACTTTATTAATTAACTCTGTTTATAATGTTGAATCACTTAATGTTCCCGATATCAATTTGCACAAACTCATTAACACTAATAGCTAGGAACGCGACAGTTTCAATAGTCGACCACTCCGGCCGACCGCCGCTCGAAGACTCCCGAGAGGCGGGCCGGACTGCCACTTATTGACTCTGCCCCCACGCCGATACAAAGATGGCGCCAGCGTTCCACAGACTATTACACACGGACTAGAGATCCATAGACTCTTGCACTCCGAGATATTTGTATATTTCACATAAACCAAAAATTACCAGGCCCAAGTTGAATAATATTATTTGTTTATTTTGAACAGGTCCGTCATATTACGGGGCACTCACCATGCCGAGGGTTTACAAGCCTGATCCTCGTGGCAGGGGGTATAAAAGGTATCCCAAAGAACTCATAGAGCAGGCTGTTAGGGAATAGAAGCACAGTAACGATTTCTTGAGCTTCATCGCCAAAAAAAATAAATTAGACAAATTTGTGCTTTACAGACATAGCATAAAAAATATGAAAACACAAGGTGGCCAGACAGTCCTAACTAAAGAGACGGAATTAGAATTTATTAAATACATAAACATATGTGCTGAATGGGGCTATCCACTTGAACTATATGACTTAAGGGTATTAGTAAAAAATTATTTGGACAAATTAGGCATTACAAAAAAGAGGTTTTAAGATGCCTGGCCTAGATTTTGCCAGAAGTTTTCTAAAAAGACACAAAGATAAGATAACACAAAGGGTATCGCAGAATATTAAAAGGAATCGAGCTGCTATCTCAACAGATATAATAAAAGAGTATTTCGAACAATTAAAAATTTCAATTAGTGATGTTCCGATCGATAACATCGTCAACTACGACGAGACTAATTTAACTGATGATCCCGGCCGTAAAAAGATTATCACTAAGAGAGGAACAAAATACCCAGAACGGGTTATGAATCACTCAAAAGCATCAGTGTCAATTATGTTGGCTTGTACCGCTTCAGGAGAAATACTACCCCCGTACGTCGTATATAAAGCTCAAAACTTATTTGATACTTGGACTAAATCTGGTCCAAAAGGAGCCCGTTACAATAGAAGTCAATCTGGCTGGTTTGATAGTAACATATTTGAGGACTGGGTGACCACTATGATTCTTCCATTTTTTGAAAGTAAACCTGGTAAAAAATGTCTGATAGGCGATAATTTATCATCTCACCTTTCCATTGATTTGATAAAAAAATGCATTAAAAAATGCATGAAGGATATACATTTCATTTTCTTACCAGCAAACTCTTTGGCGCTCTGCATTCTGTCTTCCCACTTGTCCGTCAATATAATAGCTATCGCACTCCGCTGCTTAAGCTGGACCCAAGGGCGCGTAACACTTTATTGAACCACACATTAGATAATAGGTGGCCTTATCGCTTTGAAGCGACAGCGACTAATGTATATAACAAAAATGGAAAAAGGCAGGGTAAATTAAAACTCAATGTAATTTTCTATAAAATGTTTAACACTTTTATTCTAGGCTTTGGTTACAAAGAGATTTAGAAAATTAAATATTTATTTAGTCCTATATGATAATTAAAGGTGTGTTATATTAACATTATGCTTCGGTTTAGGTGGAGGCGTCGATCGCGGCAACAATAAGGCGAGGATTCCGCAAACTGAAAAATAATGAAATATATTTATTTTATATGCCATAGTTGTTACAATAATATAATTTAATTATTTAGTATATAAAGACTATAAAAAATCATATTGCAATAATGATGTAAAAAAAAAGGACACTGCTGAGTTATTTGCACAACACAGCGCGAAGAGACTATCGTAACTTTAGATTATAAGCCCTTCTTTCATATCATCATCAATCGTACACAGCAAAAAACATTTGGAAGTGTTTTGTTTTCACGATTCAATGGAAGTGTTTTGTTTTCACGATTCAAAAGTGTCGTAATTAAGAATATTTCATACGGGGTTCTTCGCAACCAAGTTGTGGGGCACGGGCCTCGAGGCGATGCCTCATCACCCGGGCTAATTTTCTCAGGCATCGACGATGCCCAGTATATGTTTCTGCCCGTTATTGTAACGGGCTGGTTCCCACCAAACTTATCCAGGTCAATCCGAGTGTGGGTCATATCCGGGTTCTGCCACTGCCGTCGCGTCGTGAACAACGTCAACTTCACCCATACCTGGTGGTGGAGACAGCAGGTTCACGAGGTAGTGGACGCCCAGTGTTTTCGGATCTAGGATACTGGCTTGCAATGCCATGGAGGTGTGTGTGTGGGGAGTCGTTCGCGTGGCGGAACATGGTCCTCGCCAACTGCCGGACGAACACCTCCACGGTAAGAATATTTGATTTAAACTAATAAAAACTTACATATTAACATCCCGCCGAAGAGATAAAATGTGACCTCGCATGCTGAGTTAATTAGTACCCCGGCCACGTTAGTCCCTACTATTGAACCCATCCGTCCCACCATCATTGAAAGACTGATTGCCATTCCCCTGTAAAAATAACGCGTGCAAATTATCATCTAGCAACATTACTACGTGTTCAATCTAAAACTGAAACTAAACTAAAAGTTATTATACACATTATATACATTAAGTATACTTACAGCTAGTGACATCATATACTTAAATATACGGCACTAAAAAATATCAGAAGAAGATAGACAGTTTAATATAAAACAGGGTTTCCATAGGTTTTTACAGAAAAAAATGGACTCAAATTTCAGGTTCATCTTATGATCCAAAAAATATAGTAACATTAATGAGACGAATGAAAATTGACTGAATATAGCTAGTATGAGTTAGCTTAGCAATAAATAAAAACTTTAATTCGGAATGTCATTTAAATATATTGTTCTAATATCTTATAGTTAAAAAAGAAACAGGTCATCTGGTAAGTTTCCGGTCGATAATTTTTTGTGACAATGTCATAAGACAACATTGATGAAAAATTGTCTTTGTAATAAACAATGGCATCAGACCGATCGCGCTCCTCTGTCGCTTGTATCTTGCTTTCGTTGGCACGCTCGGCTCAGGCGGAACGTGACAATTGACGTGTCATTCTTTTTTGTGCGTGCATCCGGCAACCACCGATTTATAATATAAGTCAAAAACAGTATTAATAAACCAATACAGTTGTATCGCAATATTCGCTTTGTTAGCAAATATGTCAATTCACCGACACATATGGGAAGTTGTAAACAAATTAAGGTAATTAGAAGCCCATTAACGTCCCACTGCCGGACATAGACCTCCTCACTCATAGGAGGAAGGGTTTTTGACGCATACACCCACCACGCAGGTCCGCTGCGGGTTTATATGCATAATACACAAGTGCACTCTCTATTCCATCACTCTCATAGTCCAAAGTGACGGCAATCCGACATGACCGGAGAGAGATCAGCCGCAGGACCGACGATTTAACTTGCTCCCTGAGGCTCTGCAGTTGAGCACACCACCAACTTCCCAATTTCAAGCAAATATTGAGAAAATCTTAATAGAAAACTCAATATCGATTTTTAAATTCACCCGACCCAGTACTCGAACCCAAGACCTTATATGTAACAGAGTATGCCAACCACTAGACCAATAATGCGGTTTCTAGCCCTAGTTTGGTAAGAGGCTTCGTCCGTGACTAGTTATCAAGCATGGAAGACCCATTAAGGTTAGTAATTTACGTTCCGGTATAGAAACCATTAATAGGTAAATTGGTTTATACCAGGTTAGCTAGTTTCAATATTTCACTATATCATCAGTTACATCATGATACAGGCAATACATAAATAGCAGATATTATTCATACCTTAAATTCGTTGGGTAAATCTCCACAGCGTAAGCATTTATTGGGCCTATCGCAAGACCGTTTATAGGCAACGATGAAAGCAATATTGCAAATAACAGATCATTCGTTACGAAATTTACAAGTATACAAAACGTTCCAATGGTAACATAAACTAAGATAAGTAGAGTTTTTTTTCCCAAAAATTTGACAGTGCTACTGACTGCTAACGCAATTATAGCACACGAAAAGTTAGCTATAGTGTTTATCGTAAATGTAATGGGGTCCATAGAGTCTTCGCATACTGCGTCATCTGCACTTGTCTGTAAGAAATTCATAAAATAAATATTTTAAACAATTCACTTTATTAAATAATGTAATGGCAATGTTACTGGTAAAACTTGTAAAAGATTGAACCTTGGACTAATACTGCTAAGTTTCTCTTTATATAACTAAAACAAATTATCCTTTCAAGTCTAAGCTACTAATTTGTGGATTTCGCTCCCCTTGACTATGACAATCAAGTTCACTACAGACTTTCTATGGACGCAGATATTCTATGGACGTCTTATTATACAAGGTATTAGAAGACCGTTTCCGAAAACGAAGACAAATAATAGTTACCATGACATTTGATGATGGGAGGGAAAAAAAACAAACCTGATTAAAAAAAAATATATTTTTAAAACGTTTCATTGCACTCCATCGTGTTATTACAGCTAAAGGAAACGACAGGTTAAAAAAAAACCAGCAATGAAATATAAAATCAAAAACAGCCGACGCTTGATCGCATGAGTCAACGCCAAGGTTCGGCGTGGCGCCGAATAGCGTTATTTGTACAAGTCGTTGACCCGTGCGTTTTGTGTTTTAATGCTGGTTCTTTTTTAGTAAAGTAATGTATTTTATGAAACCATCGTTACATTTAGCTGTGCTAACACGATGGAGCGTAAATAATGCTAATAAAACGTTTTAGAAGTATGTTTTTTTAATCGGGATTGATTTTTCCGTCTCCTCGTGAAAGGTGTCATTAGTATTATAGTCTGTCTTCATTTTCGAAAGCGGTTTCTTAACATCTTGTATATATTTAGTTATTTACATTTAATCCTTACTAATATTATAAATGTGAAAGTTACACTGTCAGTCGCGCTTTCACTCAAAAACTACTGAACCGATTTAAATGTTATTTGGTATATATAGATCCATGGAAAAGACAATAAGCTATTTGCAGAGCAAAATAGCATAAACCTCATTAAAGTATTTATACGTGCATGTCTTATTTATTCAAAATCAAAATATTCTTTATTCAATCAGGCTCAAAAAGCACTTTTGAATCGTCAGTAGTCTGTCCGTTGATAATAAATCTACCACCGCTTCGGAAAGTGGAGTCCGCTGAGAAGAAACCGGCAAGAAACTCAACGGTTTCAATTTTAGAAATATATTCATTCTGTGAGCAACTGTTTTTGACATATTTCTTAAAATTATGTGGAGGCCAATCTAATACTGATTGAGGTATCTTATTAAAAATGCGTATGCTCAAGCCGACAAATGATTTCTGAACCTTTGTAACTCTAAAATATGGAACTACAAGTTTGTTTTTATTTTTTGTATCAAAATTGTGTATATCTCTTTTCTTATTTTTTAAATGTATATTATCACGGGTATATAAGCTATTATTAAATACATATTGCGACGTTATTGTGAGTGTACTATTAAATTATTATTTAACAAGCCAAAATTATTAGAAATACTACCCAAAAACACTATTCATCATATACCTTTTTAAACGTAATACTTATAAAATATATCATTAGTATAAACTGTAGTAAAAACAAACAATTTAGTTTTGAAACAATATCTTACAAGATTAAGATTTTATATTTGACTCTTTATATATAGGGGCCATCGACTTATCAGTTTTAATGGTCACAAGAAGACCAACGTTAGTCTACGCGTGGCGATAAACTAAATCTTTTTACAAAATATATTCCTGTTGTTAAAAATTCATCATAGTCGAGAGATCTGCATAATTTGGGGGTTTATGTAGCCTACTAATTCGTATTTGAACCTTGCGGTATGTATTAGCTCCGAAACCCTATGAGCTAGAAAAAGGAGTCATATTCCATGTGAAGACAAACTTTACATATACGTGAAAGTCAGATAGTTAATCCATATTTTCAACATTATATCTATTTTAAATCTTTGACATTATCTGATACTAAAAGGTTTTAACTAAAATCTTTTGAGTAACTGCGATATTTGGTGTTATTTTATAAATGACATTAAAATACCTACCTACCTGGTTAAGCCTTTGTGAAATAACTTCGCATGCAGTTAAACCAGTACTATCACCCGTAAATACTCGGTTAAGAACATCTGGTATCCACATATAGAGGCCATTTAAACTGAAAATTGAAAGATATGATAACAATTCAAATTCAAAAACTCTACAATACAATACAAAAACTCTTTATTGCACACCCAATACATAAAAAAAAAAACAATACAGTTAAGACATAATCGTATACATTATGGAGTACAATTGGCGGCCTTATCGCTGAAATAGCGATCTCTTCCAGGCAACCAAAAGCGCTTAGAAGGACACATACAAAAGAATCAGAGAAAGGTGTACTTAATCTATTTACTTATAATATATCTATCTATTTACTAATAATAGTAATACCACTTATAATAATTAATAATAACAGTATCAATTAGTCAAGTCTTGGACAGGAAGTAGTCTTTTACCATCTTTTTAAATAAGTTATGGGACTGAGCATATTTTATATTGATCGGCAGTGAGTTCCAAAGACGAGCAGCTTGAACAGAGAAAGATTTTGAAAAAAATGAAGTAGAGTGAGAAGGAATTTTTAATAGTAAGTTATCTTGCGAACGGAGTTGTCGATTATGAGACTCGTCAAGAAACTCAAAGCGTTCTCTCAGATATGCAGGCGCTTTAGGATCAAACAGCACGCAATAGAGAAGAGAAAGAAGATGAGTATTCCGGCGAAGGCGAATTGGGAGCCACTTGAGTTTATTGCGGAAGTTGGAAATATGATCATATTTGCGGAGACCAAATATGAATTTTATACATAAATTTTGAAGTCTCTCAAGCTTATTTAATTGCTCCTCGGTGAGATCAAGAAAACAAGTGTCAGCATAATCAAGGACTGGTAGCAAGAGAGTATGTGCTAGAGCAACTTTAGTTGGTATAGGCAGTAGGTTACGTAAACGCCGCAAGGAACCGGTAGCTGCAAATATTTTCTTACTTAATTCACTTATTTGCGGCGTCCACGACAGAGTCTGATCAAGAGTGATACCCAAATTCTTCACGTTACTCTTAAAGGGGATTATTGACTTATTATACTGTACTGCTGGGACCTCGGTTAAGTTAAGGCGAGAAATAAGTTTGGAACTGCCTATTATAATAGCCTGGCTCTTAGCGGGGTTTAATTTTAAACCATACAAATTAGTCCATTTTGAAATGCCGATTAGGTCCTCGTTAATCTTTTGAATGCCATGACTGAGATCAGCGAGTTTTGTTGAGTAGTAAATTTGGAGGTCATCTGCGTAAAGGTGGTAGGGAGAAGATATATAATTACTTATGGAATTAATAAACAATGAAAACAACAGAGGAGACAACACGCCACCTTGCGGAACGCCGGCTTTGACGGAAGACCAAGAGGAAAAGGATTCCTGGACTTTAATCCGTTGCCGACGACCATGCAAGTAACACCGAAACCAGTCAATTACTGATGGAGATATATTAAGAGAAATCAGAACATATAGAAGAATATCAAAATCAACACAGTTAAACGCATTACTAAAATCTAGTAATATCAGTATTGTTACTTTTTTGTTATCCATAGCTGATCTAATATCATCAGTAATTTTGACTAAAGCAGTAGCCGTACTATGACCAGGTCGGAAACCGGACTGCAAAGGGTTTAAGAGGCTGTTCATGGATATAAAAGCACTTAGTTGTTGGTAGACTAACCTCTCAAGGACCTTGGACAAGAAAGGAAGGATGGATATGGGACGATAATCGGAACAAGTGGAAGGATTACTTTTTTTGGGTATCGGAATAAGGTTTACATCTTTCCAGACTGAGGGAAATGAGCCGTATTGGATGGAGTGGTTAAATATCTGTGTAATAACAGGAACCAAGACATCAAGGATAGGAATAATCATTTTACGGCTAATGCAGTCAGATCCTACAGAATTTGAGTTTATACTTAACAAATTTCTCTTAACATCACTTGCAGAAAATTGCGAGAAAGTGAAAGGAGGAAAAGCTGGAGCTGATGTGGCAGAAAGTTTATTTTGTATGTTTAATTTAACAGTGTCATCAATAATTTCAGATGAAGAGAAGTGGTGATTAAGGATATTAAGATCCAAATTGAAGGAGTTTGTTTCACTAGAGCGTTGCTTACCGACTCCAAGAGTTTTCAAGAAATTCCAGACTCTAGTCGTGTTATCGTCTTCGAGAACAGACTTGTGTATGTGGCGTCGTTGGGAATCCCTGCACACCTTATTGCAGTTGTTTCGGATCTTTTTATACTTGTTTTTATTTTTATCACTCGAATCTGACTTGTATTTAGCTTTAGCTGCATTTTTCTTTCCTTGTAAACGTTTTATTTCGTCAGTGAGCCAAGGGGCGGGTAGATGTTTAACTCGGACTGGACGGAGAGGGGCATGCTTATCATAAAGCTGGATGAGTAATGAATTAAAGACACTAACTTTTTCATCTATTGTATGACCCTTCGATATTTGATCCCAGTCGACGTCTAATGCATCTGCGTTTAACTTATCTACATCTATTCCACCAAAGTTACGCTGCAGAAGCAGTCTTGATTTAACTTTTGGGGGCTTTAATTTGTAAGAAAGATAAAGGAGGTCGTGATATGAGAAAGCATCAGCTGCGTATTGTCCATATTTTTCCACATGATCTACAGAAGAAACAAGAATAAGATCAAGGAGAGAAGGAATACAATTTGGGAAAAAGTGAGTTGCAGATGATGGCAAAATATTAAGATTAACAGCGTTAACTAAGGTTACTAATCGGGAAGATCTAGAATCGTTTTTTAAGAGGCAGGTATTAAAATCTCCCATAATTATAGTGTGATCATATAAGGGAGTGTACATTTCTAATAGGTTTTCAAACGTTTCAAAAAAGTCAATAGTTACTGATGGGCTATAGTAAACTCCAAGCAAAAGCTTGGTGTGAGAAAATTGGATTTCCAATAAAAGATTTTCTGCAAGATTACCATCTGATTCAGAAAAGCTAACTAAAGAGAAAGGTATATGAGAACGCAGATAAATTGCAACTCCACCCCCAGTTCTACCACAACGATCGTTTCGAATGAGCTGGAACCCGGGAATGGAATAACAAGCCGTAGGGAGGCAAGGCTTTAACCAGGATTCTGAAATTAAAATTGCATGCAAATTTGCGCTTTCAAAGGTGGATAACAAGTCAGGATAATGAGCAGGAATACTCTGAGCATTTATATGTACGATATTGAAATTTTTCAGAAAATCTGGAAAGGTTGAATTAAGATTTTCAGCAAGAGTTGGAATACTGTGATAACTGTTAGTGCCGTTCGATCCATCAGCTGAGATAGTAAATGAAGTGGAGGCGTGGTTACTGTCCTCAAATATCATATTATGTATAATAAATAGTATTTATGAGTTACGAGGTTTCTTTAGAACCCTGTTATGAAAATAGCCCACAACAAATTCAGTCGGGTGTCATGTTTTATCATCATAATTACAATGTCATTAAAATTAAAGATTAGAGCGATGGAATCCCATGCTTTTTGAGCGTCCAACTAATCTTTTAAAAATATATGATTTTTCAATTAGCTTTTTTTAACGACATTTCAAGAACTTGGAGTTTGTCATAGAAACGTATTTGTTTACCCTAAAATGAATTATTAAGTTTATTTATAATAAAATATATTTATAATATTGTATATCATGTGACGCATAAAACAATTATGAACATTTATTCGCAAAAAAAATTAATTTACGAATGGATATTTGAACTGTATTAAAAGTAAGTGTCACTACAATTTTTAAAAAAAATATTTAAACGAGTGGATGAAAAAAAAATTGTTTGATTAACAATTGTATTAAATAATAGTAGGAGTTTAACAAGCCGATGTTCATATCAACAAACATCGGCTTGTTAGTACGTAGCAACCCATTGACAGCCCAGGGTCATTAGAGTATAAATTGCATTTCGAACGATGGTTCAGGAAACCGAAAATTTCACGGTAAAATACCACGAGCCCTTGGCCCAAAAGGGCCCCAACCCAAGAGGTTCTCGAAGCACATGGGACAAGACAGCTTTATGCGACTTGGCTTCTCTGCCTCTTGAAAGTTTTATGGCACAATATTAACTTTGATTATGTAATAGACACTTTTGCGGACAAAAAGCTGTTTCTTAATAAATATCCTGTTGAAATTAAATTGTTATTTTCATTTCATTGTAAATGAATGCAGCTTTCCTCAAGATGTTCCTTCATCGAAAGGCTAGCGAATGGAAGATGAATGTGAAGTCTCTTGATGAAGGCTTGCGTGGGGACTGGTCATTCTCTCTCGCCTAAAGGAGGCCTATGTCCAGCATTGGGACGTTTATAGGCTGGTGAATGTGAATTATAGTAAATGTATAAACCCATGCTCTTGAAAATAAAATTGTTATTAATGTTGTATAACTACTTAACAGGTGCTAATAACATTAAAATAAGTACGGGATGATTTTTGTAGTTGGGCTCCATCAAAAAATTTGCTAGGGGCCCCATCAAAAGAATTTACCATGGGCCCCAGACAGTACAGTTACGCCACTATTTGCAATGTACTTTTTATGGTATTTACACTTATTTTTCATATTTTATAACATCCATATGCTCATCTACCAGCTTAGGATGAAAAAATAAATTATATGGTAACGTAAATATTCTTATAACTGTATAAACTGCAAAAAACTGTATAAAGGCGCAGTTAACTTACGTGGCAAAAATCCCAAAGAATAATGTACCGCTGAGAGCCATCCATTTCAAGTAAGGTGGTTTAATCAAAGGCACTGTCTGTTGCAGTAGAGACCGAAGGAAAGAAGTGTTTTCATTTTGTACCTTTTCTGGCATTTTTAAGCTTTTGACCTTTAAAAAATCGACGATATACATAATTAGATATATGATTTGTTTGTTATATTCATTTAATTAAGTCTATGTCGGCGGGTTTGAATTTAATAATTTGTTAATCGTGTTTCTTTATGATGTCACGATCTTGTCATGATACTATGTTATTATATGGTTTTGCATTGTAATTATACCGGATATGTCAAGTATAATATCTGGGCAATAAATACGCTGGTTCTCAATTGATGTAGACACTCTGCTAGTCACGTTGTTGCGAGTTAGTCTGTTGCGGATCATACTATTTCAATAACAGTGATTTAAGTAAATGTTGTGTAATTGTTGTTATTATGAAATAGTGAAAATTGAGACTGTTATTTTAAATGTAATGATTATATGAGTTTATACAAGTAATTGGAGCAAATATTGCTTCCGATGGGGCACGCGCCGACATCTATCATTACTTTTTACGCATTTATAGTTTTAGGAATTGAGCAGTCTTTATTTTATAAGCATTTTAATAATCTACAGGTTTAAAAAAAACTGATGAGACAAACCAAAAAGTTCTTTGAAAAAATCAGAGATGTTAGTTTTACTGTACTATGTTAGTTTTGCTGTACTAAACTATTTCCAATTATCAACAAATTGATAAGTGAATATTTATTCAAATTAT
The DNA here is from genome assembly GCA_015832385.1 of Elymnias hypermnestra. Taxonomy (NCBI): domain Eukaryota; kingdom Metazoa; phylum Arthropoda; class Insecta; order Lepidoptera; family Nymphalidae; genus Elymnias; species Elymnias hypermnestra. Next base: position 1,207,241 of record JACTOM010000867.1, read on the forward strand.
GATATAAAGTTACGAAAAACACTGTCACAAATCATAATTTAATTTTAGTCAATATTATTTCATATCACATTAACTACATAATAAATTGAAATCCAAAAATTCAGATAGCATTTACAGCATTTTAGAATCAATTTCTTGATTTTTTTTAAGACTTAAGCAGATTTTTTTATCCTTTTTTAAAATGAATCGAAGTCCAACCTAAACTTTAATTAAGAGAATTTCGTTTGCATTACAACAAATTAATTGGTATAAGGAATATTTACTGAGCCACTTCATTGCTCCTTTTATACATAAAGAAAAGTCACTGGGCTTATAGGAATAATTCCAAGTTTCCAATTTACGATAAAATTGAATGTAATACTCACAGGATAATATTCAGGTGGTTTTCGTTTATTGCCAGAATATATTGTCTTCAGTATTTCCAACGATTCATCGTGTTTGCCTTGTGACACTAAGTATTTGGGACTCTCGGGGCCGAATGACATCAGGATTCCACTTAAGATGAAAAAACTTGAATATATAATACTCAATAATCTCCATGGCCTGAAGTCATATAGTCCAAAATCGGCGTGAAAATCAAGAGGTAATATTGCCCACGCCAATACTGAAAAATTGATAATAAACTTAGGAGTTTTACCTTTCTTTCAGCTTACATTATTATTGACAACGTATCAGAGTGTAAGAGTTGGAAAAACATATATCTAACAATCACTGGCAAAATTATATGATTTTATAAATAATTCCTGGTCAATACTCTTAAAGTGGACAGTTGCAACATATGAATGACATGTATTCATAACTTTTCTAATGAATTCGTGTCATTTATAACCAAAACATATGCAAAATATACAATTGTTGCTTCAAGCTCCATCAGCGCGTTAAAAATCGGACATTTCCCAGCATTAAAGTAAGTCGCTGCAGTAAGTGCAATAACCTATTTTTGTATATAAATGTTTATGTAACAATATCTACAATACGTATAAAATATTTTTAAAATGACAAGTGCAGACACCTGACTTCGTTTCTAAGAGCGTTGTGCTTGTATAGATCGTGTTTAATATTTTCTCTGCGATGTTATAGTATGGTACTTATCTTAGCGAAATTTGTTTAAAGAATTTGAAGAACGTAAGCAGAAAATAGAAAAATTGATGAATCAAATAGACTATAAATTAATAAATTAAAAAAATTCTAATAGGCTGCATAAAATTGACAAGTCATTCAAGGGTAACTGTATACGTTTTTATAACAAGCTCTCCGAAACAGTTACAAAGATGTCTCTGAGTAAATTTAAATCTCATTAAAAGAAAATTAATAGAGAAATCATTCTATAATTTGAAGGAATACGAAGAAGACTAAAAAGGAGTGGGAGTGAATGAATTGCTCTATGTAACAATATCTTGATATAAAATAAATTAAAAATATATATTGCATTGATGATGACAAAAAAGGTACACTCGACTGAGTTTGTTATGGGCTCTTCTTACATCAGGGCGCAAAGGATCCCTCGTAACTTTATATTGTAAGTCGTTCTTTAATGTTATCAGTCATTCATTTAAATAATGGAAAAATTATGTATAAAAAAGACTGTTCAAAAGTTCAGTAATAGGCCTACTTGAATAAAGATATTTTGATTTTGAATACGTGAATAAAAAACTTTGTACCCATATTTACGATAATTGCAAGGACGGAGGAATATGAAATTTCTTACATTTATAGTTTATATATAGAGAGAGAGTATACAATGCTACTATTTTTATTAATTATCCATAAAAAATAGATTAAATTAATAAAATATTATACAGACTACTATGTATTTGCATCTCTCTCTCTCTCACACACACACACATACAGAGATGTATAGTTACTCTTCTGTCAATCGGTGACAATTATGCCCAACGCCATAGACAATATAAATATTAGAAAAATTTATATTATCAAAAGCACTAAGAAGCACTACAAAGAGATGAATCTATGAAGAATGGCAATATTTTGATAGATGGGGAACAAGTGGAAGAGGTGAAAGAATTTGTATACTTGGGATCTAAATTTACAAAAGTTGGAACATGTGAAAGTGATATTGAAAGGAGAGTGAATGCAGGGAATATGGCAAATGGTGCTCTGCATGCCTTTATGAATAGCCAGATGGTGTCTCAAAGGGCCAGACTGGCTGTGCATGCAGGATTGTTAGTGCCAACACTTATGTGTGGTAGTGAAAGTTGCGTATAGTAGAAGAATCACATAAGTAAAATAAATTCGGTAGAGATGAGAGCGTTGAGAAGTATGAATGGATGAAAACTGAGTGACAGAGTGGGAAATAGTGTGATAAGAGAACGTTGTGGTATAAACGAAGGTGTAGTGACTAAAATTGAGAAAGGTATGCTTAGATGGTTTGGGCATGTAGAGAGAATGAATGAAAGGAGACTGACAAGAAGGATTTATGAGTCAAGGGTGAATGCGAAAGTTGGAAGGGGAAGACCAAGGCGAACATTCCTGGATCAAATCCAGGACATTTTAAATAAGGGCCAAGTCAAGAGTACTCTAAATCGACGAACTTGTATGAAAGGTTTAATGAGAATGAAAGAAGCGAAGGAGATATGCAAGGATCGTGGTAAGGACGTTGTCTCTGCCTACCCCTTTGGGAATGAGGCGTGATGCTATGTATGTACTAAGAAGGTTACATTAAAAAAATAACTGAGGTGGTTAAATTTATTCTCTCTTGATACATTAATTTAATTTTGTTGATGTATAGGTGTCCCCAGGAAAAAACTCAATATAAAATTTTAACTTACAAGGCACCAGAGCAGATCCAGATATCTGCATTGCATTTGTGATAGAAAGTGTCATATCTCTATATTTTACGGGCAGAATTTCCCCAATGAATGAATAGGGTACGGCTGCTGGACATGCTATGCTGAAGGAAATGTTTTATTTTTATTAGTCGTACTAACTACTAGTAGTTTTATTGTCAACAATATATCCTTACATACAATAAAACAAGTCCTCCGCCGAGTCGGTCTGTCTGTTCTGATAAACTTAAAATCCACTGAACGGATTTCCATGTGGTTTTCACCAATATATAAAGTTATACTTCAAGAAGGTTTATGTATATAATTTGTCGAGATTTTGTGTAAATTGGTGGAAACACTTAAGTATTATAACACACAGATCTATGCTGAGTCGCTCTGTCTGTCTCTTTACTATAAACTTCAAAATTACAGAACGGATATTGTTGCAATTTTCATCAATAGTTAAAGTGACTTATGAGGAAGGTTTATGTATATAATTTATCAAGGTTTTGTGTAAATTGGTGGAAATCCTTACATATTATAAAACAGAGACCTCTCCCTGTTTGTTTATTTACGATACAGTAATAAATTACTGAACAGATTTCGTTGCAATTTACTCTATAGATAAAACGATTTATTTACAATTCAAAAAATAATTTAAGTAGATTTAATTGAACAACAGGAAGGGCCCTACGATGATTATATTACCCTATTTATCAAATTCGGTCATCGTTTTTATTAAAATTGCTATTAGCTATAAAAAAGGTGTTTCAAAAATATATGATTAGCAATAAAGAGAATACAGTAATCAATATTTTATCTTGGAAACACAGTCTTACAAAATTTGGATTTTATACTTGTCTCTTTATACGCAGGGGCCATCGAATTGCTTCTTCTGATACTATTACTGATAAAAATTAGTTTTGCTATCTGTCTTTCTATTCATCTGTTTTAATTTTATGGTATATAATAAAAATTATTTTTGTTTCATATGATATATTGACGATCCTTTTTATTGATTCTTTAATTTATAAGTGACTCTTAAAATTGTAATTTTATAAATTGACAACAGTCATTTTTGGTTTCGTATGTACAATGTACTCTTAAGATAATAAAATTATTTGCCTCATATATTTATATCGATAAAGGTAATGGTTTCCATTACCTTAAATTAAGTTAAATGAAGAAAATATTCTTACCACAAAGAGGATAGAAGTTTCAATATTGTAAAACTAACTAGCTCTGGCATGAATCCGGCTAATATTCCGAAAGTGCCTGCAGCAAAGGAACTGTAGATCACCGTTTTCTTTCTTCCACGAGTATCAACAAGGTAACCCCATGGAAATGAAGTTACAACTATACCTGCAATATGTAAGTATAATAAATATAAATATAAAAATCCAAGGAAAAAGGAAATTTCAGTAAGTTTGGGGGTCGTAAGAAAAAAATGTTGTATATTACGTAACCTCCCAAATCAACGTTATTATTGCCTCCTAGCCAATATGACATTCTAAATACGTTAACGCCATGTAGAACGATTGTGATATATCGATTTGATACGTCATTCACATGCATTTTTTAAACGTTCTACAGTTATCGTACTTAGAAAGTCATCTTGTTTACAGGTGTGGATTCTATCATGAATGTCTCTACACAAAAGCACGTTCTTAATATTTTAATTTTCGACAGTTTTATAAGATTTGTTTTGGACAAGCGCATTTCATATCTAAACTTAATTTATAATAAAATATCTAAGAAGGTCTATATGACGGCAGAAAGTTTAAACACATTTGAAAATGCTTGCTTGATAATTTTCATTAATTTATTAACAAATTTTAACGTAAATTTGTTATATTGTATATGTATTCTTTGACATAAATATAATTTAAGTTCTTATTTTATTACTAGCTGTATCCGCGACTTCGTTCACGTGAAATGTTGTTTTTGGGTGGCATTTTTAATAATTCAGCCCAATTATTTGACAAATAAGACACGTATAAATACTTTTTATTTTTTTCTTCGGGGACGCCTGTAAATCAGCGTCATATTGGTTTGCATACCAATGTGGCATTATGCTGAGGCGCCTTCCATTTGGGATATCTGTTATTTTTACTTGTATCTTGTATCATGCATCTTGTTTTTTGTTTATCCCAAATAAATAATTATTTATTTTATATTTAAAGAACATTTGCCTTGGTACTAAACTTGGGTACTAAATTACGTTTAAATCGGTTCAGTAGCTAATGGTCGTGAAAACGCGACGGACAAACAGCGTTACTTTCTCATTTTTTCTCAGTTTTCGTAAGGATTGTTTGATGACATATTTATTTATATTGGATCGACAGCCTAAAAATAATTTTCAAGCTTCAAGCTCTAAAAATAACGACACTTCCATACCTTGCAACCCTTTTCTCGATTTAAAAAGTAGCCCATGTCCTTTCTAGACTATCAGTGTACCAAATTTCATTAAAATCGGATCAGTAGTTTTGGCGTGAAAGATCGACAAACAGAGTTATTTTCGTATTTATAATATTACAATTATCTGGCGTGTACGAATATGTTATAGACCTGTATATCACAATCTAACAAAGATATAAATAGTATAATAAAACCCTATATAAATTGAAACCAAAATCATACCGATATATGGAATGGATGCGATGAATCCTCGCTGGGAGTCCGTCATTTTTAAGTCACATTTAGCTGCTGGTAAAATAAAAGAGTACCCAACTGGTTCTATGATTGCTGCTATTAGAAAAAGGGCTAACACAAGGCTATACCTAATGTTATACCATCCGAGACCTGTAAGAGATCGAATTGTTATTTTTTTACATACTATACAAAACTCTTTATTACACATAAGTTTACAAAAATATACATTCTTAAATATAATTATTATGGGACAAAGCCGGCCATATCACTAAAAGTGATCACTTGCAGGCAACATATTGTGTGAAAATTCTTAGTCATAGGAATGTATATTTGGTAAACAATTATGTAAATCTTAAACATTATATTAGTTACTACTATACCAAAAAAATCGTTTCCATAATTAGTTATATATGCACTTAAAACATAGAGAATGAGCGTAGAATGCTGATATTTCTTAGATGCATAAAATCCAATAAATCAATAAAAAAAACATTATACACACTATCATATATGAAACACACACACATACGCGCCCATATATAAGTAAGTAGCAGACTCTACGTGCCACTGTTGGGCACAGCCCTCCTCATTTATAGGAGAGACGGTTTTTAGAGCATAGACCTACCACGATGCTCCACTGTGGGTTGGCAGGTATAGCGCACAAGTGTATATGCTAACAGAACTGCACTTTCTATTCTTACACTCTCATAGTCCAATGGAATAGCAATCCGCCAAGATTACACAGACAGATAAACGTGTGCTCCGAGACATAGGGTTGGAGCCCAAAGTTGGGTAGGTGGCGACCTAACCAACTTGGGGCAAATACTGAGAATTTCTTTTAATGGAAAACTCAATATCGATTTTTGAATTCGCCTGAGCCGGCCCCAAACCCAGGGCCTCATTTTTATAACCGAACATGCGAAGGTATGATTGACAGGTGCGAAGGTATGATTGACACGAGTGCACTCTCTATTCCTTCACTCTCATTGTCCGATGTGACGGGAATCTGACACGATCATAGAGATCAGGCAAGACCGACGGCTTAATGTGCTCGCCGAGGCACGGGGGTGGATCGCTGAACTTCGGGCAAATATTGAGAAAATCTTAATAGTAAACTCAATATTGTTTTACGCATATATACTCTTTTGCTTACTGTTAGTCTGCGGTCAAATTGAGATTAGATTTGGCAATGAAATATTTACAAAAAAATATCGTTTACGGAGAAATTTTGTATCGTTAATTGAATTATCGAAGTATGTATGTCAAGTTCAATAGATATATTGCATGTTTCAACAAAGGAAAATTAAGAAAGATTATCCACATTTTAATCGTTTATTAGAAAATAGGTAAATAAACTGCGTAGCTTTGGCGAAGTCTATGATTATAGAAGTATATGGCAGAACAATGTTAATAATGTTCGCACTTATAATTTAAATTAATTACGGTCGAATTGCGACCACTAGTTAGAATGAAATGAAAAGAGAAAACTGAACACAAAAAATTAAAATATTTTTATACGAAACACCGAAATATATTATGTTTAAATATATTAATTTTATCATGTATAACATCAACGACGGCCTCGCTGGCGTAGTGTTACGAGTACTCACTTTGCCAACAGAGATTCTGGGTTCGTTCCCGATAGGGCAAATGTAGGAAATTGTACTTTTCGATTTAGTTTGGACTGGTGGGAGGCTTCGGCTGTTACCACCCTACCAACAAAGTGGAACCGTCAAGTCAAGTTCCGCTACGATGTTGTGTGGAAACCACATAAGGTAAATTACCGCTTCCATCTTAGATTGTATCATCACTTACGATTAGGTGTGATCACAGTCAAGCGCTAATCTGTCAACACTAAAAAAATCAACATATTTACAATTTTTATTGCAAAAGTCTGGTTTTATTTTTAGTTTTCATTTATATTAATTTACATTAATGTGTCGGGACGATCTTGTAAAATTAGTTGACATAATCGAAGTGAATGTCGATTGTGTCGAATGTGTATAGTATTACTAGCTGACCCAGCAAACGTTGTTTTGTCATATAATTACTATTATAATTATTAAGAAATAGGGGTCGGTGATAGAAAGGTGAAAATTTAGGGTTGTATGTATTTTTGTGTGCTGTATCACGAAAAAAAAAATTAATTTCGTCCCAAAATTTAAAAAAAATTTTAAGGGTAAACAATACTTATCACTTAGGGGTATGAAAAATAGATAGTAGCCGAATCTCAGACCTACTGAATACGCATATAAAATTTGATACAAATCGGTAACGCAGTTTCGGAGGAGTACGGTAACTAACATTGTGACAGGGAAATTTTATATGTTAGATTAATATACGTAGTATTGCTTTTAATGCCTATTAATTTAACGCATAATTATCGGAGGTATCTAAGTGTATAATACGGTCATAGAATGGCCCACATAAATGTTATTAAAAAAACTGGTTATCCTCAATTGGCATGTCTGTACAATGAGATATACCTGCGCTTATCTATTTTTTTTTTATTGCTGACAGATTAGCGTTCGACTGTGATCTCACCTGATGGTAAGTGATGATACAGTCTAAGATGGAAACGCGCCAAACTGTTAAGAGGCGATATACCCCTTACGGTTTCTACACAGCTTCGTACCGGAACACAAATCTCTTTGTTTTGGCGGTACGTTTTTGCTGGTAGGGTGGTAACTAGCCACGGCCGAAGCCTCCCACCAGTTCTGACTCAGACAAATTAGAAAATACAATTTCCTAAATTTGTCCTACCGGGGATCGAACCCGGGACCTCCGCTAGCAAAGCGAAAACTCGCACCACTGCGCCAGCGAGGCCGTCAAAAATCTATCTATATATATATATATATATATAATAAAGTTTTCGTTATACCATTTATACCTAAAGAAGGGCTAATCCGAATTTGAGAATTACTGATTTGTTAGTATCGTCTCGTCCTCGAATAACAGAATAATTAACATATCGGAAAATTTCACAAAAAATCCCGGTGAGGTGGTCTGTTGTGAATTTACAACAATACAAGGTGTTAGAAAGCTGTTTCCGAAAACGAAGACAGACGATAGTACTAATAAACAAATAAAAAAATGAAATTGCTTTAATTCAGAAAATTTCACATCCAAAATAAAATAAAATGTACAGATAAACGCAAAAAGAAATTTCGCAATTGATTAAAATTAAATTAAATTTAGTTTTAAATTATTAACATAAAATTAAGAATGTCAAATTAAAATTAATGCAAAATCTAAATTATAGTTAAAAGTAAAATAAAATAAATTAAAAAAAGTCGCTCTTTTATATTCCTTGTCTGGTGTATTCTCAACCAGTCATGAAAGAACATATAATCGGGGAGCAGCAAAAGTCAGGGACTTTTTGAAGATATTAGTACACAAGTGCACTCTCCATTCTTTTACTCTCATAGTCCGACGTGAAGGAAATCCGACATGACCGGAGAGAGATCAGGCGCAGGACCGACGACTTAACGTGTTCTCCTAGGCGCGGGGGTGGAGCACACCGCCAACTTCCCGGGGCAAATAATGAAATAAATCTTATTAGAAAACCCAATATCCATTTTTGAATTGGCCAGAACCGGGACTCTAACAAGGGACCTCATGACATGACAGGTCCAATGAGGCAGTTGAATACACCATCTCTTCTTCTCGGTCGTATACTTCATGGTTGAAGGTCGTGTCCGTATTTTGGTGCCTGCATCAGTTTCTTCACCAGTGCTTTCCATCGTGTTCGGTCCTCGGCTTTCCTTATGGCCGCAATAAATGGAATTATCGTCATTTTGGTCATGACTTCTTTAGGTATAGACGAAATGCGTCTTCTGATATCTTGCTCACTTCCCCCGTGATCCGATAACAACGATCCAAGGTAAACATACTCGTTAACGAAATATAAATCCAACAGTTCTCCGGGCCTATGCCCAGCTCTCTCGAATACACCATATTGAAGTATAAATAGCAGTCTTTTTTATGAACTCTTCGAATTAGCACCTGAATCAATACTAAACCCTATTTTATAAACACCAAGAAGTCAAACAGATCTCTAAAACTATAGCCTGAATGACTTGATGAAACTTCGCATACATATTTCTTTCGCGACGTAAACGCTCACTGAGAAGGACTTTCCCTATATTACCTATGGGATTGTCAACTACGCGGGCAAAACCACGAGGAACAGCTAGGAATCAGTAGTTAAACATTTATATTATGAAATAAAAAACAATATTTATTGTTATACATTATAAATTTAAGTAGAGCGATTATATTATGTATTTCCAAACAATGGAATATTGTCTTAAAAGATGAACCTTGTGGTAATATGGTTGAAACGATTTGCTAATTTAAACAATTATTGAATCTACCTGAACGCATCATCACGCAAAATGATCATAATCGGCTCAGGCGCTTAGGAGTTTATCAGTTCAGTCACACGTACACACATAAAGTATTTTTTAATTAACTGGGGTTTTGTTTAGCTATCCATAAAAGACACCGCAAAGTACGAACTCGTAACATAACCTGATAAGAGCTAATTCATTCAAGTGCTTTTTATCTGTGTTTACTAAAAAGAAAATTACCTTTTTAACATATTTCTGAATGAACAACATATAATAGGAAAATTGCTTGAAAACAAATCAAAAATTACTTATTTTTGGACGCTTTGAAAGCACTTTTGAATCCTCAAAACTATTCATTTACTCGCGTCATTTCTTAAATAAGTACTGACGAACGACTTCAAACTCTGAATGAGGATTTCTTCGAGTATGGTTTTTACTTCAATACCATTACAGTATTATTTTATTTAAGTTAGGGCAATTTATTTACTGCTAGCCTTTTTTCGTTCCAGTAATTTAGGTAGTTATGAAAACTAAGTAAGAAAATGTCGTCGTCTTTTCTTGCATGCTTATTATATTATTATTAATGTTATTAAAATGTTAATATCCAAAAAACACTGTTATGTTTCACTATTGTTAACAATGCCGCATAACCATCTATATACATATTTTATATACATTATGACATTGAAATGCGTATCAATTTAAAATAATTAAAATGCAATGAATGACAAGCATCAACTCTTGTTCATGCTTGTTATTGCAATGTCATACAACCGTGTTATAAATGTAAATTCACACTTATAAATTGAATACAACACTTTTTAAATATTTGTATTAAATAAAATACATGTCAGATGTCCGAAAGAAAAGAAATAACACAAAAATCATTGTGAAACATTTGTTTCGATGATTTTTCTTTAAATGATTTCATTTTCAGTTCAGCGTTATTCAGCTTTTTTTTACAATTATAACAGACAAACGAGCTGGCGGGTCACCTGATGGTAACCGATCACCGCCGCCCATGGACACCTGCAGCACTAGGGGAGCTGCCGATGCGTTGCCGGCCGAGGAGGTGGAAGTTCAATTGCCACTTAAACATGTGGATGTGCATGTGGAAGTCTTGGGGGAACACTGCTGCTGAAAGTTAGTTCCACACTTTGCAGGTACGCGGAAAAAAAGATCGTCCAAACCGACTCCTTGACGAGTGCCATTCGTCCAGAGTGTGTGGGTGGCATTTATTTGTACGACGAGATGGTCGGTCGTAGAATTGTGACGGCGGTACTAACTTAAACAGTTCCTCTGAACACTTTGCATAATAGACTCTATAGAAGACACAGAGGGAACTATTGGTTCGTCTGTGATCCAGAGTTCCAGTTTGTTGGTCAGTTGGGGGTTGCCGACAATTCGAATTACCCGATTTTGAATCCAGTCAAAGGGAATAAATTGATACTGGGCTGCACGAGCCCAAAGGTGGCAGCAATATTCTAAGTGTGGCCGAATTTGGGCTTTATACTAACTAAGTAAACTATTTTTGGCTGTGAAGAACCTTTTAGCTCTGTTAAGCACCTCAAGTTTTTTGGAAGCCAGTTTTGCTTTACCTTTCAAGTGTACACGGAATTGGACTTCATTCGAAATGTCGACTCTAAGAATGCTAATGCTTTTGGACACTGTGAGGGAAGTGTTCTAGAAGGGGAGTGAGAGGTCTTGAGAGGAGCTTGTTATACATTATATATTGGTCTGCCTTATTGACCTAATGGTCAGCATGTTTGGCTACATACACGAGGGCCTGGGTTAAAGGGTAGGGTCTGGCGAATTCAAAAGAGTTTTCTGTTAAGAAATTCTCAGTATTTACCCGAAATTGGGAAGTTAGCGGTGTGCTCCACCTCCGTATCTTGGAGAGCACGTTAAGCCGCCGATTGTGGGCCTGATCTCTCTCTGATTGTGTCAGATTGCCGTCCCACCGGACTATGAGAGTCAAGGAATAGAATGTGTACTTATGTTAACGTCTACACTTTACTATGCTCTCTGCTATGAGTGTCGAGGTCTAAGCCCAGCAGTGGGATATTAATGGTTTTCTACTAATCCTTTTTTTACCTCGCTCTTAATATTTAATGAATATTATACTTCAAGTTTAAAAAATGTATTTGGAATTTACTAGATGAAGAAAAAAGCTAATAGTAACAAAACCGACCTTTGTTTCAATGCAACGGGCAAAATGTTATAATTAGTTTTGATGAAAGATCAGTAAACACGATGAGTAAAAATACCCAATTGCATTATCTCACTGAAGACTGGACGCAAAACATCTAATAATAAACAAAGTAAACGAAGCCTATCGCGTATAAAACTATGTTTTGAATTTAATAAATAATGATAGTACGATATTAACAGTAATTATCTAGACGCATAAGTCATGAAAGTACTAATCAACTCTAAATCGTTGCATGATTTTATAAGAACTTTGGTTTATTACTAATAAGAAAAGTTACCTTTTTACCTTTTCACTGTTAGGTATAAATGTATTTATTATTACTATACAGATCAGAAATTGCATTAAAATAATTGCAAGATTTAAGCAATAAATAATATCTAAATGATTTATTGGAACAAGTTTCGTATCTAGAGAAAGTTTAAGTTTATAAAAGAAGCTGCAAAACTGCAAAATTTGAATGCAACAGGACGTTAACCGGTTTGTTCAATCAAATAACCAAAATCAAGAAATTATAAATTATAAACAAATAAAGAAATTGTGCCAGAAGGTTATTGACACTATAAATGCGAGACAGCAAAGAGATTGAACAGTTTTAGTGTTTATTATTAACCACATAATTGTCTTCTTATACACATTCTTGAGACAGTGTATATCATGGATATGGGGAATCCCGTATCATATTTTACTATTAAATTAAATGAAAAAAGATTGAATTTATAATTATTTTAAAAGTAAAATATTGCGGCCAATAACGTAATGATGCAGAAACATCACTTATTATAATTAATTGATGTGTATTTTAACGCCGTAAACATAATAACACACACACCCACCCACACCCTACACACTCATGCACCCACACGCCCCCCTCCCCACACACATATATGTGTGTAAAGTAATATCATAAAGAAGAAACATTTGTGTTTTTGTATGTATGTTTGTAATGTTTTCACACAAAAGCTATTATACCGTCTTCAGATATTTTTTCACCATTAGAAAGCTGCATTTCTACTGAGTGACATAAAAATGTATCAATGTAACCCAAGGTGTGAAAAAATTTGTCACAAAAAATATATCATCGTGTACGCATATATATAATACTCTTTATTGTACATTAAGGCGTATACAGGCAAATGTACAAAAAGGTGGTCTTATCATCAACTTTATGGAATTATTTACCCTAAAATTGTGCAAAAATATACCATATATATAAATGTATAAAAATATATGACTATAAAATTATTCGTCCAATTTGATCATTCGATCAAAAAGCTAGTTCTCTAAAATGAGATATTACAAGCTTGTGCTCTAAAATAAGATATAAATAGTTAACTTCTTCAATATGAGATATAAAAAACTACATTAGTAAAATGAGATAAACAAAAAATTACCTGCCATAGTAAGCGCTCGGTCCAAGTCAACATCATTGTTTTCTTTTTCATCAATCACATCTGACACTGTTTTAATAGGTTTCTTCACCATTTTTTATTAAATCTCGATAAACTGTCCTTTAAAAATACAACACACGCGACCTATTCATTCGATGATAAAACGCAATTTGCAATACAGATATATTTTTACATACTGATAATCATTTACTTCAAATCATATTTCGGTGTTACATATCTTTATTGTCAATTAATAAAGATACTCGTTATCTTTCCGGAATAATATTCGAGCGCACTGTTTTATTTATATTTGCGAAAAGATTTTAACAAAATACACGTTCTTCGCTTCAGAGATTGTGCTTTTATATTTCTTGCAGGTTTAAGTCGGTAAAGCGTCGCTACGCTATTGGCAAAACATATTCCTTAGAAACTGCTTAAGTACTGGATATATCAGTCCTGTGTCGAAGATATTTAAGTAACTTCAAGTGAAGATATATTTATTATTACTGTTTTATCTATGTACAAGGTGTAAGAAGGCCGCTTTCGAAAACGAACGCAGATAATAGTAGTAATGACGGAAAAAAACATCGATCTTGATTAAAAAGTCATATTTTTAAAACGTTTTATTAGCATTATTTATGCTCCATCATGTTGGTACAGCTAAATGTAATAAAAGTGTAATTAAAAATACATTACTACAGAAAACTTAATAGTTTTTTATTTTCATTGTTGACGGTTTAGCGATTGACTGTGATCTCACCTGATGGTAAGTGATGATACAGTCCAAGGTGGAAGCGCGCTAATCTGCTAAGAGGCGATACACCCCTTATGGTTTCTACACAGCATCGTACCGAAACACAATATTCTTTGATCGGCGGTACGTCTTTGCTGGTAACTAGCCACGGCCAAAGCCTCCCACCAGACTCGGATATCGGACCAAATTAGAAAATACAATTTTCTAAATTCGTCCTACCGGGGATTGAACCCGGGACCTCTACTAGCAAAGCGAGTATTCGCACCACTGCGCCAACGAGGTCGTCAATAGTTTCGTTTAGACGCACACCAGTACCGGCCGAGTGCGTACGTTGACCCTAACATCAGCTGTCATTACTACTTTTAACTGTCTTCGTTTTCGGGAGCGGTCTCCTTACACATTGTATACATATGACGATGAATGTTTCTGCTCCCGTAATCCATTTTTGACTTTAAAAAGTTAAACTGCCTTACACTGATTTCATTAGAAAATCGATAATGCAAAGATGGTTTTAGACTCACTCATTATTAGATTAAATAAATAATAAATAAAATAAAATTGAGCAATTGTTATTCAACTTGAACGTGTTATTACTACTAATTTATTTTTTATAAACTGATGTATTAAACCTTGCCGTTTAAGCTTCTTCACGTTAATGAATAAATATTGAAGCGTTTGGTAACTTGTAATGCATGCGATATGAATATTATTACAATGTTAAACGTGTAAAGACAAACAATATAGCACGTAAGATGTAGCAATGAGTAACCACGTATTAATAATTTAGTTTATCAATAAAATTGTCTTAGATGCACATCATCATCATTTTCGTATACTTCATTGTCAATTCGTGCCTGCCATGATATGCTTTAGTGGCTGCACTGACTAGGTCTTCCCATCTCTCTTTATTCTCTGTTACTACTGTTACCTCTGGTACTCTTTAATTTGGTGGCAACAATGGGTAGGTGAGCGACATCTGGGTCTTTTTCCTTCAAACCTACCACCATAAACAGTTTCTCCAGGTTATTTGGCTGTCTTCGGGCGATATGACCAAAATATTGTTGTACTCGTTTGTAGCAGGTGGATAAACTTGTTGTTATGACAAGTTCTGTGAGGATAGCACTATCCTTTTATTTGTGTGTATAAGTAAATATTTATCTCTATATATATGTATATTCTTTTGGCGTGTGTGCCTTAACCAAAGGACTGGACCTATTTTTAATAGTGTTAGACTTTCCCGTTTAAACCTTGTACAAAGTGTTACATCATCCGAATATTACAATAAATTTCCTGTTAGACAAGGTAAGCCAAGGTTTTTAACTTCATTACTTTGATCAAGGTTATATACTCTCTAATTTATAAATTATCAAGTGCAAACTTCGTCATAAGTAGAATGAGTGTAATTCCTAATTCCTCTGATATTCAAGGGCCTGTTAAAGGACTGTTTCTATTGGTAAAGGGTCCTCTACATATGTGATTCTTTAGGAAATGTTGGGAATGCTTTAGGGAAGAGTTTTTAAAAAAACTTTAATCCCTCTTAGTATTACTTTGATCGCTACAATAAATTAAGAAGTTTCAAATAAAACATTATTTAATTGAATAATGTTTTAAGTTCGTAAACAGAGAAATGATTGGTTGACACACAAGCTTTGTTAATTTCACTTGTATTAGCTCGCTTTGATTTATATATAAAAAGACAGTGGGTCTTTTAAAACCGGGCTAAAATATGTATCAAAATCATAAAAATTCATATACATACACATAAACATATATTCAGTATATATAAACGTAAAAGACTGTCTTAAATAGTTGCATGTATAGTGTGCTAAATAAAATAATGAATTAATCACTTCTATTCAAATAATTTCATTAATAATTATTATTTATAATCAGAATATTCTTTTTCTACGGAAAAAATGTCAAAATTGGATTTTAAAGGAACTTCATCTTGTTGTAGTATTTGATTTACAATTTTTTGTTTGTTATACTAAAGAACTACTTTAATTTTATATTAAAATCTTGAGTAGATGCGTGAAAGAGTACTCGTTAGTTCTAAATGTCCTGAAATTTAAACTAAATGAATGGTTTGCGTTATCTCCCCGTCAGTCATAAAAGGATTAATTGAAGTAAATGATATTAAATAAATGAGGTTATTTATTTCTCGGAAAAGGTGTTAATTGACAATAATTTCATTTATCTCTTTAATAAACCTATAGGTGAGTCAAATATTGTATACAAGGACTTTTTGTTGCTCAAGGAACAAGGAACGTAGCATACGTCTGTAACAAACACTCTTTGTGTATATGTTTTTAAATTATAAAATTGGATATGGCTTTACTTAAACCTTGAAAATGATTTGTATTATTGTGTCGATACGACTTGGCTATAATACAGAAAAAATACTGCTTCATTGGTCTTGGTCAGCTTGGTCGGCTACAGGCAGGAGGTCCTGGGTTTGAGTCCTGGCTCGGGTGAATTGATAAATTGATATTGAGTTTTCTGTTAACTCTCAGTATGTGGCCGATTCTGGGAAATTGGCGGTGTACTCCACCCCCGTGCTTCGAATAGCATGTTAAGCCGTTGGTCTGATCTCTCTTCGGTCGTGTTAGTTTGCCGTCACTACTATGCGAGTTAAGGAATAGAGTGTGCACTTGTGTTGGCCCATACCCTGATGTACAATGGCTGCCAACCCGCAGAAGAGTAGCGGGGTAGCTTTAAAAATCCTCCCTCCTATGGCACAAGGGCAATACAGTTACTTACAGAAATAAGATAATGCTGACGAGACTGTTGTCATTCTATTATACGGGAAATCAGACTACCGTGCAAAGGGAACCGTTTGCGAATACTTTTTATATACAAAGAAACTAGTATACTAAACATTTCCTAGTTACTTTGAAATTTCTTATCAGCAATAAAGTGTCATAAGCCAACAGTATTATGAGCAAAACCAAGAACTACAGATTTTAGATAAGACATGTTAATGCCAGGCATGCGACGTAGTGCTACTTTATATCAATACGCAAGAGGGCTTGGATTTCTAAATATCATAAGATATTCAGAAAAAGGCAAATTGTAATATATAGTATGGTAGTGAAAGTTGGGTGTGGCAGAAGAATCACAAAAGTNTTTAATGAGAATGAAAGAAGCGAAGGAGATATGCAAGGATCGTGGCAAGTGGAAGGATGTTGTCTCTGCCTACCCCTATGGGAATGAGGCGTGATGCTATGTATGTAGTATTCATCGCGATATGTATACTTAAAAGGAAGAATAAGGTCAATGCTACCCTCGCGAACCCTCTATTAATTTCTATAAATTCTGACATGTTAGGTAGGTAGATCGGCGAGTATATACAAGGTGTTGGGAGACCGCTCCCGATAACGAAGACAGATGATAGTACTGACACCTTTGATGATGAGACGGAAAAAAATCGAGCATGATTAAAAAAATCATATTTTTGAAAGATTATTTACACTCCATCATATTGGAATCCTTTCATAAAAAACATTGCCTTATTAAAGAAAACGAAAAAAAACAACAACCTGCACTGTCTTCGTTATCGGGAGCGGTTTCCTAACACCTTGTACATACTCACTGATCTACCTACCTAACATGTCAGAATTTATAGAAAAAAATAGAGGGTTCGCGAGGGTAGCATTGACCTTATTCTGCCTTTTAAGTATGGATATCGCGATGAATACTATATATTACAATTTCCCTTTTTCTGATTATCTATCATATTTAGAAATCCAAGTCCTCTTGCGTCCTCCTCCAAATTACAATGTTTTTCTACCCAAAAAACGTGCAGACAGACGCGTACCTGGTGGAACTTTAAGGGTTCCATATGCTACGGAACTCTAAAAACTACATAGCAGCGAACATTACATCATTACCGCTCCCCTAACCCAATTTCGGCACGGCGGAAGTTGTTTATTTGCGTAGTAAAAATGGCACTGAACAATTGTATGCCCAAGTACACGTGTACTTTCTATTCCTTTACTCTCATACTCCGATAAGAAGGCAAATCCTACACAATCAGAGATCAAGCATAAGATCGACAGTTCAATGTGTTTCCCGTGGCACTAAAACTTACTTAGCAGTAAACCCAATATCTATTTTAAAGATTCAAAGTCAAAGTCAAAGTCAAAATATCTTTAGTTAAGTAGGCCTATTACAGCACTTATGAATCGTCAAATATCGTTCTTTCTCCATATAATATTTAAATGAATGAGCTCAGTTAAATACTTCAGATACTTTAAAGGTCTACAGCCCATTATCATTGTATTTTAAACTATTTCAATATATAATAGTGATATTAGATTTTATCAAAATTCCCTAAAGAATCGTAAGATTAGGGGGCCCTTTAGCTATTGAAACAATACGTAAACTGACCCTCAAATGTCTTTAGCAGATACTAAAATTTGTGTATGTTCGTAAAATCCAGCAAAACTCTAAATTCTTAAAATGAGTTCAAACTATACACTATAAACAATCAGCTCTTGTTCAAATTTTCAATCGTTAATAAAGACTCTTATTTATCCATCCACCACTCAAATCGACTACATTTCATTAAATTGGTAGTAATATAAATAAACTGTAAATGCGAAGGTTCACCGTGTTAAGAAATCGCTTGACAGATAAAATTCCTTTGTATTCTGACTCACATAAAGAAAAAAATGAATATTGTACAATAGAATATAGATGTACGTGTTAAACCATTTAAATTCTTGTGTGATTATTGTTGCTGTTGTAAATTAACATTATAATAGATTCAAATATGTGAGCCAGTATAAAAAGCCGTACTGTATTGCTACCATAAAAATATCTTTCGCAAAAGATGCTTGCATTTGGATTAGATCATTCCTTATTAAAAAATGTACTTAAGTATACCTTCGAAATAGGTGTAACTAGTAAGAGGTAGATTAGTGTGTATGTGTTTTCACAAAATACACTTAAGTTCTTGTACATCTTTGTTCTTTCTTAGAGTTGGTTTGTTGGTACAATGCTGTGAGTTCTTCGGAGAGGAATTGCTTCGAATGAAGCGGTTCCCGCTAGAGCAAATTGTTGACATTGTGTTTTCTAATTTATCTTCTAGAGATGCTGTGGCAGTGTATATCTATCAGCAAAGATGTCAGGCAAAAAAAAACTGTGTACGTACGTACAGTATGATTCTATGTAGAAACCGTTAGGAGGCAAATATACCCAAGCTTCTAGTCAATTTATGTTACGCCATGATTATAAACGTAACATGTCGTTATCAGGCTAATAAATCTTGGTAAACGATAAACAAGTTACGGTGTATTACTATTTTAACACGTTGAACGCCGTTGGAGTCACAATTTGGCCGACAATACACTAGCCCTGTTGGCCGAACTAACGAATTAAAAAACACAATTTTCATCAATGTATTAAAAACCATTACTACTTATATATGCCTAAAACAACTGTTATTCGTACTCACCCATATCCCCATGTCTTTCGCGAGCAGAAAATCAGATTTACAAGGTGTCGAGCCCAAGCAACCCATTATGTGCAAAGTGTCCCGAAACACATTTCCTTGTTTAGAGTATTTTCGTGCGATTTACAAGGGGTACATATGTTGTTTTTTATTTATTTCTTTTATACTGAGTATAATGTGATGTCCATAGTTATGAATCATCATTTTCGGTTCCTACTACTGCGATTTCGTTAATTGTGTGATTTAATTTATAAGTGTTGTTTGGAAAAATAGTTTATTATTTACTGGCAATGAACTAGCGACTTACTTTCCTCTCTCATTCAGTAATAAAAACTTTATGAAACTTCCTTTTTTCGTTTCACACATGATTTTGCTGTCCGATTTCATACAAACTTCTGTGCAGTATGCGAGAGTTGGCTTATTAAGGTAATAATCACTGAATATGAGGATAAATACAAATTTTGCCGTTACTCGAATACCAAGTAGAAATCATTTACATGTCTAGAGGGTCGCCCGGGTCGAATTGGATTAAAAAACGCTAAGTTTGTATGTCCGTAGGTATATGAAATCAGCTTACACGGAGTATTCTACAGTCGCCCTAGTGGCCTATAGGGCCCAAACGGTAATTCACAGAACTTTGGTCGGCGTTCAACGTGTTAAGAAGATCAAGGCATCGTTAATGAAATTGTAAATTACAACATTTGTTTTGTGATAAGAGCTGTTTCATAATTTTATGTATCAAACTTGGCCTCGTTATATTTAGAGCATGCCATGTTTTATAAACCCATTAAGGACATGTGCTCCACCTTATAATTCGATTTGCAGGCTACATATACTCCAAAAGTGAAATCGGGATACTAGCCATGTATCCTCCTAACTGAAAAGAGATAAACCATTTGTGCAGGTGATGTTATAGTGTTCAGTCTTAAAAGCGAATACACGTGAACTCTCTATTCACTCTGACAATCCGGAAAATGAAAGCCGACTTTACTTTCTCTCCAAGCTAAGAGGGTGTAGCTCACCGCCAACTTCCCAACTTTCCAGCAAACACCGAGAATGTCTTAATAGAAAGAAATCAATATCAATTTTGTATAGGCCCGACCTCAGACATCATGACCTAACCTGCTGAAGAAGTTAGCCAGTAGACCAAAGAGGTTATAATAGCTATTATATTTCTAGCATTTTACTGTGATCTGGTACCTGGTAAGATGTAATTTAAGTTAAATGGTTTTTAGCTATCATACCGAAGCACAATTTTTTTGCATAGCAGCACGTCGTTGTTGGTACAGTGCTTAAGAAGCGTAGCTGTTATTGCCCAGACTTCAATTTGGATCTTCTTAGCAAGAATGATGTGTTTAATCACTACGCCAGCAAGTTTTGGACGTATGTGTATCAGTAATTATATAAGTTAAATACATTCATTATACCTTTATGTATGCAATACATTTCCGATTATTTATCTACTCTTAGGTAATTTTTCTCATATTGACATGTATAGTTCAATTATATGACTGATTTTATTCGTCTTAACAAAACATTATCCTGTGCAATGACTGTGTGATCTTGGGTTTAATGGAATAGCATATTTTTTATTTGGCATTGTTTTAGAAAGTCATCGGGACTTTCACAAGTGAAGCCAAAGCTGTTAATAGATTAATATGGTAAAAGGCAAATAAAATAATGTTTTATTGGGCTATAGACGTTGCAATATTCGACGAGAATTCATTGAAATCACAGATTTCAATTAATCAGTATTTTCACGACCGAAAAGAATTTAATATTTAACACATATTGCATATCCAAAAAGAAAAGCGGTTAATTACTTGTATAGCTATATACAGTATACCGTCAGTCAGTCAAGTTTTGCAAGTGGTAAAAGAACGATCACTATAAATATACTGTAATTTGAAATTGCAGCAAAATCGGTCTAATTGATTCATATATTACTTTCATTAAAAAAGTTTGTTATATATTAGGTGTATATGTGCTTACCTACTCATTGGAATAAATTGTTATAGCAAGAACATTTAAAATTGGTACGGGTCACTCTTACAGGTTTTGTTTTTGTCTTATTCAACATATCTTTTAACAAAGTTTGTTGTTGAGCAAGTAATTTTGTTTCATCTTTTAAATTTTGGATAATATTTTGAACGGGAACCAGACTCTTATAAACTGAATTGAGAGCTTCTTCTAATAAAGTATCTTTCAACAATATTCTTTCTGTTTCAGTTAGTTTGGCATCAGGTATGCTGGTTAGTGGTCTATCTTCTAAAATATATGTAAAATTTATCTTTTTAGAATACTTTAGTTAGTAAGAAAAGAAATCGGAATGAGAAATTAGACTTACCTTTATTTTTCTTTATTTGGAATGCGAGGTCTATCTCTGAATTAAGAGATATTTTGATTTCATTACCACTTGGAATAACCGATTTAAGAATTTTTATATTATTTTCAGGATATGAATCATCATAATTAGAAGTTTCAAAAGTTTTTATTGTAGTTTTGTTTTGATCAGTTAAGGCGGTATAAAAACCTAAATTTAGTTCTAACTGATAATTATGACTTTGCGACTCATTTTCTTTTAAAGGTTCCATCAAGTCTACTTTATTACTTAGCAAAGCTGTTATTTCTTCAGGTCGAATGTTTGGTGATTCTACGTGAGAATCGGTTTCTGACCCTTTCATTATCTCAATAGAAAACCTTGTATTATCTAAGTGTTGATAGGGTTTTTGCCTTGTATGTGCGTTACCTGATTCTATTTGTATTTTGCTGGTAGTTATTTGCAATAGCGACTGGTCTCCATCCATTTCTTTAACATTTGATCCATTGTTAAATTTATTTACAATGTCTTCTGTTTTTCCGTTGATAATCGAAGTAGATTCTAAAGATTTCAAAATTTCTTGCTCTGTAGATACTTTATCTGATAATGTTAAATCTTTACTAGGACTTGGTGGCAATTCAGACATATCTTTTATTATTTTATGTTCGAAAGATTTCAAAATTTCTTGACTTATTCGTACTTTATCTGATAATATAAGATCTTTACTAGAAGCTGGTGGCAATTGAGATTCATTTTCTATATTTTTTTTGTCAATAAATTTAATACCATTACTTACTATGCTATCATTAACGATCATGGTAGATTCGAATGTTTTTGAAATTTCCTGACTTGTTGCTAATATTTGATCTATACTTGATAAAATATGATTTTTACTAGGAATTAATTGCAATTCAGATTCTTTTATAATTTTCTCGTCATCTGATTTAATGTTCAATTTATTTACATTTTCTCGTATTTTTGCATTTATATTCGTAGTTGGTTGTAAAGTATTATATATTACTTGACTTGCATTTGTATTATCTGATAGCATAGAATATTGGGACTGGGCCTTTATAACTTCCGGACTGTCTGATTCATTGCTAAACTTATTATCACTTTTCTTTATTTTCTCCTTAATATTCGTATCTGAAATTGTATACAATTCCTGATCTCTCAGTATTGGATATTGATTAGGAGGTAATTGCCATTGAGATTGGTCATCTATCCTTTCTATACCCACGTTTTCGTTGTTTTCAATATCACGTACTTCCCGATTGACAGGAACAGCTGTACTGGAACTATTAGATGTGTTTGACTGCGGCCTTATAAGTGACGATATTTCATTTTGTCTGGATGTCTCGTTCAGAGATTGGTCTTTTATTATACCAGTCGACGCCGATCTTTCATTATTGGGAGACACTCCCCTTAAATTGTTAATTTCATTTACATCAATGTTTTGTAAGCGTCGACTTTGGAATGATACAATATTTTCATCATCATCAACCAAAGCTTCTAAATATTCTGTACTTGTAGTAAATTTTTGCATCGTATCAAGAGAAGGTTCCTGTAATTGAACTATCGGACTTACTCTTTCTTTAGTTTTATCCAGAGCTTCTATATCATTTAAATTTTTAGTAGTAGCCATAATCTGTTTATCAGTTAGGATATCATTTTCTGACTTTATTCCGCTTGTAATGTAATCACTATCTTTGAAGAATTCAGGATTAACATTTTTACTCATAGATCTAAGTATTTTAACGTCTGTAATTTCCTCGTTTTTGTAAAGACTCTAAAAGTATACAATTATAATTATTATATAAAGATCCTATATTTAATATTAAAACAAAGTGTATGGCTTAATTTATAAACTTACTGTAGTACTTGACTCGAAATTACTTCTTGAACATTTTGCGTAAATTTTATTATTTTGATCATTATTCCATATATCTATATTTTGTATTTGCTCCTTTGTTTGCTCATTATCAGTTATAAGAATATTGTCTTCACTTTTAGGTAAAATATAGGCAATAGATGAATTTGAAACGTTTTTAAACAATTGGCGTTGCTCATTATAAGTGTTATTAGGTGTAGTTTCTTTTGTACCACTTAATTTAATAATTTCCTGTCTTACTATATTTTCATCTTGTAAATCATTACTTATAGATATTTGTTTTTCACTAGCTGTTATTATTTTAAGTGTTTCTATGGGAGTTAACGAAGATTGTTCATTAAAATTTATATGGCTCAATTCGTCAGTGCTTTTATTTGATTCAAGCTCCACAGCAGTCATTGGACGCTCTCTAACATCTCTTGTTAATAATATCGACTCCTTGATAGAAAATACAGAATCTCGAAGAGTTTCTTTAGTTTGTTCATTAAAAGTATCTACCAATTGGTTTTCAGGCGCATAAGATAATTCTGTCTTATTTTGTAGGCTAACTTTTGTAGCTATTATATTCGAAGAGTTTTTGTCAATTAAGTTTATTTTAGTAATACTTGTTGATATTCCAAATGTATCAAGGTGATCCTGTGCATAATTATCATCAGACGAGATTTGTCTTATTACATCAGTATATTGTAATGTTTTAGCCTCTGGAGCGCGGTTATATAATTCATCTATATAACTTGTATTTCTTTTTTTACTATCAGAACCCTCTGATTTACTGTTTTCAGTTCTACTGAAATTGTTGCTAGATGTCACACTACTCGAAATTTTGTCTTGTTTTGGTGGTATAAAATATGTTTCTGAAAATTCATTCACTGAAACTCTAACTTTATTTTCAGAAGAAATTCTAGTTCTAGGCTTTTTATTTCGAATTTCTTCTATATTTAAAATTTCTTTAGACGTGACAGTGGGTGGATAAGTTATAAGTGAGTGAAAATAGTCATCGTCAGACGCTACGGAAGATCTTTCACTATTTGTATTTGGGAGCACTTTAATTGTTTCAGCGTCAACATTCTCTATATTTCGTGTTTCCGCAAGCATACTTTTGTCATTTAAAATATGATTATTATCCAGATTTTTATGAGTAATTGATAACATTTTGCCATTAGGTTTATATACATATTTTTCTTCACTAAACGGAGGATCTAAGCAGCCTCCTATAAAAATTGTAATTTTACATTGTTTGCGTTGAGACAATAAAAGTAAACATTCTCTATAGAATGATTAATACTATATTATTCAAATATATTTTCATACCTGGCTTACATTTACCCAAAAAATTCCGAGGTGTTTTCAATGCTTTGTTTTCAGAAGAANTAATACTTTATTTTCTAAGAGATCGTTGGATTCAGGGAGCTTTGGTGGGCTTTTTCCCCTGTTTTTGTCTTTAGAGGATGTTGGTGCATAACAATACACATCGTCATCGTTTTGAATATTGAGGCAACCACCTTTAAAAATGTTAAATATCATCATTCTGTAAAAGCTAAGGTAATTTCTTCGAATAACTTAAATGAACTTACTTGGTTTAAAAAGATGTAAAATCTTATAAGGTTTTTTAGGCACGTTTTTCACATTATTCGCCTCCATGACTAGATCAAATGATATTATTGTTTGATCACTACTCACAAGTCGTAACCTTTTGGACCCGGTACTTGTTAATTTTGGTAGAGAAATAACTCCATGTTTCTTAATAATTTCTTCTTTATTTGTAATTTTGATTTTAATATTCACCGGTTCTGTGCCTGCGGCTGATTGTTGTGGAAATTTATTTTGTGGTACGGCTATTATCTCGAATGGCAATCTTTGTGAAGAATTTACCACATCGTTTTCAGCTTGGTTTCTCATTATTATAAATTACTGATGAAATTGTAACAAAAAAAAAATATAGTTAATAATAAATCTGAAACAAATATTATAAATCCGAAACAAATATTATTACTTCTTTTAGAATACCTAGCCAACGTGGTATATAAGGTGTACGGAAACCGCTCCCGAAAATGAAGATAGATGATAGCAATATTTTTAAAAACATGTTAGTATCGCTCACTGAAATGATACTAAAAAACTAACATGTTGGAACATTGCTAATAAAACATTTTAAAAATATGATTTTTTAAATCAGGATCCATTTTTTTTTGATGTTGGGACGGAGAAAAATGGAACCTGATGTGTCATTAGTACTAATGTCTGTCTTCGTTTCGGTCACATAACACCTTGTATAATTATTAACTGAAAATTCAATTTATGATTTACTTATTTGTAAATTATTCAAAACTTAAGTTTAAGCAGCTAATTAATAATTAGCGTGGATATAAATAAAAAATTAGATATTAAATTTACTTTATTCATCAAATACTATAGAGTAAACAACACGATTAAATGTTTTTTCCTTTTCAATATGGCGTTTCAGTAAATTGGTACCTAATAACCAATCATTATCCATTAACATCTTTTTATTTAATCCTAACGAAGAACATTTAGTTAAAATATTATTGAGTGTAATTTTTAAAGGAAGAATTTCTTTTTCCATAATTTCAACAAACTTAGCAACACGAAGTTCGGGCTGAATTCGAATATTCGATATTAATACTTCATCAGTTGAATTATTTTTAAAACACGGACAAAGAGTTTTCCTTATGTTCATATTATAGAGTTTTAAATTATCTAGTTCATTTAATAAACATCCTATCGATCCAGTTCCAGCCTTTACCCTTATATTTTCTAATAAAGCAACATCATTTGCATTTATTTGCTCATTATTTTCTTGCAAGGGTAATTTGCTCATGTTTTTAATGAATTTCGATGGAGTAAACTTGCATACAGGTTTTGTCTGCTTAATTGTTAATTCATCGTAGTCGCTTACGTTTCTGTCGTCATTTAAACTATTTACAATTTCTTTTGTGGGTGTAACTTTATCTGCTAGAAAAAAATAAAATACATTATTTGAAAAAAAAAGCAAAAAAAAGATTGTTGCAAATTTTATTTATACCTTCGCCTTTTTCTGTATCTGAAGTGTTTTGCTTTACTGACATATTCCGAATTAATAAAGAATTCGATACGTTGTGAGACAAATTTGTGTTTCTTTCATTTGCAACTATCTTTTTAGAAGATTTTTCGTGGTTAGTACTCTGATTTAGTTTTATGTCAATCGGTGAAATATTAATTGGTGCAATAAAATTCCTTTCTCTGCGTAGAATATAGTTTTCACTTATGACCCTATAGATTTCTCTACCAAGAGCCAAGTCTACATTAGAAAGCGATGATGGTAATAAATCGACGCATGAATAATAAGTCTTTATGTTGCTATAATTTGGTTTAAGTTTTTTAATTATAATCTTATAATTCATTGGTACGACGTATTCGATTCTATCCTTTTTCTGTTTCCATGTTATTTTATCAAAGTTATCAATGCGCGAGACTAAAGGCACTATTTCAAGACAAAAATTAGAGCTCGTTTTTGTAATGTCTTTCATGAATGGTGAAAATCGAATGCGAAAACATACATTATCCATTTATCTTTATCGAAAAATCGATTGAGCCTGAAAAAATAATAAAAAATAAACGTCTATAAAAGATTAATTTATTGTTAATTTTCTTTCACACACAGTCCTTCCCTACATAGTTTTTTCATATCGTTGCAACTTGTTGCAGTCTCTGAAGCATTAAAATACGCTGCTTCTACAGAATCAGCACCAATAGTAATATTCTCGGACAGTGTTCTTCAATATCTGACTCGGTGCACCTCTGCTTACAGAGGGCTACCGATAGCTTATGATATTCTGCAGCAAATTCATGATTTCTGACACTCTATGCGGACAACTAGAAGATGTACAACATCTTCTTCTAGCGTGTATGAGATATAGAAACGATAGACAATCACTATTGTTTTGACGTTGGCCTACTGCAGGACATTTGGAATAGCCCAACTTCAGAAATAGGTATCGTTTTTTATAATATGATAGTAGTGGGTTATCAGTGATTTATATTAAACCGAAGATACGATGGGGCTTGCGTGTTTTGTAAAGTCCCTAATATACTCAAGTTAAATATATATATATATATATATATATATATATTTTAATTCATTATTTCAATTAAATTAATTAATAATAGTACTTTTGAAAAGATGTACAATTCCATTTATTAGAAGCTCACGCAAAAGGTTTAAAGGTTTCTATGTAATAAGGATAAGAACTTTGTAAGAAATGATGCAGGCTTTTTAAAAATATTATATTCCTTGTTGATTGTTTATTAGTTGAATTTATTTACTGTATATGTTATGAGCTTTATAATATATGAGGGATACATTTATGGATTTCTAAAATGTTAATTAAATTACCATTTAATAAAGATATTTTTACTTATTATCATCTGTTTTTCAATTTCTACTATTAGTTCACGCTCTATATATATTTAAATATCTGGTTCAAATTTTCGACGTCAGTAACATAATTTTTGTCATCCAATGAAGTTCAAATATATATTTTTAAACTTGTAATGGATTATATTAATACAGTTTGAAGTACGAATTGACTTTTATTGTTTGAAATATATATCTAGTTTACTTGTTAGTCAATAAATTAAAAAATTTTACCTGCTCAAATTACGATTAATTTTGTAAACTTTTAAACATAATTTTCACTAAAATTTTGATTCAACCATTGACATTTAGCAATGTTTTGCCAATTGTAATGTCTAATTTTGCGGTTTATCGTTTTTATTTATATTTTAGCTACATAGAGGTTGTAACTTTATAAGTTAAAATGAGGTCCTATAGTAACGACTACAACACTTTATGGCGACTTTTTTTGTATAATAACCATGTGAATTTGCGACTATTATTAATACTTTAGGAATTGTTTTGGTACTTGCGTAGTATAGCCGACGTAGCTACAGATATGACGATTTTAAAGGTTAGGTTAGTTTTTTTAACCCTTATTGTCTCTGAGAAACAACACTGTAAGAAAAAAAAACCTTAAAAACCTTATTTCTTAAAGTAAGGTTTTATTTTATTCCAGGAATCATGGATAGTTGCAACACCAAGGTTAGGTTAGTATTTTTTGACAGACTTTTTTTTGACAGGTTGTCATTCGTCTGTTTTTTATGTTTGTTATCTCATAACTTCAGTCTGGGTGAACCTAACCTATATGGGTGAACTGATGAGAAAACCGTAAAAGTCTTAAATTTGGACGAATAACTCAAGATCAAGCCAACCGACTAGAACTATTCGTTCTTTATTGGAAAGGATATATATACTTCAACGGTTGTTTCAGGATAGTTTGGTTAGGCTTTGATTGTGGGACACATTACAAAGTAACGGAACTCTTCAATTCTTAGAAGCAAATTAATGATACTCGGCCGAATCTTTTATAGGCTATCTGGATATTTGATTCACCTATGGTAAAATTGGTATTGTCGAGTTAATGTCATGGTTAAATATGATGATCAATGGAACTCCTCAATGGCTTACTGTAAGGGAGCGATTTGTGGTAGAATATGTATAACTCTCTGTAATAAAATTGCAATTACCTTACGTTTGTTGATGCATTGCTATATTTACTTAAGATGTATTACGTGTGAAGATTAGAATTGTTAGATTAGTATATTTAGCTT
This sequence comes from Elymnias hypermnestra, assembly GCA_015832385.1. Taxonomy (NCBI): domain Eukaryota; kingdom Metazoa; phylum Arthropoda; class Insecta; order Lepidoptera; family Nymphalidae; genus Elymnias; species Elymnias hypermnestra. The sequence goes on from JACTOM010000867.1 coordinate 1,236,718, forward strand.
TTTATTGTCTGTGGGAAACGCCTTTGCACTAAAAACGTAAGCTAACCTTAAAATCGTCATTTTTTAAGATTAGGTTAAGCTATTTTTTATTGTCTTTTTTGTTACTGGAAAACGCCACCACAGGAAAAATAATAGCCTAACCTTAAAAATCGTCATATATTAAGATTAGATTATAACGTGCTTTTAGCCTCTCTTTACTCCCGGGAAATGCCACCGCACTATAAAAAAACTAACCTAACCTTACTTAAAAATCATCATGTCTGTAGCTACCGTGACTTTAATACGTTTTACTGTTGATTTTTTTGTTTAATATTCAATTGACAATGAACGATGATAACACTGTTTATTCAAATATTAATAAAATTGTTTATAAATATTATCAATTGAAAGCTCACGTTAAAGTTTTCGTAGTTTCCACTTCCATGTAATGAGTTTAAGGAAGTTGATGCTACAGTAGATAATTGTTTTAAACTTAAATTTTCGTGGTTTATCGATATATTCATGTTAAAAAAGAAAAGAATCAGACGTAGGGTAGACAGATTCTGCCCTTGACAGATTGACATAACCGCCTACAGCAGTTACGTCGTGACCACGATCCGTGCAACTGGGTCGAAATATCGACAAAAATTTAAAAAATGCCCTCGTGGTATGCACCCGTTCAAATAATGAATATGCTACAGTAGATGTCGGCATGAACTTCCAAAATTTTTATATTACGCTTTCGCTTAAAAGAGGATTGAAAAAAATACAAATGAATGATCCACTTTTATTTTCACAACTGTCACTACTATACATTACTTACATTACCACATTTCAATAAAACTTTATACAATATACGATATGCCAGTTGTAATTATTGCTCCTAGAATTGGATATAACGATTTTTTGTGAACATCGGGTAGTTTTTGATCATAATTTCGATGCAAAAGTAATAGAACAATATATTGTCGTACACAACATAACAGTTAAATAAAAACAGACGAACGTAAATCAATGATAATTTAATTGAATAATTGAAATAGTAAGAAAATTCAATTTTTGGTAAAAGAGAAAGTATTTAACGAATAACTTTGTCATACAATGAATTACAAATTATACATATTTAGTACTTAGAAATATATATATTTACCGGTCACATTTTATATTTGGTTCCAAAGAATGAAAAATAATTGGATAAATTTAATTTACTATATAAAGTGAGAAAGGAAAATACATTTTGTAGACAAGAGCAAGATATTTATTAATCCATAATTTTGTATAGTTACATTATATGTATATTTTAGTTATTATACCAATAATGACATGCTTATCAACTACATTTCTAAATATTATAGACATTATTGTAGTGGCAGTATTTTGTTATTATAATTATGAAATCCTAGTTAAAAACAAATCGCTATTACCTATGTAATACATATACCACGGCTTATAATCTATATATATATATAAAACATATATGTCACCAAAACTCGAGAAGTACTGATTTGACTAATTTTGGTTTTGATTTATTAATAGAAGTCCATGGTAGATTTCAAAGGTGAGTAAATATGAAAAAACATGCCTGGAATATAGTAAAAACAACAGTTTCGCTTTCCCTTACAAACTATATCTAACTGTTAAATGTTTGATGTTTTTTCCGTCGTTTAGAAATCAACGAAATTTAAAAGTCGTTCAGAAATCAAATTAAAAATTTAAAAGAGTACTTTTGTTTTTGACATTGACAACTTACAATTTCTGATTGCAATCATAATATTTTATGGACTTTGGCGGGAATCTGGGCGGAAAAGTCGTTGTTTTTTGATTACGAACTATTTTTGTTCCGGTTATGTTTAGATTACAATTTCTATTAAAGTTGAAAATTCTGCAATTATCATTCAGGCTTTTTTCTTTTTTTCAATTCTGAGGCGGTATGAAATACGGTAGGAAGATAATAAAATTCAATATTTCATAAATAACTTATTTGTTTAGTTATAAATTTGACCTTTTCGCCTATATATTTTAAATATTAAATAGCCATCACAAAAATTAACGAACTTTTAGATAGAATAATGAAATATAACTGAAGAAATACATTTTCGTTGTTTCATTTATTAGCTCCTTCCGAAGCATAATATACATCTAAGGGACTTCGTTTTAATAAATAATAAATTTTCTTATATTTTGGACCTCTTAACTTATATCTCATACATTTTATCGAGAAATATATCCTTATTGTTAATACTTATTCTATACTTTTACATACAGATTAGAATAGATACACTACGACTAGATATTTGAGATCAATTTGAAAGCCAATTCCATTTCCTTAAATTATTACAAGTATTACTAATAGGAAATATTTTAGAAATTTTTCATTAGTAATATACAGAAACTTCTTAAGGATTGAGTAACTACGTTTCTTATTAATGTACTTAATTAATCAGAAACTTCACTTAACGCTGTTTTATAAAGAAAACTTTTCGTAATGCTGATTGGTTTCGCAGTCTTTTTTTTATTACTAATTAAAGATAAAGTACTAAACCATATATTCTTAAAAGGCAATTTATTTTTATTATATAAATTAATGTTTAAGTGACAATTGTCGGTAGTTCATTATTCCATTTAGGTAATATGTAATTTTTTATATAATGTTCCGTATTATACTTATTTATTGTATTCTTAAAACGTCAATCAAGTTTTTAATGGAGTCTACGTATTTTTAACTAGAAATTGGCAATTTTAACTTAGATGAAAGCGAAATTATAAACTCGTTTTGTTGAATAACAAATAACGTATGACTTTGTACAGGAATACATAAGTAATTTGGTATTACATAATTAGTAATATGACATAAATAATAGTGTAAAAAATCTCAATTTATAAATGTTTTTTATGACTCATACCTGGATTCCACATTCATTTAGTCATTTAGTGTCAAACAAGTAGTAATTTGAGGTAAAAAACTGTGATTATCTTATTTTACAGTAAAATATATTTACATTTCTGTAAAAATTCTTTAATTAAGCAACATATGTACAATATTTACATGATACCTAGTAAATCTATTGATGTATTGCATACATGTCCCACCTATCGTGCGCTATCTATTCGTACGAACCTATGCCTACTCGAATTTGTAACTTCCATCGTGCTCTGTTTTGCTTTTCGCGAAAACCAATACCCTAGCGTAATTCATTGAATCTTAATACCAATTTATATTACTAGCCGTTGCCCACGGTGTTACTCGCGTCAATCTCGATTCCATTGTAATAACGGAAAACTCAGTGCAAATATATGCCGAGAAAAGAACATGTATGATGAATGTCAAATAGTGAATAGGGGGAATAGTCAAAGCGTGACGCGTAAAGGAAATCTCTCAGTAAGTTTTGCTGATGTCTGGATTCCGTAGGAATATGAAGAAACACGCTCTGTTGAATTTCAAGTCTTTCTGGTGAATAGTTTTGGTAATTTCGCAGTAAGTGATTGTTTTTCACTTATATATCCGACGGAATATGGGGCAGCTTATTCTTTGTGGGCGTCTACGTTGCCAAAGTTAAAAACTAGCATATACTTTTTCTGAGGCACTGCATTATCTGTGTACCAAATTTCATTTTAATTGATTCAGTAGTTTGTTGTGAAAGTGCGACAGACAAAGTTACTTTCGCATTTATATAATACTAGTAAGGATGAGTGATTTAGTAATAGTCTACGTATTTCTCTATACAGCCATCACGGTCCTTAAGAAATAGTACAACACGCACCCAGGGAGAAAAATAGGGGATTTTCGCCCGAGACTTTCGCAGATTTATTCTTTCACCGATATGAAAAATTCGACTTCTTCTCTTCGGGTTTACTTTTCAATCAATAATTAATACTTTCACTATCATCCCATTATTTGAAAAGCTTTTGACACTTTGATAAAAAAGTGGTTGCTAGGTTACCGCGAGGAAAAATGACTTAGGCGTATGCAGGCCAGTGGAATCTAACCGGGTGAGAACGAGGCGCTTTTGTCCGGCATACGAGAGCCGAAAAGCGAACTTTTCATCCAACAGTGAGAAAAATATTTGTAAGCTTAAAGATGAGTAAATAAGAAGAAAGTCTCCGCGTTGTACCTATTCAAAATTTACTATTATATATAGAACATATTCTTTTATAATATTTTACGAAAAACACAATGAATTACGTAAGAGTCGCCTTACATCTATCTAACCATTAAATTGTTACTTCGATGATACAAATCAATCAGTTACTGAATATTTTCACCAGGTAAATGCCGAATGAATGGTTTTAGCAAAATGTTTAGAATGAACTAAAGTCGTGCCAGAAAGTTTTATGTAACGTATTACCTTGAAATATAAAAGTGCAACTTTAAGGGACAATGTCTATACAACAGCAGGTAGTTTCGTTATGTCTTCTTACATAATACTTATAGACATGTTGCATGAATGCATGACTTTTAAATTGTTAACATTACATAGAGATGTAATTTTTTTGTAATCGTTATCATTCATTAATATGTCAATAGCATTGTAAATACATTTTAATATGCTCATAGGTATTTTAAAATTATCATAAGGTTATATATCGACGTGAGTTGACGGTTTCTTTGCAATCATGAGAAAAAGGATCGTGTCCATCAAATACAGAGTTGAGAACAATCTCAATATCATTCTACGGTTTTTGACTGACAGACAGGATAGTCTCTAAAGAAAACTTGATGTCAGTCTAAGTTTGTAAGTTTAATAGTTAAGTAACAATTAAGTGCATTCTACTGACAATTAACTAACGTAGTTTCGTTTCCTTAACAGATACATTTAAAGAAACATCAATTCTCATGTAATAATATTCACTAATATTCGTAATAATATTCACTTATTCAGCAAAAGAGCGAAACACAATTGTAATTGCATATTTTAGAGTGAAGAAGGTTCAGAAATCATTTGTCGGGTTGAGCATATGTATTTTTAATAAGATACCCGAATTACTTCTGGGTTTGCTTCCACATAGTTTTAAGAAATATGTTAAAAATGTTGGGGATTATTTAAGCGAGAAAGATGTTTGGACTTGATTCCAGTTGCACGTGAAAGCTACAAAAACTAAATTAAAGGAAGTAACCGTTGAGTGTCTTCTCAGGGGAATCAACTTTCCGAACCCTTAGTGGATGTATTACCAACGGACAGATTCAAAAGTGCTTTTTAAGAGTACTCGAATATTATGATTTAGTTTTTAAGTTTCAAGTTTACTACAATAAATGGACGCTTTTCAGCTTTCTGAAAATAAATGATTAATTTATTTATTCTATAATAATTTTATGTGGTAACAGTAATTGATTTATTAAATGACACTTTTCTGTAATTGCTTGATATTTTGGTACTAGAATTATTATTTTTGAAGTGACAACTTTGTAGGTATTCAATGAGAGTGAGCTGTAACGGTCGGTTATGTAACGCTCCTTGTAATAAAGGCTCTCGTCGACTTAGCGTTAAGTTAACACATTACTGCTATATTTTATTTCAATATCGTTATTTAATACATTATTGGTAAGTCATTTTATTCATATATATTGTAAATGTTATTACTTTATGAATACAGAACAAAAATACTTCTAATTTGTATTATTAGCCCCGCCTTTATGAAGTTTTCACTTCTGTTTTGTGATTTTAAGCACACACCAACTTTTTATACAATCTAAAGTAAAGTTAATGAGATCAGACGTTACCTGTTAGTCGCATACAGTTTATGTTTAGGGAACTTGTTATTTATAACAAAAAGGTAAGGTATTTATCCCATTTTACTCTTTAAATAGCGATGGTTTTCTTTACATAGAGATACCTTGTCCAAATAGTCTTTTATTATTGTTATATTTACGCTTACCCTTCAATGTATAATTTCTTTATAATTTAATATTATTATTATCTATCATATAAAAATGAATCGCAAAATGTGTTAGTAAGCGCATAACTCAAGTACGCCTAAGTCAATTTTGACATTTCTTTTTTTTAATGTTCGTTAAAGTCTAAGGATGGTTTTAATGGCGAGAAAAAATCGAATGATTGCAGGGGAAACTCCTAAAAACAGCCCTTTTCTGTTTCCCATACAAACGTCTTCTAACTAGAATTTAGAGTCAATTTGACCTTTATTGCTATTCAATAAAGTTCATAATAAATTACAAGTACTCACTGTTGCCTAAGCAATGTAGGTGTTTCTAACATCAAAGAGTCAATTTGCACTTTATTAACGCTGCACAAAGTTCAAAATCAATTGAATAGTCACAACCCGACCAAATTGAATAGTCACAAAACGTAAGAGCTATAGATATTTAGTACTGCTGTAATTTCATTTCGAAAATCATTCGTAAAACTGAAATATGCCACATTTCAAATCCTTTTCAGAGAACGAAGTCTGTCGGGTCTGCTAGTGCTTGAATAGAGACATATCATAATACCTTTTTGCAATCGTTTTCAGTCAATATCTGTATTAATAAGTAACATCGAAATAACATTTTGTAATACCACACCAAATTCCTTACAAATATACCGCCCAAAAATCTATTGAAGAATGCGGTTGTTAAAATAAAACGTAGTTTTTTATTTGCTCTTAAGACTATTCGCTTATATGGGCCTTGATTTAATTATATACATTTTCTTACATTTTTATAAAAGGTTTAGACTTAGCAAGCATATCCTGCCATATAAAAAAATATTTTTTCTGGTAATAGATTAATGCATTATTGTTTGCTGGTTTTAATACGAAGAAATATTTCAAAAAAGGCTGCACAAATTTTATCAAAATCTATTTGTATAACGAAAATCACAATAAAAAATTGCAGATACGTAAAATGAGTATCGTTTAAAGTCTAGTAAGGCTAGAATAATATGTACATAAATTTAATATAACGGCTACATTGAATTATTAACGGCCTTTAAATATAATTTACTTAATTAACGACTGTAATTAATTTAATTTAAAAACTAAATATAACTACACATACATATTACACCATACATACGAGGATGAAAAAAAAATTGCAAACAAAATGTAATGCTAATCAAGAGCAATAGAATATAACGCAATAAAAATAGCTACATATTTAATAAGATATCGCAATCAGTTTTGCATTTGCCTCCATGTAATGTTAAGAAATATGTAATAAACATCCTTTTACAAAAGGCATATTATATTATTCCAGTTGTACACAGATGAAAAATATTAAACATTGTAACCTATTTAAAAGAGTAACCACTGAGTTTCTTGCCGGTTTCATGTCAATGTTATCAACTTTTCGAACCGGTGGTAGATTTGTTACCAACGGACACACTACTGACGATTCAAAGGTGCTTTTTGATTTTTATAATATTCCATTTAAAGTTTTATAATAAACTCCCAGGGATATCATTTAATACCTTTAATAAAAGTTAGCTAATTCAAAAAATCATATAACAATTTGAAAAATTAATAATCCAATCAATGTCATTTATACTTTGGAAATAATATGTGTAAAAAGCTACATTGGATGGTTTGAAAGTACTTGAATAAAGGATTTTTTAATTTGAATAATTACACGAAACTAAAGCGTGGATTAGATAGAATTATATTGTTACGATCATGACAAAAATTTATTACTCGAATGAATTTACTGTAGAATCTTTTAGAAGAAAATCTTGAAGGAGCTTTAACTTTACCTTTGAAGTCGTTCATATGATAATATAATAAAATTTGACGATTCAAAAGTGTTTTAGAAGCCTAAAGATCTTTTAATTTGATTAACTTGTTAAAATCTATATCTTCAAATAAGAAATACATAAGCAAAATAAATTCTCGTCAACATGTTAATGTTTTTATTAAGTAAGGTAATCACTATTAAATTTTCAATTAGAATTTAATTCATTTTAAATACGAAGTAATTCATTTAAAGTGATAGGCGATAGATAAAACCAGCGCTGACCTAAAAAATTAAATACTCCTAACCTACCTAAAATTAATAACAAAGCCATAAATACTTACTACCTTTTTATGCTAAGTCATTTAATGACTAGGAAAATAGTGTATATCATAATAAAAACAGTTATCTTTACAATAAGATGATGATAAAATAAACGTGTATCATCTGATTAATGGCTTAGTAATCTCAAGTGATATTGTTATGAAAATTATATGTTTTTGATAATGTTAAAGCACTCAAAACTGTTAGAAGCCGTTTCGAAATGTACCAGTACGATATTACTCAGTAAGTGATCATACAATCTAAGATGGAAGGGCGCTAATCTGTCAAGAGATGATTTAACTCTTATGGTTTTTACACAGCATCGTACCGGAACACAAATTTCTCTCTGTTTTAGAGGTACATTTTTGCTGGTAGGGTGGTATCTAGCCATGGTCGAAGACTTCCAGCAGTCCAGGCTCAAACAACTTCCTAAATGTTGACAGTACTCATACCATTGCGCCAGCGAAGAAAATACAATATAACTCTGCATACAATATGATATACTGCAATATAATAATTAGTATGCAATTTTCCAATTTAGCGGAAAATCGGAATATAACACCACAATTGTAATCGAAGATAAAAGATGATCTATATCTTTTATTTAAAAGGATGTATTTAATAGTCGTTTAGGCGTCGGTCCGAAAAGAATTAGTTACGGGAGGTCAGGTTCAGTTACAAATTCAATACTTAGAGATATGTAATGTTTCATAAAATGATGCGCAATCGCCAAAACTGGTGTAATTGTATAAGGAAGGCATACTAGGGAATGTGTCAGGGGATAGATAGATAGAGAGATGTAATGTTTCATGTGTTCAGACAACCCCAAGATATTCAGCACTTCAAAAATATGTCTTGTATTCTTGAAATGTCAGATGAAATGTTGTAGAGATATTCAAAAAATTAACTGATGAATGATTACGAGAAATGACTCTGCTGTTTTAACAATATATACTGATAAAGTTTTATCAGATAACAAAAGAAATTTTTTGTATTGTAAATATGTCAATAAACGCCCAAATAAAGAATACAATTAGTATTCCGACGACAGAAAATAATTGTACAGCTTTTCTTTACGTGAATAACTCTTTAAAATTGTGTCCATAGGGAGGCAATTAAAAAAACGAATGATAATAAAATTGAGGTTGGAGCGGCAGCGAAGAAGATGCTAACGTCCAGGGAGCAAAGTGGACCGCATGTGGTGGTGGTGGTGGTGGTGAAGCACCACTAACATGGATTGGCGGCGAAGAGGATTCCACCACCTATGTAGCGCTATGAATTAAGAAATTTAGAGGGATCATGATAAAGATGGAGGTTTAGAAGATATGCACGGAAGAGTCCTCTCACGTACTCGGAGCAAAAACGAGTATATACATCGATATTTTCTGGTGAGACTTGGCAGGGAGTGGCTCTCTTCTATGAGACCGTCGTCGCACTGAAGGAATGCCATGAACGAGAGCAAAAGATTGCAGTGAATGATCCCTCACACCGTCGGAGGAGGCGGGTACGCAAACAGGCGCCGCCTTGCAGTAAATCCTCGAGCCCTCCGTAAATCGTCAGTCGTATACATCCGGAACACCAGGGATGAATTCGAAAGCTGAACCACTGGTGCCTCATTAATGGCTGAAAAGAGTTCTGCTGGGGTTTACTGGGTATTGCGAAGTCTTCTTGGTCACCGAATTTCATACTCCTGACTCATGGGTCGGGGTATGTGTATCCAAACGAAAAAAAAGCTATACACGAGAGGAAAAAGGGTAGGGAAAAACTTTTTACGCAGCACCGTTTCCATGTAAACCAAAATACTGCCAAAATGTGGCGTCACCAGAGGAGTTGTAGCTACATATCTATCACCTTGATCCGAAATTCAATTACATCTAAAGATTGCTAAAGGATCAAATTAATTAATTAAGCTTATCGTTTAATATATAGTTTCAACGAATAAAAATTATATTCACAAGGGAAAAGATTGTAAGAGATAAGTTATATTATGTCATAATCCTGTATGATTTGATTTTTGAAATATTTGTTAGAACTACAATTAAATTTCACATAAATTGTTAAGCTGTTGAAGAATGTGTAACGGAAACGATCCAAAAATTTACGTATTTCCAAGTAAGTATATATCTATGTAGCCTAATTTATTAAACCAAATATCAAACTTATGTAACTGTGTACATCAATCATTTCATTGCAATAATATTCTTCAATATAAAAGAAATGCCACGAATTCTAATAACGGGAGGATAATTTATTTTTATTAATTTAACTAGGGATTAATATTTTAATTTTATTTAAGTATTATTTATCGCCGTCCAAATTTACAAGGAGCATGGATCTTCTCCATAACCAGCTTGCTATTTTTTGCTTTGCACTGAATATTATTATGTAAATATTAAAACTACTCTTATACTAGTCTTAATATTAAATATTTTAAGACCTTATTTCAACAGGGTCTGCTTATAATCTACAAAATGACTAGATCCACTCATCCATTTTATAAGCTTTTCAGCCTTATGACTAGAATGTGATATAAATATTTACATATATTATAACTAACTTAAATTTAATACATCTAGGAATTCGAATGGCAGTTTTCAAAATGATTTATTGTATCTTTGTTGCTTATGAGTGAACTTTAAATCCCATTGTGAAACCGGACGGCTTACTCAGTTTATTCTACGGTTTAAAATCGCGTTCCGAAATATTATCCATTATTTTTTGTTACACAATGTTTTCTTTTATTGTACGACAATATATTATTTAACAATTTATTAATCATTCACTGGCGAATAAAAAATTGTATCCAGAACTTGTGAACCGGAAAAAAAATTAAGTTTTATTATACTGCGATAAATCGGATATCCGTTAATAAAGCTTGTAAACAATTTTTTTGGCTAAGTGGTAAATTTTAAACGGTTTTTACATCTTCAATTACTCAGATATAACTAAATATCTTATGAGTATATGGTCACTTTTATTTTCGAGGACATTTTCCTCAAGAATTGTGTATTTTAAATGCTTTTCACAGACAATTTAAACTGATCAATATTTGGGTTTTGTTAGTCTGTGGACCACAGTATAAATATAATTAGTTTAGAAATAAATAGGATTGGTTTTCGATTTTAATTACTTTACTTTTAATTTTATTTTTATTAATATCTTCGTACTTTAAATTTTGTAGTTACTTTATTTAACACAAAAGAGGTTGTACTGAGAAATAAAGATTCTTACTATTAAGAAAGCTTTATACTTAAAATATCGACTGTGATTTTTAAAAACTGGTTAATTTTACTCCGGTTCCAAGTCATGATAATAGTAATTTCATACATCAATACTCGTGCCAAAACTATAAGTATTATATATATGTATACAATTACATATAAGTAGTGCTGCTATGTAATGTGCGTATCTCAAGAAATGTTAGCGAAGAACATTTAGAATTGAGAGTTAAATTTATTTAGATTATAACAACAGTGGTAAGGATTACACAAATCTGAAGGGGTGTTGTCGTTGTATATTGATTTTATGATTACAAAGGACGTGTCATAACAAAAACTATCATTAAATGTCACATATAATTTATCTTAAAGCAAAAACGCATCAGAGTTTGTAGTTGCAGATTTTCTTACTGGCTTTCCAAGACTAACAAATATGATAATGCAATTGGAGATACATATTTTAAATCTATAATAATGTTATCAAGAATCTACTTACAATTTTGTTGGAAAAAAGAATCAATAAATTAGTAATCTGGATCAAGATGTATGCAATATAGAAGACAGTAGAAACAAACATTGTTCTTGGAACGCATTTCAAAATATAGCTAAAAATTTGCAATACTAACTTTTTACATAATGGTGCTGCCACACTGCTGTTTAAAAATGTTTATGAACATTAGTAACAATTTTCAAACACACATTTGATAACATTGTTAAAATGTGTTAGTAAACATTTCTCAACAAAATTGTTATGCAATTGCGTGTCGATGCCATGTTTTTTTTATCCAACAGCTTTTTAACAACTTTTTACATAGAATACTTAATATGCTTAACATAAAGCTAAGTAAGGATTATACAAATTACTAAATAATATATGAAATAACAGAGTAGATATTAAGAAGCAATGAAAAGAAACTGTGATATTCGTAATATACATACGAGTAGTTAGCGAGTGTGAATGGGGTGTGTAAGAATGATTAGTGTCTGTTTTATTAAAATAGCTGATGCGTTTATGTGGTTGACAGTGAATAACCAAAGCTATTACCCCTAATATTTTCAAGTGTTATTAATGTTAGTACATATTTCTATCAGTGTAGAAGCATTCAAAATATCTAACAATTTCTAAATATTTTTTAACAGCAGTGTGGCAACACCATAACAAAAAATCAAGTTATCGCCAACAATGTCGGACAAGAGCAAGTTCAAGCAATCACAGGGCATTGACGTAGACAAGATGACATTCTAAGTACGCTAACAACAGTAGAGCGCTTAAAAATTGAATGGGAATGACGTATCAAATCCATATGCCGCTTGATAACATAAGCAATTATAGTTTTCTTTTCGTTCGAGATAGCGTATCGTATTTAGAATGTCATTTTGACTAGAGCAGGGCAACTAGATTTTATTAGGATTTTATGAATAATTCCTATTAGGTTATTTTAGTATATATAGTTATGGGTCATTACAAAAACAGCAACATTAACGCTACAGTTTCCTAACAAAGCGGCGCCGTAAAATTACGCCCACTTATAATATTTATACGAACTAGCATTTTACTTAATAAAGCGATTCTTCTAAAACACATATCTATACACATTTCGAAATAATTGTTACTATTATAATACATTATTCACCGAATTGGACCATCCGAAAAAATAAAAAAAAACTATTTACATATTTAATAATTTATAAAAATAGTTTTTGACTTCATCGTCATTATGCAATGAAAATTAAGTAATTTAGGTTAAATTCATATAAAATAATGATTGTAAGACAATATACGTAGTTATTTTTTCTTGAAAAAACTAGTTTAAATTGTATATCTGCGCCTTTACATATACGATATATGACAAATAAAAAGGGAAGATGAAAACGAAACTGTAACAGTCAATAAAAATTAACAATCTGAAAGATTGTTTTCTTACAGAATGTTAGAAATATTATCTACTTCGTTTCTATTTAGAAATTTGTTAATCTTTAAAACATTAATCTACTATTAATTAATATTTTGAATAGATTATAACTTGATAAAGAGCACTTTTAGGTGCCGTAAGAATTTATGTGAAATTTTCTTTTGAAGTTGAATATTCAAGCTAGTGCTGTTGTTGAAGTTATTATTTTGTTAGCGTCAGTCAATAAGTAATGTTATTTCGCCAATTTACAATTGAGATTTTTTATTAATTTGTTGTTATAATCGTACATTTATTATATTGAGAAGTAGAAGCACACTGAATGCAGAAATAAGTGGCTGCGGAATATACGGAAATGAACAAGAATAAAGTCTGCTATTTCGTCTAGCGATGAATAAACGAGTATCAAATCATAGCGACCCATCTTTAATTTGAGGAGGCACTTTTAAAAGTGCGTGCGTACAAAGTTCACATGTCAGAAGTGAAACCTCTCTGGCAAACTATGTTTTATATTTATACAAATCTAAAACTTTCCGGGATTTAGAGGGAGGGAAAAAAGAAGTTATGTTAGTAATGTTATGAATTGTAAATATAAATTAGAAATAATTATTTAAATTTTGCTTTTAAAAGAAAAGAGAATTTATGAAATACTTTTATTTTACATGTTATGAAAAATATATTATTAAATTAATAAATGACGAGTGGCAAATTAGAGTGCCACATGTTATTCGTAAATATTAAAACTATCTAACCTCTAAACGAATTAGCATAAAAAAACGCTGGTGATCATCGTAACGCAAATTTTGACCTCATGTGCCTATAGAAGTTTCACTTCAATACTTTTATCAAATGTTATCTTGTACAAAAACAAATTATTAAATCTATTAAGTTACATTTAATCTTCGCTTTTTACGTTTATAAATACTGCATAAAAGTAAAGAAGATATTTTAAACATTATCTTGCCAAGCCAAGATATTTCCGAACTCACAAATATCACTTGAGTCTCAAAACTTCAACATGATCGTGTCGTCGTGCAACACGCCCTTCCCGCAAGCATCTTGGAATGCGATGGGCGTAGGCGTGGCTCAGGTGCACAAACCGGAATTATCCACTAGAGATCGCGCTAACACATCAGCAGCAGCTATATCACTCACTTTACCCTCGAAATGACCCCGAACATGGAACATGAACTCCGCTTTACCAGCGAACTCTTGACGACACATGAGGCACAGGTGATGGGCATGTGTATGTTGCCTTTCAGGAGCATAGTGCGTGTGTCCATGTGTAAAATATGCTCCTCCTCCACCACCGCCTTCGTTGACAACCGTCGCTGTTGATACTGAGGACGCAGCGATACCATGACCGTTCAGTATCTGTTGGTTCTGATTGTGATGATGCAGAAGCTGTAGCTTCTCTTGATTCGTAAGGTGCACTTTTTCTTGCTGAAAATTGAAATTTTCCTAAGAAAAAAGTAAATGGCGCTGTATTAAAGTTTTTTGACCTTTGGGGTTTTTGTTACAGGGTTTTAGAACAAGGACTCGCCACGCATACCCCAGAACAACTCCTGGGATTCCTCACGATGTTTTCCTTCAACGAAAAGTACAATGATATTTTGGAAAGAACAATCAAACACGTAAATTAATTTTTTATAAAGGGCTCCCAGGAATAAACTTAATGGCTCCCAGGATTTCTTTGAATTTGCGAATTCTGAATAAAATTCCACGCATTTCAGGCCATCATCGCTTATCCTAATGTTTTCTTTTTTTAAATATTGTCGTCTAAGAAAATTTCCTGCGACTAAATCGCAGGGTGTGTTTAATATTTACTTAATATATATACTTATTATGATCGGTTCCGTTGTCATAGTCAGTTTTAATTTAAGAGTAAAATAAATGTATAAATTAGCAATATTAAAATTTATAGATTTGTATCAGTGTGTAAGTTAGAATAGGATAAAGGCATATATTCTAAATTTGTTTATAAAAGCCTCAAAATCAAAATTAAGTAGGCTCAAAAAGCACTTTTGAATCGTTAGTAGTCTGCCCTTTGGTTACAAATCTGCTGAGAAGAAACCGGCAAGAAACGGTTACTCTTTTAAAGTTTTCTATTTTACAATGTGTAATACGAGCATATTGCCCCTGTGAGCAACTGGAATCAAGTTCAAACATTTTTATTGCCTAAATAATCTTCAACATTATAAACATTGCAATATATATATTGGGGTTCCTGGAAGAGATCTCTCCAAAGGGATAAGGTATCCTATGTATACTAACTTTAATTTCTTATTAATGTGACTTCTTTTTTGGTGCATAAATAAATAAATAAATATGCCTTTTGCAAAAGTACATATTTGATATCGTCGTCGTCGTCGTTTCAACCATGGACGTCCACTGCTGGACATAGGTCTCACGTAATGACGTCCACAGGGCCCAGTCTTGCGCCGCCTGGCTCCAGCGGCTACCGGCGACCCTCCTGATGTCGTCGATTCACCTTGTGGAGGGTCTCCCAATACTGTGCCGTCCGGTGCGGGGTCGCCACTCCGGCACCTTCGGCCCCCAACGTCCATAGGTTCTTCGGACTATGTGCCCCGCGCATTGCCACTTCAGGTTCGCAATTCCTAGGACAATGTCGGTGACTCTGGTTCTACTACGGATCTCTTCATTTCTGATTCGATCACGTAGAGAAACTCCGAGCATAGCCTTCTCCGTTCCACGCTGTGACTCTGAGCTTCCGCATGAGGCCCATAGCCTCATTTATTTGATTATTTTCATAAAATTATGCGGAGGCAAATGTAAAACTGATTGTGGTATCTTATTAAAAGTGCGTATGCTCATCTCAACAAATGATATGTGAACCATCTACACTGTCAAATATGGGATTATAAGTGTGTTTTTATTTCTTGCATTATAATTGTGTATTTCACTTTTTTGCTTTATAAATGAATATTATTACGGTTATACGAGTTATTATTCAATATATATCTTAACGGTACCGTGAGAATTGAGGTTTCGTTGAAATTATCTCTTAGAGAAGTACGAGATTTTATTTTGAAAAATAAAGACGAGAGCTATAAACCTTACAGTTTCACTGGTTCTTTTGTCTAGTGTCAAACCTATGTTAATAGAAAAAGGAAATCGAACTTTAACAACAAGCTCATTCCCTTAAACTCTCTTACAATCTAATAAAATTATAATCATTCTGTACCTGATGTTGTGAGGCTTGTTGCATTTTGTCTTGTAGTAGTTTATTGTCGGGTAAGTGTGATTTGGCATGAGCACTCCACTCATCTCTGGTTGCAAAGAGCCTTCCACAAAGTTCACACGACCAGGACACCACCATTCCAGCGGTTGCAGCTGCTACTGCTGCGCTCGCTGCACTTGTATGGACCAGGTTCGTGTTCTAGGCATTATTACATCACGGTTATGTAAATGAAAACCAAGCTCATAGCTTTAATTAAAAAAAAGTGCGTACGTACAAAGTACACATGTCAGAAGTGAAACTTCTTTGGAAAACAAATTTTTAAGTCTTGTTATATTTATACTAACTTATTTAGAGGAAGGTAAAATGGAAGGTATGTTAGGAATTTATTGAATATAATTGTTATTAAAATATTAAGTGTCGATAATTAATACAAATATTTATTGAAATCTCAAATGAATTTTAAATAAACATGCCACGTGTTTCTTATCAATATTACAAATTATTAATTAAATTTTGTTTTTGAATTTAAAATTTAGAAAAGCGTATTTATAAAATATTTTTATTGTATATTTTATAAAAAATGGTATATTACATTACTGAATAAGGAGTGGCAAATTAAAATACCACATGTTATTTGTAAATATTAAAACTACCTTACCTTTAAATGAATTAGCATTAAAAACGCTGCACATCTTCGTGGCGCTAATCACGCGTTTCATCCGTAAAAATTTTACCCTCGTGCGCCTAAAGAATTTTCACTTCAACCAGCTTAGAGCTCTTCAACAAGTTATAGTATAAGATTTTATCGATACTATTGATACTATGTCCTTACAGAATATTATCGAGAAGATATGTTAACGCATTTCGTTGCAAAAATCACTTATAGACTGGATTGGCAAATACTTGTCGAATAATAAGAAATAATACAGGCATATATGTCTAATTTGAGATGGATATAGAAAATTCTAAGCGTAATAATAAATACACTGAGAAGCAGTTATTTTAAAGAGATATTAATTAGAGAATTTCTAAACTAAACTACATTTCTTTATTATATAATTTTATAATTGTAATCGAAAATGTGTTATAAGCATGCAATACTTTTAAAATGACAATGTGGAACGACAAAAACAGATATATTAGTAGTTTTAATTGACGTCTAAAGTAAGTAAGTAAGTAGCAGTCCATTAACGTACTGCTGCTGGGCACAGGCCTCCTCACTCATATGAGAGAGGGTTTTTAGAGCATAGTACCCACCACGATGTTCCACTGTGCATTGGCAGGCATAGTACACAAGTGCACTCTCTATTCCATCAATCTCATAATCCGATGTGACGGTAATCCGACACAACCGGAGAGAGATCGGGCGCAGGACCGACGGGTTAACATGCTCTCCGAGGCACGGAGGTGGATCACATCGCCAACTTCCCAACTTCGGGCCAATATTGAGAAAATCTTAATAGAAAACTCAATATCTACTTTTGAATTGGCCCGACCCGGGACTCGAATCCAGGACCTCATATCTGTAGTCGAACATGCTAACCACTAGACCAATGAGGCAGTCGAATTGACGTCTACTCTAAAGTAATGAGGAGATGAAAATGAAAACCATATTACTTTAATAATGAAGTCTGGATCGCTAAACTAAAGGGATACCAAAATAAAAAAAAAATCCTGAAGAAAATAAATCAATATATCGCTGTTTTGAATAAATTGTGACAAAATCAAAAAGCAAAATTTACAGGAGAGTCATTTGAAATAAAACCTTTAACCAACATGTTTTAACACAAGAAAATATGGTCTATATTGGATTCTGCTTTGTTTTTAAGAAAATTTTGAAAGTTTTAGTTTGCGTGATTTATCATCCAAAGCAGTGATATATCATCTATTCTTTGCATCTATAAATTTTCTTACAAGAACAATACACTATAGGACAAAGTTTCCCATGCGTTGAGTTTTCATTGGGAATTACCGTGAAGTTGTGTCCAGGTACCTGGCACACTTGAATTGCCTGTTGATGTGAATGCTGCTGTTGCTGTTGTTGTTGCTGTTGTTGCTGTTGCTGCTGCTGTGCTACTGCTGCAATCTCGGCTTGACTCGGTTTTGTGTCTTCTTGTTTTGTTAATTGCGGCTTGACATCATCTAATTTAAGGGCTGCAAAAATGTGTCATATTAATCTGATCAAAGAAATTAAGTCCAAAAGTTATCTATGTATATAATCGATGAAGATATCTTTCTATCTTTTATATCTATAAAATATTTTATTACGATTTAAAATAAAGCAACATTGGCGATGAGATTAATAATACCAGTAAATATATCAAATAATTAAAAAGCGAGTAAAATGAAAGACGTCAGCAAATAAGACATGAAAAGATTAAATTAAAAATTTGTAGATGTGCAGTCGTTTTACGTAAAATGTAACGTTGGCATGTATCTATATGACAATTAATAACGCTTTCGATTTAAATGATGAGGCTGATGAGAATGATATAAATGTAGCTATAGATTGTTCCTACTTTAGTACATAATTTAGTAAAACCTTTATATAGAAGGCAGAAATATATCACGGTAAGTTTAACTATATCTAGAGAGAAATAAAAATAATGAAATACAAAAAACGATGACAAAATGATGTCATAGAAAACTTTAAAGAAAATAAAACGTACGAGGTATAGTAATAGTCCGTTTACCCAAAGGTGCTATGTTTGATGGCGTAATGTGTTTTAATTTGTTCATGTGAAGCACTAGTTTGTCCCTTCTTGCGAATGCTTTGTTGCATACTTCACAAACATATGGTTTTTCACCTGCAACATTACACTAAATTTTAATTTTTGTACAATATACACAAGTGCACTGTGAGTTCGAGAACTGGCTATCCTAGCTTGATTTGATAGATCTATGTTAAGGATAACCATCTCCTCTCCTCGTTTACCAAATGTACATAGAATATCATTATTTAATTTAACATAAATCATTGAATGCATATTACCTGTGTGAATTCTCATATGTATTGTTAATTTGTCCTTACGAGCCAACCCCTTTCCGCATACAGTGCATTCCAATGCTTTATTTCCTAAAACAAGTAATGCTCTAGTAATATGTAAAACCTTTACAAATATAACAACATTATGCATTATTTCAGATGCCCTATTTGATTTCCATATTTATTTCATTCAATAAACCATCATTTTTGTATACCATTTTCGGCTATAAAAGCTGTTTATCTAAATTGAGTAGTGATATGACAAAAAAAAACATTTTGTGTTTACCTTCGTTAGTGGAACTTGTGGGTTTGATAGCTGGATGCTTTCTTATGGCTGTACCCTGAAGAGCCTTAAGTCTTGTCCCTGGGTGCATGGATCCTCCTTCAGCATACGGTTCGGTGAAAGGTATCAAGTTTGGTCGAGGTATGTTATTTGTAACTTCAGGTGACCTGTTTCATAGAATAAATTTGATTTTTGATTCGAAAATACCGTTTTATATGGCACAAGTACTATAATGTGAACACGCGTTATTCATTTCTATAATTAATGTATCTTCTTTCAAAATTTTACCAAAATTCCTGTGATTTTATTGGTTATTGAAAATGAACTTATATTAAATTACGGTTTCTAATTCGATGACCTAAGATTAAATCTTATCTTAAGAATTTACGATTAAGATACGATACGCAAAATATAGATAAAATAATAGTAATTAATCTGTTTCAGCTTATACGATATATGCTTTAAGAGATTTTCCACTAAAACTCACCAATTTCCAAGACTCTGCAGCACTCTTACGCCACCTTCGAAACCCATTCCAACATCATCAGGTACTGTAAATGTTGAATCGGGCCCACCAGTACTTGAGCTTACTTGTGGAACCTTTATTGGAGAGTTGATCGTAGTATAGTGATGCTGCGTTGAGCTGACAGTCGGTGGTGATGGATGTCCTGGGTGAGTATTGCTTTGAGCCTGTTAATGGATAAAATAATTCTATTTAATTCATTGCGATTAGAAATAAAATTAAATTTTATAGATACTATATTGCATTATGCATATAAATTAAAACAATATTTCTTAAACGTAAATCACACATAAGACGTACTTGAAGTTCCTGGTGATGTCGCGTTGTATTATTAGAATTATTTGTTTGCTGTTGATGATGTTGTTGCTGCTGCTGCTGTTGTTGCTGCTGCTGCTGCTGTTGCTGCTGCTGTTGTTGCTGCTGCTGCTGTTGTTGCTGTTGTTGTTGCTGCTGCTGTTGTTGCTGTTGTTGTTGCTGCTGCTGTTGTTGTTGCTGCTGCTGCTGTTGTTGTTGTTGCTGCTGCTGCTGTTCTCGTCTAGCTGCAGCAGCAGCTTGGGCCATATGCTGTTGTACAGCCACGTGTGCCTCCAGATACGCTGTCTTTTGTGCTTCTGTCATCTTGTCCATATTGACCGTGCCATCCTGTGAACAATTTACATATAAATAACATATATTTATATCGTAGATAGCAAAATTAAAAATCAAAGATAATGTTGTTTTAATGCTATAATTTAAAGTAGTTACCGATAAAATGATTTACACCTAGCACGAAATTCTTAAACTTATTACACAGTAAGACTATTCCGTGGTTCTCCTCACTTCCCCTTTAGGAAATGTCTTGAGGTGTATTAAATTAATTATTTTTAATAGGTAAATGAAAATCCGAATACTTAGTATAGTACTATATAAAACTTAGTGACATTTTGAAGAAGATATTTATAGATGTGACTTAATACTAGGATTTGAAATAATGGACTAATGTTTCTGATAGTCCGTAATTTTTCTGCGAGTTGTGAGTCTCGACTGGGGATTATTTTCCGTCGCCTTCAATGAGTGTCTTTGATGCGGTCGGTGAGGCAAGGGAGGCGCCCCCTAGTGCATTCACCCCGCGGAAAGTGAGAACGGCCCCCTTCTGCCGACTTTCATTCCGTAACACGAATGTGAACACCCTATGCTTAATTGCCCAAATTCGGCAAGGGGTGGGTTCAACGACCGGCCGGATGTTAGGGAAACGGACGGTGACTCTAGGATTTTCACCAAATAGCGGAAAATTTGAACAAGTTATGGCTTTCATTGTTTACATATAAACAAATGTCGCAATATCCATATATATATATTTTTCGATGTCCTCTCTGGCGCATTGGGACGAGTACTCGCTTTGCTTTAGCAGAGGTCCCGGGTTCGATCTCCGGAAGTCGAATTAACAAAATTGTGTTTGTAATCTTTTGGAAATCTGTTCTGAATATTGAGTTTGGACTCTACCAGCAAAGACGTACCGCCAAACAAATAGATTGTGTTCCGGTACGATGCTGTGTAGACACCATAAAGTATATCGCCTCTTACGCGATTAGCGCGCTTCCATCTATCATCACTTATCATCAGGTGAGACCACACACAGTCAAGCGCTAACCTATATATATAAATTGCTGTCCGTTGGTCTCGTTAAAACTCTATAACGTCTAGACTGACTAAATTTGGTTTTCAATTATTTAAGGGAAGATTTAGGAATAAAATACTTGGAATAAAGTAAAAACAATAATTCCCCTTTCTCTTATAAACTATTGCAACCTGTCAAAAATTTGACGTTCGTCGTTTAGAAATGAAGCAAATTTAAAATTCGTTCAGAAATGTAATTTAATTTAAAAGAATACTTTTTTCATTACTTTTTGATATTTGACATTGACATGTAAACATTTCTGATCGCAACTATAATATTTACAGACTTTGACAGGAATCTGGGCGTAAAGGTCTCGTTTTTTTGATTACAAATTGTTTTTGTTCCGGTTAAGTTTAACTAAAGTTGATACATTCTTCTTAAACCGAAATCGAATTTTCATTCAACATTATTAATTTTTGTTACTGTAAAAAGTTTTTGTTCGAAAGATATGGTAGTAAGCGAAATATATCCTAAACCTAGCTAAACCTACGATATTAATGGTATTATAAAGAGGTACATGATGACCGGATAAGTGAATGTCATCTGATTGAGTAACCAAACACATCGTTTTACAAATGAGATGCAGTAAGAAAAACAATGTGTATATACATTGTTAAATAAGCGTTAATAATCGCATAACAATTCATCTACACAATTCAACGTTATTTTAGTATGGCTTGAGTTATAATAGGTTTTGTTTTTATTATACTACTATCTTACATTACTAGTGAGACAAAGAAAAAAAAAAGGTTGATGTAGTTTGTCGATAAATTGGTTTAAAAAAAGTACATTTTGACCTTTCAAATACGCAAACTGTAATAATACACTTCTTAATACAGAAATCTAGTATAAGAAACATGCTAAACCTGCTAAACTTTCTGACTTTATTCTGTAACCGTTCTACTTATTTTGATGGATATTTTATTTTATATTATAAATGCCGTCAAAAATTTAGAAATTGTCTGCGAATGTACATTTTTACATCAGTGTAACCAGATACAGAATGTACAATTGTTGCTAATTGAATAGTATCTCCCAGAGCAATGGAATATAGCCTATGCCTGGATTTTATTTAGACCACGAGGTTGTTATTTTATATGTCAAAAACATCCTTTTACAAAAATGATATTATAACGTTGAAGATTATTTAAGCGATAGGAATGTTTGGACTTGATTCCAGTTGCTCACAGAAGCAATATATTACATATTGTAGCATACAAAACTATCTTTAAAAGAGCAACCGTTGAGTTTCTTGCCGGTTTCTTCTCAGCGGATTCAACTTTTCGAACCGGTTATTAGATTTGTTACCAACGACTACTGACGATTCAAAAGTGATTTTTGAGTCTACTTGAATAAAGAATATTTTGATTTTGATTATGCACACGTCAGCCCTTGTCTAAGATTTTAGCTGGTAGAAACTGATGGTGTAGTAACCAAGGTAACACCCTAGCAAGCTAATAGCTTCCACACATCATCACACCGGGAGATATATTGCTTTATATATTAACTAGCTTTGGCCCCAACTTCCTCCTCGGAGAATAGTGTTATTTTAGAAATAATATATATTATAAACATTTTAATGAGCTATTTGTTTCAAGATTCATGACAAATTACGTATTGTATTGTATTGTATTGTATATAGTGTTTGCCTGATAGGTAATTTTTAACCAATAAAAATGTTTTGTTTTTTTTTAAGAAATATAAAAATTATTTTAATATTGATCTATTAATTTAGTGCGATGAGCGCAGTAGTTTTGTCATGAAAGCGAGCAAAGCAGAGAGATTTACTTTTGCATTTATATTATTAGTAAGGATTGTTGTTTTACAACATTAAGGGTAAAACTTTTACAAACTTTGGATGTCATGTATATTGGATATTGAATCTACAGCCTAAAAAAAGTTTGACGCTTCTAGCAAATAAAAGTGACGATTCTACCCTTCCTAACAACGCTTTTTAGCATTCAAAGGCAGCCTATGTCCTTTCTCAGGCTGTAGACTATCTGTTGACGAAATTTCATTTAAATCTGTTCAGTAGTTTTGGTTTCAAAGCACGACAAACAGAGTTACTTTCGTATTTATAATATTAGGAAGGATTGCCGTCTTTCTTTCATTTAATCACACGCCATTAGCGAAGTCTCCTACTAGTTCTCAGTTAACTAATGGAATTATGCCAGGAAAACCGTCAACTATTTAAGAACGGCTGTACGAAAAAGAAACCGTAGAAAATGTCCCTTTTGCTTTAGCGTTTTTAAGATCATATGAACTTTTTTAATGTGAATGTGTGCCACCACATTGTCATGAACTTTCAGTTTTGCCATACCTCTAAAACCATAAGCTACTTTTAATTTACAAAAGTGTGATATCGCAAAGTAAAGAGGCATAGTGTCTCCTGATTTTTAGAAACTCCAAGAACATGGCTATCTTTTTAATTTCCTAAAGTGTGACACCGCATTATCACTAACACTTCAATGATCTGCATTCGCGTTTCTATTGTTTGACGAAAGCCCCTCAAAGATAAGGGACGAGGGTTGATCGCAGGGGGCCTTATCACTTTTGCCTGCACTGATTAAAAATAAACTTACCTAACTGGGGAACGGAACAGGGGTGGAATAAGTGCTTTCGTATTTGAATATCAAACCTTATATTTTCGATCACTGGCACGGACATGCTGACAATAATTTAGGTGACGATGATTCTTTTTCCCCTTTCATAGATTTTTATACATACTTTACAGATATTATATACATTTCAAGTTTTCATTTTATAAAAAAATTATATAGTCACAGCAAATTTAAATCCCCTAATATTAATATCTCCACTTTTTGTTTGTAATGTGTAAAACGAAAGGGAATTAAGTTTTATCATATATACGGTTTTTTAAGAACATTAATTCCGTAACGTAACTTATACGTAAATTTTAATATTTATACTCTATGGAAATAAATATTAAATTGTTGGGTTGAAAAAGCTCATGTGAAAAATCAATATAACGAAAAAACATGTACCTAATATTATCTTTTTTGAATATATGTGGCAGTGATAAAGTATATAAAATGTCAACGATTAACAAAAGCTTGACAAATATTCTACAGCCTTTTTTAAACTTATAATCCAAAACGTGTTTCAGACGGATTTTTTTTTTGTTACGACTAATAATACACAACGTTAGCTTCATTAACAACCCAAAATTGTTAAGTACAGCAACTTATTGTTAAATTTAAGCAAAGATCAAGATATACCAAACTTACACCAAAATAAACTTCAGTAAATAAAAGCTCCATCTTTGATTAATAAGAACACATCACTGTAATGTTTCAATTCAACACATTGGGGTACTTTTGATATTACAGAAAGTGGTTAAAACTTAATGCACGTCGAAATATCCATGAATGTTGAAGTCATGGCTAAGACGGGCACCCTCTATGATATCTATCAACCAAGTGCAGGCTACGCAAGGGCGATCGATTATACTTTCCCTTAGAAATGCACCTGAAGTTAAGGGATATTATAGCGTGTCCGGGTGTTTGTGGAGGGGGACTGCGATTTTCTATTAAAACGCAGGCTGCCTTTATTAATGTATTTTTTTGTGCATTTCAAGGACCTTCAAAACTTCTTGAACGTCATGTAAAGTGACGACTAGATATTTAGAAACTTTCAATATAACTCTCTACAATTACATTGGCGAGAGTCTTAAAAGTCCTCTGAAGAAACTAACAAATAACTTATCTCTTTGTCCATGTGTAATAAAAAATCTAACAATATTTTATATGACAAGAATGTATTTTAAAAGTTTTAAATAACGGATAGTTTTATCAATTCTGGTGACGATTTTTAAAACATTTCTAAAATTCGATTGCTTTAAACTGCTTGCAACTAATCTTGTAAATTGAATATATGATATTTAGATGGGGTCAGTATTTAATAGCATTATAAAAAAGCGGCTACTATTGGGTGTGAAAATATTGGGCATATTTGGATGGGAACTGGTCGGTATTGATTAATAATGTCACAAAAAAATCGCTATATGCAGTCAGTGCACCAGCTTTTTGAGTTGTAAAAGGAATTGCCCAAGCATATTATACGATTTACATATTTTAATTTATTAACCACGAAAAACAATAGTCTGAACAAGATGTGGCGCAAGGAGTATAGAATGAACACGAATTTATTTTAGTACAAGCTGGTACAGTCGACTTCACCCTTAAGTTATTTAAAATAAAGGATATTTTATTTAAATGTATTGTTACACCACTGTCACATATAAATACCATTTTTTTTTTGCAGTAAGCCAAAGAATGCAGCAAATTGTAGGTAAAGAACCTTTACTCTTTGAAAGTCGGTTAAAAATTCTAGGGTAGAACAGACTCTGTGTACATGAAAGTGTTTAGCCCCCTCTGCCCTGCGATGGGGTGTTTTTGAATACTACACGATTTATAAAAAGTAGGAGTTGCACAGTTTCCTGTTTCTATTTATGTTGGCTTTTCCCCGCGGTTTTACCCGTTCAAAGCTTGTTGATGCTGGAATAACGGAAAATCCTTAATTAGTTTATGTCGCGAAAGGAACATGTATGACAGATGTCCAATCAAAGGTGATTAGATAACAAAACCTCTCAGTCAATTTCGCTTATATCTGGATTCCCTGAATATTATTATTATTTATTGTATTTGCCGCGTTTCAAGTGAATCTGGTAAATATTTTTGGAGATGTCGCAGTCAGTGATCGTTTTTCTCTTATATATCCGGATCCTGGGGAAATATGGATAACTTGTTCTTAGTTACGTTAAAAGTAGTCTATGTCCTTTCTCAAGCTCTAGGCTATTTGTATACCAAATTTCATGTAAATGAGTTCAGTAGTTTCGATGTGAAAGGGCGATAGACGGAGTTAGTCGGATTTATAATATTGGTAAGGATATACAAATGTAGTAATGCTTTTTTAATAATTGAAAATCGATGTTTTCTCTAGGTTGGAAGATCAAAAATAAAGTACGACAAACAGCAAATGCTATTCTTTATTACATTAGCTCTCTGTCAGGGAAAATTTAATTAAAACCGGTCAAGTAGAGTGTTTATTTGAAAAGTTAAAAAGACAATTAGATGTGCATCAATAATTAATAAAAAATTAATATAGTTGTTGTAAATAGAAAACGTAGCAACTTTGGTGATAAACATATATCAAACAATAATTTAATTTCGTGCACCTATTTGGGCAATTTTTATTTATTTGTAAATCATCGTTTAACGTTTAAATATTTTAAGAAATATAGTATTTGGTTTGGAGGCTACGGTATTGTTTTGTTAACACCTTCTTGCTATAAGCTAGAAATGACCCTCCAAAATCATTTTGGTATGGATACTATGGTTTATAATTACACAATATAGAAACAAATGTATAAATTAGTAGAAAACCCAAAAACTGTTTTATTCGGATAACAATAAGAAGATAGTTATAGAGTAGTAAACTTACACTCCACGAGATTTGGAAAACAAACCAATCATTGTTGCCCAGAGAGATAATAACTCAATGACGATAACTTATCATTATGCTCCATCATTCTGCGATTGATCGGAAATTTAGTAAAGTGATTACTTTCGAAATGTAATCGGTCATTAAGTACGGATTTTCCATATCCCAACAAGATCGGAAACGCTGGTGACATCGCAGGAAACAGCTAGTGATAAATATTGGGCTTTATTGGAATTTGGCAACTGTTTTGGTTAAACAAAGACACTCAATATTACCAACAAATCGTGGTGTTTTACGACATGTCATCTTATATCTATATATATATAAAAGAGATATCCAAGAATCTAGTTACTCATCATCTCTGGAACCATGAAGCATATAAACTTGAAATTTGGTAGGATTATTTGTTTTGCCCAGTAGAGGTCAGCTAAGAACGGATTTTACGAAATTCCACCCGCAAGGGGGGCTGCGGGGGTGTTAACTATTGACACATCACGATATCTGTAGAACCATAAGGCGTAGAGACACGAAATTTGTCCTTTGACGAGTAGAGGTCTGCTAAGAACGGATTTCACGAAATTCCACCCGCAAGAGAGGTTACGGCGTTGTTTTGGCTAATTTGCCTAAATTAATGAAAATGCTACCAAAACAAAACATTCCACGCAGACGAAGTCGCGGGTTCAGCTAGTGTTAAATAAAAGTAAGAATAAGGTAAGACTTCAAGAATACGTGAATTCTGATGCTGCTAAACTTTTGGATGTCACCCAATAAAGATAGAAAAGACTTAAAAGAATGAAACACAATACAGTGTAGAGGTAATTTTCAAGCAAGAACTTAAGAGTGAGTCTATAAACGTAAACTAAGAATAGTCATTGAAATATAATCACTTAAAACTTAGATTTTACTAATTAGTTATCTTATGTTATACAATAAGTAAAGGTAGTTTCTTAATCAATATAAAAATAAGAAGAAATTACTAAAAAAGCGGAAAAAAAACATCGCGGTGAAAAGCTAATATAATATATAAAACCACAAAGAAATCGTATTGAAGATTTAAGACAGAAAATAACAATAACACGTTCAAAGGGGTAAAGGTTTCAGCGGCATTGGGTTGAAGCATGTTGCATATAGTGAGCCTATTTTGATCATCCATCACATTAGTGGGGAAGGTTGAAGCGGTGATGTTCAGGGTGTAGTGCAGTCCCCCTGAGGGAGGCGGGAGGCCGTAGTAGGAATATCCTTCACCCCGCTAGGTCAGGGTTAACGGTGCCCCCGAGCCGGGTGCCTACCTTCGACCTTGCTTCCTATGCGTGTAATGCACAACCCTTGCATGCTGTATTATGCACTAGAGGGATGCCCCACTTCGTCTATTTAAATCTGTCTGAAGTTTTATTTCTCAATGTAATTTTTATAGCTTTACGAGATTTGGTACGATTATTTCTAACAAGTTTTAAACAATACAAGATTTGCGATTGGGAACATTGAATTCAAGTTTTTAATATGTTATATACAATAACTCATTAAAATTGGATACCACCAGGCAGAATTTGGCTTATAAAAATGTATTAACTAACTCTAATCTAAATTACCCTAGTTCGCAATAAAAACTTTAGATGGTTCGTTGCATCTAAACGGTTTCATGTCAGCCTATTTAATAGAAATTTTTTGAATGGAAATGGGATGCATCATCCCTTAAAAATGTGACGCAATACAAAAAAGCTAATTTTATAGAGCTTTTTGTAAATTATTCACATAATGTAATGTTGTAGTGCCACAGTGTCAGTTTTAACGATTTAAATGTTAGTTTTTACACAAGAAAATATAGATTATTAAGGTTTCTGCTGCGTCCTTAACTATTTTTTTGTTTATTTTATGTGTTACTCGCGGCCCGGTCCATGCTTCGCTACGTATAAAGTTCAAAAAAGTAAAAAAATAGTTCGTAAGTGTGAATAAAGTGTCAATTTGACAGCAAAAGCCACATTACCAAAATGATTCGCCCTTTATTGATTTCATTTGTTACAAAAAATGTGATAAATGAAGAACTGCTCAGCCGATTTAGTGCAAATTTCACATTCTAAGCCTTAACATTTGGTTTGGATAAGTAAGCCCGTATTTGAGTTAGAAAATTACAACGAAAAGTGGCATTGATTTTTATATATATTCCAGCACGATTTCAAACGCATACGTATTAACAAAGATCAGCAGAATTTAGGCAACTAAGATATCTTTATAACCTTATAAAGTTTATATTAACATAATCATGTTGTGACTTATTATGTAATGAAATTATATTTGAAACAGCATTATCATTTGAT
This sequence comes from Elymnias hypermnestra, assembly GCA_015832385.1. Taxonomy (NCBI): domain Eukaryota; kingdom Metazoa; phylum Arthropoda; class Insecta; order Lepidoptera; family Nymphalidae; genus Elymnias; species Elymnias hypermnestra. The sequence continues at coordinate 1,266,238 of JACTOM010000867.1, forward strand.
AAGATTAACAAGGCAAAACAGACATCAAGTATAAATGTATACGTATATATGTAAACTCATCAATACAGTTAGCATTAGTATCCGAAAACAAAGAGTTAAACGGACATGCGTACCCCGTATAGGAATTCTCAAGTGGCTTATGACAAAGTGTGTTATTAACAACCTTATGACTATGGAATTAGAGGTGATAATTTACTGATGTTTATAAGCGGAATGGGGATATTCAATAAAGTTTCGTGATACGCTTTTATTGGGTTGGAAATCGTTTGTCGATGTTTTGTTTATATTGTTGATGGGGAATTGTGTCTTATTGATGTAGCATAAGGTTGTAATTGGAGTGTATTTACGTCTGAGGGTGTTGGGTCGATAGTGCCGGGCGCGCACGATCGATGGAGGGGCCGCCCTGAAGCGCCGCGACGCCCGTGCATCGCCCGTCGGCCGCGTGCCGACACACAAGCTACATTGTACCTTTGACGTTTAGCGAATGTTTTGCCGTCTCCATCATTTACATGTATATTACGTTGCTTTGTTAGGGAAACAAAGAATGTTCTCCAAAGGCTGACATTTTGAATCAATCTCTAAGTTTTACAGTCAAAGATTCGTGACACCTTTCTTATTCTTGATGTTTAAGTTGATTTCAACTGTATCAGATTTATATAAAACAGGGATTGTGCTGTACCCCAAACCCGTTGCATTAGAAAGACTTATTTATCTAAGTTGACAAAAAACGTGTCGTATATGTATTTACCATTCGTCATTAATTCTCGACACTTTTAATACATTAATAATAATTAAATTCTTAACTTTTTCCCTCCCTCTAAGTCCCGGAAATCTATAGTTTTATATTTGTGTGAATATAAACAAGAAATAAAAATTACTTTACAAAAGAAGTTTCATTTCTGACATGTGTACTTTGTACGCACACACTTAATTTATTATGTATTAGCCTTATGATTCCATGTAAGTGAATGTTATATTCCTAGTGGAAAAGGAATATCTTAAACCATAAACAATATACTTATACTCGTATAATAGCATAGGATGCAACTTAAAACTAGCATTTACATCAGTAAAGTTTCCACTACTATGTATAACATATACATTTTGTAAAGTTTTAAGTCTAAGACACATATTTTTAAAAATTTCTTATCAATGTACATAGAATGTGTTATTGGGATAATTGGTTTTAGGGAAAGGAACGTTAAAAGATAATTGCGATAATGGTTTTAGACCAAATTCACTTAATGAACCATCACTTAATGAATCATCACCATTGACTCGTTTCTCAATATATGTTCAGTAAGTATGGCTTTCCCTGTATTCCTTAGGAATCAGGGACTACGCGGGTTTCACTGGAGGAAAAACTATTAACAAATATTGGGCATTATTTTTGGTTGGCAGTCCTTTTCATTATTTTCATATTCACTTCACAGAATTTTCATTAGATTGCGATTTTTAAATTTGTTATATCTTTTGAATAGAATGTACGATTTTAATAATTTAAAAAGTATTTTACAGGTATTAGGTCCTCACTAAGATATTATTTTTATGATAAGGAACAATACAGAGGTGTGAATAATATGGTTTGATTATTGTCGCCACTTTTATTAACTTTTAAAATGTAAAAAAGTAGTAATTCTGGCATAACTACAGTAGTTAGACATATGGTATCGCAGACTTTTTTTATAGATATTATATATTATATATTAATACATTATTAATACATTCTATAATATTATAGAACATTTTTTTGTTCTACCATCAACAGCTTCCAACGCACGCGATGACAGATTTTATGTGGCCAATTTTTTTACAACTTGCGTTACATTAATGCATTTTTATTAGGGATCCCATTTTTTTTATGAGAAAGTAACATAGCCTATGCCCCTCAGTGAAAATGCAGATTTCTGATGGTGAAAAGAAATTGAAAATCGGTCCAGTAGTTTTTGTATGAAAACTTTAGAAACATACATACATACATAACATTTTTTGGATTACAACAAATTAAATTGTGGATCTTATTTAAACCGTCGTGTCTTCACCAACTCACCAGTGAGATAATCTGTGCCAAATTCACATACCTGAAAGCTATGCAAAAGAAGAAGAATAAGCTACTTTTTGAGCTTACAAAGTTAGAATTAGATACGGTGCAAATACAGAAATATTCTACTAACTTTGCTATTTAAATAATAATAGTGGTTAGAGCCAAAAACTTTTCCATTTTGCTTTTTATTTGGTATTCGTAATGAAATAGAAAGACGTGAATAATGGAACGAAGATCTTTAGAATTCAGCTCACGATAATAAGGGACTCAATATTACTCGATTTTTCTTTGTGAAAACTTCTGGAACGCTATATTTCCATACTTTAGATGAATGGAAGGTTATTTATATTTTATTAAATGCATAAAAGAAGGATCGGAACTTGTTTAGAAATACAATTTCAAGTCATGTATGTGTAAATAAACTTATTGATATTACGTAGATAAGACCTTCTTTCGCTTAATACATATTTTCATACTATAGAAGCCTGCAAGATTATTTTTTTTATTAAATGCAAAAAAGAAGGTGTGGGACCTATTTAGAAATGTTGTTGGAAACTTTTTTTTTGTTTTCAGCTTAGATGCTCATTATTACACCCGTGGCTTTTTTTTACGTTCAAAACATATTATAAATAAATTGCAAAATTTAACTTCATTTCTATTTACGCTATATTTATTTTTAAATATTTTTTAAGGAAAGTTCGTAAATGGGATGTTCTATGGTGATATTGAACTATTAAATTAATGTATTTAATTTAAATACTAAATAATATAATAGTAAACCATCATGGATTCAATAATCAAAGGTCTCATATCTACGTATCATTACATTTCTTAGCCTATATATATAAAACACAGAAATTGTTTCTACTTTTGATAATAAATTTCGAACAATCCAACAATACGATTCCAAATTTACAAAATTAGTTTTAAACCACCAAATAAAGTGACTCCTTTTGCCATGTAGATGTTCACTAAGCACGGATATTCCTATATTTCCACAGGATCCGAAACAGCGATTTACACCATGGGCAAGAGAAAGGAAGAGATTATACTTAAGATGGAAACGTGTTATTTAGAATAAAATCCATCATTTTAACACCTCCTACATGCTTTCGTACCTTAATAAAATCGTCGTGGTCGTCGTCTAAACCAATGGACGTCCACTGCTGGACAAAGGTCTCTCTTAATGAATTCCACTGGGCCCGCCAGGTCGCCACTCTAGCACCTTTGGGTCCCAACGTCTATCGGTTCTGCGAACTATGTGCCCTGCCCATTGTTACTTCAGCTTTGCGATTCGGTAGGCTACGTCGGTGACTTTATTTCTCCTACGGATCTCCTTATTTCTGATTTGACCACATAGATAAACTTCAACCATAGCCCTCTCCACTGCCCGCTGAGTGACCCTCAATCTTCTTACTAAGCCCATAGTTAGCGGCCATGTCTCGGACCATATGTAATCGCTGGTAACAGGCACTGATCGAACACCTTGGTCTTCAGGCACTGAGGAATTGTGGATGAAAAGTCCCGTAGTTTACCGAACACTGCCCATAAATTATAAAGAAATATTTTTATTTTGTTTCTAGCTAGTCTCCGTGTTATCTGCGTAATTCCGCATGTCTTTTCTACAATAATACTCTAAGGTTCTCCTTATAAAGTGCAATTGCTTATGAAAGTCCTGACAAAAGCGGCTTTACATATGTATATACTTTTAGTGAAAAGCTTGCTAGATTAAAAACAGACACTCCAATTTGGTTTATTCGACTAGATTTTTTGGTGAGTTAGGGCATTCGAAGGTGAAGCAATAATTCACAAAAATACACTGGAGTTCGTGAAAATATTTACGACTGTAGATTAATATATAGGGGACAAGTAATCAGTATCACCTGATGTCTGCTTTATCTATCGATCCCATATCATTATTTTCAATTTATCAATAGATAACAATATATAGTAATAGTATTAATTTATCGGCCAACAGTTTTTTTATCGATTTCTGGCGTGTTTTGAAGGGTGAGTCGTTCAATTAATACTATTAGTTCACACTCTCCCAATATCTTGTTAAAATATTCGATCGTTGATAAAATACGGTTTTATTCATTCACTCTAATTGAGTCTGGATGAAATGTGATGATGATAGACGTTTTTTTAAATAAAATAAATAGTACAAAATGATAACATATTAAATGGTCTATCTCTAAAGTCAACTGAATGTAACTTTTTCTTATTGCTGACAAATTACCGCCTGATTGTCATCTCACCTAATGGTAAGTGATAATACAGTCTAAGTTGGAAGCGCGCTAACTATGATTTATATACCGGAATAAAATTTATCTTCTTGGTGACACGTTTTTTCAGTAAGGATGGTCTGGCCACTGGCCACGACCCAAGCCTCTCAATAGTGCATACTCAGCCAGATTGAATTTCCTAAAATTTGCTCTATCGGAAATCGAAACTAGGTTCTCTTCTAACGAAGCTTTAGCACCAGTGAATCACTAAAATATTCAAACTGCTTCATTAGTCTCGTGGTTACCACTTTCGACTATAGACATGGTCCTGAGTTCGAGTCCTGGGTCGGGCCAATTCAAAAATCGATATTGATTTGTCTATTAAGATTTTCTCAATATTTGCCCGAAGTTGGGAAATTGGCGGTGTGAGCCACCCCTGTGCCTCGGAGAGCACGTTAAGCCGTCGGTCCTGCGCCTGATATCTCTGCGGTCGTATCGGATTCCCGTCACATGAGATTATGAGAGTGAACGAATAGAGAGTGCACTTGTGTACTATGCCTGTCAATCAGCAGTGGACCAGCATGGTGTATCTTTGCTCTGAAAACCCCTTTCTCTTATGAGTGAGGAGGCCCGTGCCCAGCAGTAGGACTTTAATAGGCTGCTACTTACATTAACAGCATCAATTAAGTTTAACACAAGTTAGATGAAAATTTTGCTTATATATATTTGGGAAATGCAATTGAATATCTAGTGACAAAGGAAATTAGTTCGTTTTTGTTAAATGTAAAGATTTTTTAAGCACAAACCTGAAAGTTGATAGTAGAAGTGACGATTCNTTGGCGGTGTGATCCACCCCTGTGCCTCGGAGAGCACGTTAAGCCGTCGGTCCTGCGCCTGATATCTCTGCGGTCGTATCGGATTCCCGTCACATGAGATTATGAGAGTGAAGGAATAGAGAGTGCACTTGTGTACTATGCCTGCCAATCAGCAGTGGAGCAGCATGGTGTATCTTTGCTCTGAAAACCCTCTCCTATGAGTGAGGAGGCCCGTGCCCAGCAGTAGGACTTTAATAGGCTTAGTTAGATGGAAATTTTGCTTATATATATTTAGGAAATGCAATTAAATATCTAGTGACAAAGGAAATTAGTTCGTTTTTCTTTAAACTAAAGATTATTTAAGCACAAACCTGAAAGTTGATAGTAGAAGTGACGATTCTCATGGACTCCGCATAGTTTCTTAACACGGAGTCAGTATTGAGACAGCTTTGGCGCCATTCGTAAAGTTGTTCAAGCCTCGTCACACAGCGTTCGCAGATCTTCTTTGGTAGAAAGTCGTCCTTCGATATCTGCTGGATAGGTAGAGATAATGATTTTTTAGCATCTGTTCTACCCTCTTTTGTAGCTTAAACTCATAAACAAGAATTCTATAAAAAATCAATTGAAGACAATCCCTAGATGTCTATCTCGAAATTCGTTACAAAGAAAGCTTTAAAGGCTAGAGAATTCACGAGCTTTCAATAGATGTAGTTATATTTACAAAACTGTATTATTATCTAGTGTTATCCACTACAAGTCTAAAAAAATGTATTTGAACTTAATTGCATAAATAAAACGGGTATATAAGCGGCGATTCAAAATTGATAGTGTGAACTAACAGTAGGCTTTGATATTCGATAATCAATGCGAGTAGGTGGCCCATTAGACATGTAACAATTTAATAATATATTTTGATGTGTATTAGAAATATATTTAAGTTTTGGTCAATGGAAGTTATATATTATGTAGCTAAAACGTTGCAGAAATTTTATTTATTTGAAAAACTATATATTATTCATTATGTGTTATGTTTCTCTTGAGGAAAAAACAATATCCGTGCGCGAAGCAATCAACTCTACATAAACATTTCATTGCTTATTTTACTATGAATTGCTCTTGAATAAAACATTAGTTCATCGGTGCCCTACCCAATAAATTTACTTCTTCCTATTTCTTTATTTTGCAATGAAAATATTGCTCTTAACATTTATTATTTATCCTGTTATAGATTCTGTAAAAAATTTCGTTTGTGTTAAAATACAAGTTTCGACAATAATACAAGAATATCAACAAATTATACAATCGGTTCAGAGCATTAAGTGACATCAAAACGCTGCAACATATTTATGCCACGTGCTGTTCCTAATCTCCTGTAGCTCTAACATAAGGAAATATGTAATTATGGACCTTAATTCCGTGAAGTAGAGTTTGACTTTCCTTAAAAGGCTTGATTGAATTGGCATATCGACGGAGCATCGTGAAGGAAAATCTTATTTGTTACGGATACATTGAAAGTTAAGTGCCTCTTAAGTTAGCTATTGTGAATAACTTGACAATATAGTTTTATTTTATTTTTATTTTTTTGTAAAACAGCATAAGCTGACATTTTATATTCTATTTACCTTATACCTCTATTAAATAATTGTAGCTTGAAAATAAATTATATGACTTATTGACATGCATTATGCCTTTGAAGGCTTAGCTTTGATTTTGTAATTTTAATTCAATAATTGTTTAATAATGCTTACTAATTATGAATGTTGTATACATCTGTAAAAGGAGCATTATGTCGGTCTCATAGTCATATTGATATTCTTAATATTAATGTTGTAATAGTGGTCTGTTGGATGATCTATTAAATAAATTTGTTTCAATAAATGTTTGGTACATATGGGTTTATTACCATAAAGAATGCGAATTTAATGATTCTTTTGAGTCTTAGATATATTTTTGTATAAAAATTTAACAATTATATGAATACCTGCTAAGTAAGTTCAACAGGTATCGTGTAAACCTTTCCGCAATCCATGTTGATTTTCGTAGCACGTAGATCGCTTGCGCCTACGAGTTACGGCAATACACGTCTCTCTACAGTCTACTGTGTCTACATTATTGTTAACTGCACTCGCATCAAATGGCATGTTTATTTACTATTAAATTTATATATATCGCGTTTAAATGTTAATAGAGATGAGTGATGAAATGTATTTTAGGCAAACTGTGCTCACCATAGTGGGCAAGCAGGTCCGCAGCTTAAAGAGTATCTGCCGCTGTTCGGACTCCTTGTCGAATATGTGAAGGCGAGGCCCGCTTTTGAGCGAGCAGAGCCGGCAGAGGTCGGTGAACGCTGTGAAGTTCAGGTCCTCGGGCTCGGTCATCGCGAAGCACCTGATGAGGAGGTCGAGGAGGCAGGAGTTGTCCATGTATACGGCGGTGGTTGTCGGGTGGCGGGAGACGTCAACGCATGTCGCGGGTACTCGGGGAGGCGTCGCGCCGCCGCTGCGTTCGGGGGGCACTGGGCCCTGCGCTCCCGGCGCGCCCCCTCGCCCCCCCGGCCCCTCCGGCCCCCGGTCTCCCCGCCACGCGGGGTGGTTCGGACGCGCCGGAAAATGCGTGCCAGTTTTCCCGTCTGCAATTGCCGATTGTATTGATTATGACGTCTTAATTTATATTGACGTTGTAATGAAAAGGAAGGAGAATGTGTTTTATATTGACAGGGTGCCGGGGCGCTTTGTTCAACGCGAATGTATATAATACAATATGTTCGGATTAACAACGGCTTTTGTTTTAGATTACACTTAAAAAGTAAGTATATACGTATTACTGCTGGGCACAGGCCCCCATAGGAGAGAGGGTTTTTAGAGCATAGATTCATTCATTCTCATAGTCTGATGTGACGGAAATCCGACACATTTGTAAAGAGATCAGGGGTAGGACCGACGGCTTAACGTGCTCTCCGAGGCACGAGGGTGGAGCACACCGCTACCTTCACAACTCGGGCCAAATATTGAGAAAATCATAATAGAAAACACAATATCGGTTTTTGAATTGGCCCGACTCGAGATTCGAACCTAGGATATATATATAAAAATATGTATTATTTACTAAAATCGCTATTGAAAAATAGGGGTTGGAAATAGAAAGGTGAAAATTTAGGGTTGTATGTATTTTTGTGTGCTGTATCAAAAAAAAAAAAAACAAAAACAAAAATTTTGGGGTGGATCACCCTTAACATTTAGAGGTTTGAAAAATATATAGTAACCGATTCTAAGGCTTACTGAATACGCATAAAAAATTTCATTAGAATCGGTCTAGCTGTTTTGGAGGAATATGGGAATGAACATTGTGACACGAGAAATTTATATATTCGATATTACAAACTTTGAAGACGTAACTATTTGTTAATAAATAAAACTATCTGGTAGTGAAAATCAAAATTCTGCGCAAGCTTTTCGACATTTGTAACAATCATATAAACAAACGTACAGATAAAAATTTTTTTTCGTACGTTTATCATCTAGTACACAGTTTCCTTCACTCTCATAGACTGATGTGTCGGGAATCCGAAACGACCGGAGAGACATCAGTCCCAGGACCGACGGCTTAACGTGCTCTCAGAGGCACGGAGTTGCAGCACACTACCAAATTCCCAACTTCCAGCAAATACTGAGTTAATCTTAATGGAAAACTTAATAGCGGTTTGATTATTAGCCCAACCCAGGACCTCATGTTTGTGGCCGAACATGCTAACCACTAGCCCAATTAGGCAGGTTACATTTATATAAGATGAAGGTTTTGAATAATTTTCAATGACTTTAATGAATATTATAAATTTCTTAGCCAAAGCCCATTAAAATATGTTGTAGACAAATACACAACCTCGTGACTTAAAAAATAATCTTTCTTTAAGGTAAGGTAAGTAGCATCCCATTAACGTCCCACTGCTGGGCACAGGCCTCCTCGCTCATATGAGAGAGGGTTTTTAGAGCATAGACCCACCACGCTGCTCCACTGCGGATTGGCAGGCATAGTACACAAGTGCACTCTCTATTCCTTCACTCTCATAGTCCGACATGACGGCAATCCGACACGACCGGAGAGAGAGATCAGGCGCAGGACCGACGGCTTAACGTGCTCTCCGAGGCACGGGGGTGAATCACACCGCCAACTTCCCAACTTCGGGCAAATATTGAGAAAATCTTAATAGAAAACTCAATATCGATTTCGAAATGGCCCGACCCGGGACTCGAACCCAGGACCTCATGTCTGTAGTCGAACATGCTAACCACTAGACCAATGAGGCAGTCAATCTTTCTTTAATTAATTTAATATTACGATATTTTTAAATACTGCCAATATACAACCAATTACACAAATACACACATGCACACACTAACTTACATTAACACACACACATAGTCACACACTCCTAGCGCGGTTTCAACAAACTGTATGGTTGAGAAGTTGGGTACCCTATGTGAATATATTTAAGAACTAATATTTATATCTTTTTGTGGTTGTTAAATAAATTACAACATTCTTGGAAGTGGCTTCTGTTTAACCCAATATTTAAATCGTTACCATTTTTATTTCACCAGTAGCATTATAAATATGATATACAGTGGTAGATACACTGCCTCATTGGTCTAGTGGTTAGCATGTTGGACTACAGACATGAGGTCCTGGGTTGGAGCCCAGGTCGGGCCAATTCAAAAATCAATATTGGATTGTCTATTAAGATTTTCTCAATATTTTCCCGAAGTTGGGAAGTTGGCGGAGTGATACAACCCCGTGCCACGGAGAGCACGTTAAGCCGTCGATCCTGCGCCTGACCTCTCTCCGCTCGTGTCGGATTCCCGTCACATCGGACTATGAGTGTGAAGGAATAGAGAGTGCACTTGTGTACTATGCCTACCGATCCGGAGTGGATCAGCGTGGTGGGTCTATGCTATAAAAACCCTTGCTACTCGGAGTGAGGAGGTCTGTGCCCAGCAGTGGGACGTCAATGGGCCGCTACTTACTTTTTACTTTTATTGCAGTGGTAGATGTTATTACATGAGGTCTAATTTAAAATAACAAACGCATTTTCAATAATGTTGGACATTTATCGATTATGTGTTTAAATATCTGTTCTGTACATTGAACTTTTATAAGATAATAATAACTAGTGCGAATATATCTTATACACTTGTAATAGTAGCAAACAAGTACACAAGAAAATCTGTATATTTGATTTTTAATGAGTATTATAGAATTATAGAATCAAAGTATGAAATGTATAGAGAATTAAGCAATTTGTTTTAACACCAGCCATTTAAATTACCTTCAACTAGAACCTTTTGTTTAAATAAAACCTAACATCCCATTATTATAGTTGCTTCGAATGACATACAAAGGATGTGACATACAAATGACGGATTTTCTATAAATAATTACAGTTTTATTACAAATTGAACGTTTTGTATTGTTACAAAGCTTAAACAGTTAAATTAAAGAGCCATTTAAGTTAAAAATGTCGATCGCATCGTCGGATAGTGACGCCGACTATCATTCCTACTCGGAACGTACGTTAGCTATTATAAAGCCTGAAGCATACGAAGATTCCGAAGATATCGAGAATCATATACGCAATAATGGATTTCAAATTCTTGCTGTTAGTCACTTTAACCGATATTCTTTAGTTTTGTAAGTTTTACAACATTGTTTTCGCCTACAAGTCAGTTATTGTTTGGAGTTATGGCTTTTTCCTGTGTCAGACTGGTACGATTTACTTCGTCAGTGTCACGTAGAAGTAGACGACGCACGTATAAGAATTTTTTTGATACAAGTGAGTTATAACTGGAAAATTTGCACGATGTAGTTGACTCGGTGTCATCATATTTGTTTTGGTTTGTAAAGCCTTGGGTTACATTTCCGTTGTTAGACACATTTAGGAAACTTTATTTGCCAATTTGTCGAAGTCTAATAAGAGGCTTCCGCCACTATTAAATGACGCTACTAGCAAAGTGTAAAGAGAAACTCTGAGCGTGGTGGCTCCTTAACTGACCTTTGGACCTAACCTTACTAGCAAAGTAGGGCTAAAAATGTGTGTGGGTACATTTCCATTGATATCTGAACGGCATTTCCACTTAAAAATTCTTGGAGTATGCAGAAACACTTAGGACTAGCTACAAATTTGTTTCTGATTTAGCGCCTTAACAAAACACATTTGAAAACTGTGTATATGATTATGAAGCAAACGTATTTTCTTAAGTTTCTGTCCCTATTTGCACATTATAAAAACTCATAAAGAATTTTATGTGTTTGAAAGTCCAGTAAAACGCATAACATTTCAATGGCATATTGAATTTTTTAATGGTCTCGCTAGTGCAGTGGTGCGAGTACTCGCTTTGCTCCCAGAAGTCCCGGATATGTCTGAATCTGGATGGGTGGGAGGCTTCGGTCGTAGCTAGTTACCACCCTAGAACACAAATCTCTCGCCAAGCAAAGAGATTTGTGTTCCGGTACGATGCTGTGTAGCAACGATAAATGGTAGATTGCCTCTTAACAGATTAGCGCGCTTCCATCTCAGAAAATATCATCACATACCGTCAGGTGTGATCACAGTAAAGCCTTAAACTATCAGCAATAAAAAAAATATTTGATAACTTATAAGACGACTAAGCCATATCTCCGTATCTGGACTTGCAATTTTACGTGAAGTTTATTTGCTCCACATTTTAGAATAATTTGTAAAGATTTTGCAGTTTCTTCTGATGCTTTAAATATTTTATTTTCAGATAAATGATTAAAATACAAATTGAAAAGAATCATCGATATTTCTTACTAAATAAAATTATTCTTCACGACTATCTGTTACATTTGGCTTATATTTTATAATATACCTTAAAAAAGGTAGGTAGCAGCCCATTAACGTCCCATAGCCTTCATGGGACAGAGGGTTTTTAGATAACACAAGTGCACTTTCTCTACCTTCACTCTCATAGTCCGATGGAATGGCAATCTTTTACGACCGGAGAGAGATCAGGCGCAGGCACTTAATTCAATATCAATTTTTGAACTCGCGCGAATTGGGAATTGAAGCATGGACTTCAAGTTTGTTGCCGAACAAGTTGAGCACTAAAGCAATGCGACAGTCTCTCGCTCACTCACTTCAACCGATAGACGTCCACTGCTGGATAAAGGTCGCACCTAATGATTTCCACTGTGCCCGATCTTAATGCCGCCTGGCTCCAGCGGCTACCGACGACCCTCCATATATCGTCGGCCCACCTTGTGGGGGGACGGCCTACATTGCGCCGTCCGGTACGGGGTCGCCATTCCAGCACCTTCGGACCTCAACATCCATCGGTTCGTCGGACTATGTGCCCCGCCCACTGCCACTACAGCTTCGTGATTCTAAGGGCTGTGTCGGTGATTTTGGTTCTTCTAAGGATCTCCTCATTTCTGATTTCATCGCGTAGAGAAACTCCAAGCGTAGCCCTCTCCATCGCACGTGTTATAGCTTTTGAATGAGGCTCATAGTCAGCGACCACCTTTCCGATCCGTAGGTGAGAACTGGCAACACGCACTGTGCAAAGACTTTGGTCTTCTGGCGCTGAGGGATATTAGACTTAAATATTGAAACAGTAATGCACTATATTTATCCATAGTGCTTTCGTCGTCAATCCAACCAAGTTGAAGTATAAACGATAGTCTTTAGGATAAATTTGATTTAATTCTTTCGTGTCTAATATCATCGGAGTAAGGAATATTTAAAATCAAACATCGATCTGCATTTAGCGAGGGTGTAACGAGGTCCGTGTAGTGGCCGGCGGCGGCGCGTGCAGAAGGGTTCGGAGGGCCGTATGCAAAATATATCGCGTTAGTTGAGAGCGAGGGCGCGTTCATTATTTAAAGTCACAGACATACCCTGTTAATATAGGGCTTATACAAATCAATCTTATAAAACTATCGCTATTTCTAAATAAAAAAGTGCGTGCTTACAAAGGACACACGTTAGAAGTGAAACTTCTTTGGCAAACAATTTTTTAAGTCTTGTTTATATTTATACAAATCTAAGACTTTGGATTTCCGAGACTTAGAAAGGAATTAAATGAATTTAATAGTCATTAAAATATTAAAAGTGTCGAAATTGAAATCTCAAATAACGAATTGTAAATAAAATTGTCTCTATGTTAGAAATAATTAAATAATTTTGTTTTTAATTTAAAATTTAGGAAAGAGAATTTATGAAATGTTGGTATTTTATATTTTATGAAAAATAATATATTAAATGACGAGTGGCATATTAAAATTCCACATATTATGTGTAAATATTAAAAGTACCTATCCTTTAAACGAATTAGCATAAAAAACGCTGCACATCCTCGTGACGCTAATCACGCGCTTCAGCCGTCAAAAATTTAACCTTCCGTGTTGACGTGAATACGTCTTTAAAATTGCATCCATAGGGAGGCAATTAAAAAAAACGATACCAAAATCGGTGGATACAGTTTGGTGTTGTAAATACATACCTATAAAAAATTTAAGTAAGGATTGCAACGTAAGGAATTCCCGTTACGAGACGTATTCACGTACATAGCATCTCGCCTCGTTCCCATAGCGGTAGGCAGATACCACGATCCTTGCATATCTCCTTCTTTCATTCTCATTAAACCTTTCATACAAGTCCGTCGGTTCAGAGTACTCTTGATCTGGCCCTTATTTCAAGTGTCCTGGATTTGGTCCAGTAAAGTTTACCTAGGACTTCCCCTTCCAACTTTCCATTCACTCTAGACTCATAAATCCTTTTGTCGGTCTTCTTTCATTCATTTTCTCTACGTACCCAAACCATCTAGGCATCTAAACATTGACGTACAATAATCTCGGTAAGTGATATTTGAGATGGAAACGCGCTAACCTGTTCAAATGTAATTTACCTGTAACGGTTTCTATACAGCAACGTACTTGAATGAATGTTGGTAATGTGGCAGTTAGCCATAGCCACAGACCCCAGTCCAGACTTTGATAAATTACAAAAATCAAATTCCTAAATTGGCCTTTTTAAGAATCGAACCTACGACCTTTGCTAGCGAAGCAAGTACTGACACAATTGCGTCAGCGAGGCCGTAGAAATAAATTTAATATAATTAAAGATATTCAATAACTAAGGTAAGGTAAAGTAGCAGCCTATTGACGTACTGCTAGGCACAGGTCTCCTCTCTCATAGGAGAGAGGGTTTTAGAGCATTGACCCATCGTGCTGCTTCATTGCGGGTTGGCAGGGCTAGTTAGTGCTTGGCAGTTAATATTACCTGATAGTGAGGGACGATACAGTGTAAGATTGACGTATGCTAACTCGTAAAGTGAATGCACTCTTAATAGTTTCTTCAAATCATTGTACCGGAATATTTTTTTTCGAAGTGAAACTTTTTATGGCACGTTAGGGAACAATTTGTGTAATATATACTTCTTTCCCTTAGTGCCTGAAACGTGGGAAATACAAATTTTCTTTTAATCTATAAATAAGCTTAATAAACTCCAAACATTTTAAGCCGTATTTTCTATTGCGATTATAATTAGGTTACAACAAGTGTGAGATTCATCTAAAACAGGGCTTCTTAAACTTTTGTCATTCACGATCCCATTTATGATTGCGAGTTTCTTGACGACCATATACAAATATAAAAGAAAAATAAATTAATATTTTTTTATAATTAATTTATTAGCTAGAATATACATATACATATGAAAATATATAGTTTTAGAATTCCTTTTGAAACGTACGTCGTCGTCGTCGCTTCAACCGATGGACGTCCACTGCTGTACATAGACACCCTCTTGATGTCGTCGGTCCACCTTGTGGGGGGTCTCCCTACACTGCACCGTACGGTGTGGGGTCGCCACTCCAGTACCTTCGGGCCCCAACGTCCATCGGTCCGTCGGACTGTGCTCCGTCCATTGCCACTTCAGGTTCGCGATTGTCGGTGACTTTAGGTCTGCTACAGATCTCCTCATTTCTGATTTGATCACGTAGAGAAATTCCGAGCACAACCCTCTCCATCGCATGCTGAGCGACTCTGAACTTTCGTATGAGGCCCATAGGCAGCGAACACGTTTCGGAGCCGTTGGTCATCATCTTGAAACATACAAAAACCTAAAATTAAAAATGATGTAATAAAATGGTATAAATATTTGACATTAAAATCTCTCGCGACCGTAGAATTTTGCTATCCATAGTTTAAGAAGCCCTGTAAAATATTAATTTGTGATATATTTTACATTTAATATATATTTTTGCTGTATTTTTTTTACGAAGTGACATACTTTTAGATCACAAGTGTGAAATACGTCTATAACATTTACTTATTACATTTTGTTCATAAATATGATTTTTAATAAGGGAATAGTTTTTGGCAACCCTAAGTTAGATCTTGAGCGCCCCAGCATCGAGCCGGTCACTGCTGTTATCTTTAGAAACCATAGAAAAAAACTAATTACATATCCCCATTGACGTTTCGAGGGCCGATGGCCATGACAACGTTGAATATGAAATGAAATTGAGTAATTTATTATTTGAAGTATGTACGAATATATAAAATTGAGCTCTTATATTCTGTACGAAAAAAAATGAAGTCTCAATTTGATTAATATTGTAAACGCTTTTCATGATAAACTTATACTCATACAAATTTACTAATGGTTAACTTTTTATCTGTGCGTTTGTCCTCATCGTTGAAAGAAATCATTGTGGGGAAAACCTGTACACCTCGGGAGTAATTGTGAGGTAAGTGTAGCCCGCCAACTCGCAGTAGAGCTGCGTGGTAGGTCTATGATCTAAAGCCCTCTCTCGAATGAGTGATAGGCTTGTTCCCAGCAGTGGGATCTTAAAAGGCTGCTAGTTACCTTTTACCTTACCTTGCAGTTATCTTTAAAACTATTAGATATGATTTTAATAAGACATGACAGGACAAAAAATATAAAAGGTTATTTTATTTCGAAATTAATTAGGCAGCAAATTAAAATTTCTTTATTCAAGTAGATTCAATAAACACTGTTCAATCTTTAGAAGACTGTCCGTTCGTAACAAATCTATAACCTGTACGGAAAATTTATTCCACTGAGAAGAAACCGGCTGGAAACTCAGCGGTTACTCTTTTAAATATAGTTTTGTTACAATATGTAATATTTTGCTTCTGTATGTAACTGGAACCAAATCCAAACATTTTTATCACTAAAACAATGACTAAATCATAATCTGCCTTCTGTAAAAGGATGTTTTTGATATTAGGTTATGCATTTACAAAACTGATTGCGGTATGTCATTGAAAATGCGTATGCTCAACCCGACAGATGATTTCTGAACCTTCTTCATCCTAAAATATGGCATTGCAAGGTTAGAGATAGTTAAAACAAGTAATAACTAAATGAATACCGTTTACAGACCTAATTAAAAGTTCATTTTTATCTTTATAGATCTATAGTTAATTTCTTGCGCTAGGGTTTGATATGATCATCCAATTATTATAATGAAATGAGTCATTAGATAAAGTTGCAAGTATGAGTAATTAAAACTTACGTTACATGAGTCATATACAAGCTGTTCCAAGTTGTTATATTCATCGACCCTTTAAACCTTTTGACATAATTCCCGCCAATTTTGTGGGTTGTCAATGTCACATGTCGGAGTTCGGATTCGGAAATCACGTGTCGGAGTTTTCCTTTCTATGTCATATATTCCAGTATTAATGTGTATAAATCAAATATGTCTATGACAATATGTATAATAAATAGTCGTTAGCTTAATTTTAATAATTTTTAGTTTAAATTATAGTTATTATACTCATTTCATTCGTATAATTATTATTTTTAATTAGTGTATATAATAACTAGTTGAATGCGCGACTTCGTCTGCGTGGAATGTTTTTTAGGTAGCATTGTCATGTTTTACAAATAAGAAATATACTTACAACATCCCTGCAACCCGCCTTGCGGGTGGAATTTCGTAAAATCCGTTCTTAGCTGACCTCTACTCGGCAAAAGGAAAATTTCAAGTCTCTGCGCCTTGTGGCTCCAGAGATATTGTAATTAGTCAATAGATACCTGGATATCTCTTACATATTTCTTGTATTTATCTATCCCAGTTTATATTTTAAATAAAATGTAAAATAAAAAATAAAACAAAGACAGAAAAAACAAAACATGAATTAAAATTAAGAATAATAATAACAAATTTTTTAATTAGAACTAAATAAAATAAAAAAAAGTAAATAAATCTTAAGAGTATAAGGCTTCCTCGTCATTTTCGTAATTGTACAAGTTTATATGTTATTTATTTTTTTATTTTTGTCATGATGAACTACAAGCCAATAGTTAAGAATGGAATTCCTCGGGCATTCCGAACACAACTTGAAGATAGTATTCGGAGAGTCACGAATGCATATAATGTATATATTTTAGAAATACATTAAATATACAAATAAATAATTAAATATATATACAAATATATATATATATATATATATATATATATATTTGTAGGGATCCAGCAGACAGTAACACAAATACCTAGCTGTGTCCATTTTCTAGGTTATGGCATACACCGCAGGGTATTGTAAAATATACTAAAATATATTGTGATATGTGGTATACTGTATAAAAGAAGATATTTTCTTTTTTTCTTTCTTAAATGTAAAAAAAAAAACTAAAGTATTCTTTCAAATTTAATTTGATTTCTGAAGGGACGAAAATCAAACAAACGTTTTACGTGCAAAAATAAAAGAATTAAAACTAAACTTCACTTTATAATATAGCTTCAAGGAAAAGCGAAGTTGTTGTTTTTACTATATTCTGAGCATTTCTTTTTTCATATTGAGTACCTATCAGTCCACCTGTTGTCGAATTTTAGCGAGTCTAACGAACAGCAATTGATTTATATATATTAACAATGCCCTGCGGTTTCACCTGCGTAGATACCGATCTCGTGGCAGTATGGAAACTCTACTAAGTTGGACTATAGATTTACTTTTTGTCATCAAAAAAGTTTTATTTCATTTAGTTTTTAATTACTTCCTAGCATTAATCAATTTAAAAATGCTCTACCGGTATTGAACATTTTTTTTTTCGTACCAGTTATTTTTATATTGATTATTGTAAATAGTTAAAATCTTGAAAATAAGACAAAAATTCGAAGCTTTTGTCTATAATATTGGAGAAGAGATTTATTTGTAATATTTTATTGTCTCAGAACTCCTCTATACACAACATTTGACACTCTGGAGTTCGACTCGGGATACACTATTCTCTTTAGATTGAGATTTTTTAATTCGTTATATCTTTTGTATGGAATGTCCGATTTTAATAATATAAATAGTAATAATAATAGGATAAGGATTAATGCGGAGGTATGAATAATATGGTTTGATTATTGTCGCCACTTATTAATTTTGAAAATGTAAAAAAATTATTACGAGTGGGATAACTACAGTAGCTGGACATATAGTATCCCGGACTTTTTGTAGATATTAATACGTTCTATAATATTGTATAACATTTTTTGATCTATCATCAATAGTTTCCGCAGCAGATGACAGATTTTATGTGAACAATTTTTTCACACTTACAAATGTTTCCTCTTTATAATATAAGTTTAGATATATATTTTTGTAAATTAGAGGCGGGAAGTTCGTCTAACTCCGGAGCAGTCCGCCGAGCTATATAGAGGCCACTACGGAAGACACCATTTTCCACATCTCGTGGCACACATGTCAAGTGGTCCTATCATAGCACTTGTCCTTGCAACGAGAAACTGCATCCACAAGTGGCGTACTTTAATGGGCCCAGCGAGGTAATCGTCACTCTCGTTATTTCTTTTATTGTACTAGTAGACTCGACAGACTTCATTCTGGCAAAAAGATTTGCAATATGGCAGATTTCAGTTTTACGAATGATTTTCGAAATCAAATTGCATCAGTAGTAAATATCTATAGCTTACATTTTTTGACTATTCAATTTGGTCGGGTTGTGACTAGTCAATTGGTTTTGATTGAACTTTGTGCAAAGGTAATAAAGTGCAAATTGTCTCTTTGACGTTAGGAACACACCTACATTGCTTAGACAACAGTGAGTACTCGTATTTCATTATGAACTTTATTGAATAGCAATAAAGATCAACTTGACTCTACATTTTAGTTAGAAAACGTGTGTATGGGAAATAGAAAAGGGCTGTTTTTAGGGTTTTCCGTCGTAAAAATAGTAGGAGTTGTCAAAATTGACCCCGGCGTTATGGAGCTCGCGATTCATTTTTATATTATAGATTTATTTATTAGATTACTATATTTTCATTGAAGTGAAATTACTTTGAATGAGGGTAAATTTTTTAAGGATGAAACGCTTGCTTAGAGTCACGAAGATGTCCAGCGTTTTTTATGCTAATTCCTTTGAAGGTTAGATAGGCATTTTAATTTGCCACTCGTTATTTAATATACTATTTTTCATTAAATATAAAATATTTCACAAATTTTCTTTAATAAATTTTAATTGATTTCAAAAACAATTTAATTATCAATTTCTAATATTGACAAAAAAAAACACGTGGCATTTTCATTTACAATTCTGTATTTGACATTTCAATAAATTATTTGTATTAACTTTAGACTCTCTTCCATTTAAGGACATTTATTTTTCAACAAATACATAAAGTTCAATTAAGGTGACAATTTCATAGTTTTAAATTTAATTTCACATTTTACAAGTTAGCGTCGAATATATTATATTTTAAGAAAAGAAAGTTACATCTAAAATTTCGACGGCCTTGCTGGCGAGTATTCGCTTTGCTAACGGAGGTCCCGGATTCGATCCCCGGTAGGACAAATTTAGGAAATCGTTTTTTCTAATTTGGGAGTGTGGACTGGTGGGAGGTATCGATCGCGGTTAGTTACCACCCTACCAGTAAAGACGTATGGCCAAACAAAGAGATTTGTGTTCCGGTACGATGCTGTGTAGAAACCATAAGGGGTATATCGCCTCTTACCAGATTAGTGCGCTTCCATCTTGGACAGTATCATCACTTACCATCAGGTGAGATCACAGTCAAGCGCTAAACTGTCAGTAATAAAAAACATGGAAAAGCACAATGGACAATACAAAACGTAGTTAGATAAAAAGGAAGTAACAAAAATTATGTTATGATGGTATAGGAACAAATGTTAGGGTGAGACTCCACTGAACTTCTCAGGCACTTACAGACACATATTCCATTAGATTTTTTTAAAATGCATGTATACTTTTTTTGTTTATGACTGAATGTGGTAATTTATTGTAGATTCGTACACCTTCAAATAACATGTTTTTGATCCCAAAGTTTGTTCTCTGGGCTATATTGATTTATAATTTATTCTTAATATTTTAATGACAATTAAATTATTTACTAACCTAACCTAACCTATCTTCCTTTTCCCCTCCCTCTAAGTCTTGAAAATCTAAAGTTTTAGATTTGAATAAATATAAACAAGACTTAAGTTACTTTGACAAAGAAGTTTCATTTCTGACATGTGTACTTTGTACGCACTCACTTTTAATTTTTTTATATTTTTCTGAGGTCTTTGTAATTATATTATAACATCAAATCAAATGTATTTATTGCAAGATCGAATGTACTACACAACCTTCCTTACAATGGCGTGCAATATTTATAATAAGATAAAATAATGTCATTTTGTATTTAAATGCAATACAATAATTGTTTCATTTCCATAAGTCACATACAGTCAAATTAATAAACATTACAATTTAGGATGAAACTAATAAGACTCTGTGAAAGAGAAAACTAGCAAAATAATATTAGTAAATCGTTTACTTGTGCTATTCCCAGATGTTTCGTCAAGTTTAATTACAATTTCAGTTTAGAGTTGTTGTTTTATCGTTGATGGAGTGATGGAGTTATTAATTATCGAGTGGAGAGTTTTACGAGAGGGTATAATTGATGGTAGCGCAATAGAGCGAGAGACTTTCTATTTGTGGCACGAGAAGAGTAAAGTGCGAAATATAATTTGATGAATCTGAAAAATAATTATAACGCATTATTTTAGAACAAATTTGATTAGTATAAAGGAGGCTATAGTTACCCATCCTTTAAATACAGACATATGCTGTCGCGGTCTTTTTTTACATAATTTTTGCCAAATTGTAACCGTTTACGTAGTAGAACTCAGTGGAAGCTTTCTTAAGGAAATATAACGCCGCTTATAAGAAATTCTTTATTGGTGCACTGTTCCACTAGTTCTTATAATAAAGATATATAGTCTTCCTCGATAAAAGAACTATGTAACACTGAAATAATTTTTCAAATCGGAAAACTAGTTCCTGAGATTTGCGCGTACAAACAAATTAACTTAGAGCTTTATAATATAAGTCTAGATCAGTGATTCCGAAAGTGGTCCAGGTCAACCCCCAGGGGTCCACAAGAGACTTGATGGGGGTTTACGTTGACGTGACAAAGAAACGGGGATGCACAATTTGTAAGAAGGGGTGTATGGAATTTGGTTAATTTTCGATGGGGATTCGGTTATATGATAATATTGAACCTGTACCAGTAAAATTTTAAAAGGGGTCTATGAGAAAAAGAAGTTTGGGAACCTCTAGTCTATTATACTTGCCACAGGAAATGCTTTGTTTTCAAAAAGTAAGCCTGAAACAAAGAAAATTTTTCGTCACAAAATATAGCTATTGTGTAATGTTTATATTTAAATTGCACCTGAGGTCGATATCGCTTTAAGAAAATGGGATATACCAGCGTTTTACTGACAATTTCCTCTTAGTCTATATACGTTTACTAAGTTTTGTGTCACAGTTCTCAAGAATTAAGCACGAAAGTTCTCCTAGGGATAACTCCCGCCTCTTTACATTACAATTATATTTCAGGTACAGTAAAGAGATTATCGAATCAAAATTTCCAAATTTCGTATTTGCAAATGATACCTGCTAAGAGTATCCAACCGAATCCGCCGAATCCAACTCCGTTGGGCAGCGTTCGGGAAACTACGCCAGATATTTTCGTCCAATATTCCTCAGTGCCTGAAGACCAGTCTTCGAACAGTACGTGTTGCCAGTGATGACCTACGGTTCTTAGACGTGGTCGCTAACTATGGGCCTCGTGCAGAAGGTCAGAGTCGCTCAGCGTGCGATGGAGAGGGCTATGCTCGGAGTTTCTCTACGTGATCGAATCAGAAATGAAGAGATTCGTAGTAGAATCAAAGTCACCGACATACTCCTACGAATCGCGAACCTGAAAGTGCTGGAGGGGCGACTCCGCCCCGGACGGCGCAGTGTAGGCAGACCCCCCACAAGGTGGACTGATTATATAAAGAGGGTCGCCGGTAGCCGCTGGAGCCAGGCGGCGCAAGATCGGGCCTTGTGGAGGTCATTACGTGAGACCTATGTCCAGCAGTAGGCGTCCATCGGTTGAAGCGACGACAACGACGACCTGCTAAGAGATTGCTTCTGCAATAAAACATGCTGTTTTCTCTATGATATTATTGAATATATCCTGTAACTCGTGTCCTTTTATTGTGTGCAATAAAAAATAAATACACCTGACTATATTAATTTAAAAATTCACGTTGTTAATTCAAGTCCACGATGGATATATTAAAATATTAAATTATATAATTTTTTGCCTATTTCATAAATTTTAATATTTGGCTTCGTTTACTTTCTAGAGCCGACTGCCTCATTGGTCTAATGGTTAGCATGTTCGGTCACAGTCGTGAGGTCCTAGTTTTCAGTCCCGGGTCGGGCCAATTCAAAAATAGATATTGAGTTTTCTATTAAGATTTGGCGATTGGGAAGTTGGCGATGTGCTCCATCGCCGTGCCTGGGAGAGCATGTTGTGCCGTGGTTTCTACGCCTTGTCTCTCTCCGGTCGTGTCGGTTTCCGTCATATCTACTAATGAATGTGAAGGAATAGAGGGTGTACATGTGTACATTGCTTTTCTTTATCTCATTTTCTAGAGTCGCAGAAGCGCAAGCCTATTGGCCCGATAGCCTCCGTGCGTGCTACGGACGCCGCACTAAGTATGGTGACTATTTCAACGCACTCCACGGTAGCGAAAATCACGCAGAGGCTTTGCGAGAAATACATTTTTTCTTTCCTAATAGTATGTATATAATATATAAATTATTTATTAAGCTACTCCTATTACAGGCCGTGATTACAAGAAAGTCTTAAATACTGAATTGACGCAAGCCAATCAGTTTACAATCTTTATAAAATGCTATAAGGTACATGTTGATATAATACATCGTGGAAAGCGTAAGAACGGTTATTTGATATTCGCTGACACTGGGGTGTGGGTATTCTTTTTGCCAGCAGAGGTCTTGGGTTCCCTACCCGATAGGGTAGATCTAGGAAATTGCATTTTCTAATTTGTCTGAGTCTGGACTTGTAAAGGCTTCGGCCATGGCTAGTTACCTACCGGTAAAGAGATTCTTGTTTCGGTACGATGCCTTGTAGAAACCATAACAGGTGAATTGGCTTTTGCCAGATTAATGAGCTTCCATCTTAGAAAGTATCATCACTCACCATCAGGTGTGAGCACAATCAAATGCTAACTTGTCAGCAATTAACAAAATTTCTTTAAAATAATAAAAGGCCGTTTTTGAGACCCGCGACTTTGTCTGTGTTGTCTGAATACTCCAATCTCTTGACGTTCTTCACTGATATACTTCACAATATAATAGTAATCACTGATACAAATCACTTGATCTGGTTTATAGTATAGATATACTTAGGAAAACATATCAACATTTAAATTTTTTTTAACAAGATTGGTCATACAAAAAAACATACTTCATGAATTTCATCTAAATTTGTTTAACAAATTTTTGCTATTAAATTTGTGTTATAAAATGTAACCCCTTTCTAGGCCAATATATGTATTGCAAAATTATTCAAAATTGTTTTAGCGATGTAATTTGAAAACACATACAAGCTAACGAAAGAAAGTGTCAAAACGACGTTGCTACTCCACACTAGTGTTATGAGGACATGCCTCTTCTCCCATAGAGCCAGCATTATTACGGGCTCCATCCAGTAAACATGTTTACGCCAAAATAACGTTCCACTTGGTCGAAGTCGCGGGCACAGCTAGTATAATGACAGTAGTAATGATTTAGATTAAAATTAGAATATCTTTGCATGATCTATGTATAAGGTCATGTACTACTAGGCTCAACCAGTATTATCATCTTACAGTGATAGTGGGCCCATTGCTTCGGCAATGGCAAATCAGTGACTACATCCAAAGGTTCATCGCTCCCACTCTATCTCCAGCGCTAACAGCGTTGGCGAACGAGCGTCCAGCGGAACCGATTTTGTGGCTTGCAGATCACTTGCGAAGACACAATCCAAACGAGCCAGAATTGGCTCCACAACCACGAGAACAAAGGGAGGAAGAGAAATGTCGCACTCCTTTACCATCTCAAGAATCTCTCATGAAATAAGTGTCAATGTACCTTAATTTTACAATTTTAACATATTGTGAACGGTATAGCTTATAATAAACACCTGACTGAAATAAACAAGTTTTTTTGATGTGATAACAAGTTTTATAGCTGAGTCGAGCGCAAAACATGCGCCATCGGCCTAATTACATTGCTTACTATAAAATCATCAAAGTTTTCTTAAATTACGTTAACAAGTAATATTATCATCCATAAACCGACTTTAAAGATAACTAATTTTTTTGTTATTCATACATATACAAGTTTTGAAAAAAAAAAGTGGTATCGCGCCATCTGGCTAAAGCTATTTTTGCTATGTGCTATTTACATTGAAAATATTTTTTTTATAAACATGAACTAAAATAAAACGCCAATATTTCTCCCCCAATTTATTTGTATATAACATACAAAAGATTTATTTATCACAGGCTAATGTGTACAAAAAAATGAGCGGAAATACATATGTTTGTTACGTATTATAAAAAAATGAATTTGGAACTAAATGGAGTGCTTATACATTGAAACATACAGAAAAAATTATACACCTCAAAAGATAAATAAAAAAAAACTAAAAGGTACGGGAATATTTAAAAAAAAACTTAAAATAATCACTTTTAATTTTAAAAGAAAGATAACTACAACAACACATTTGGTAAAAAAAATATCATGACTTAAGTAAATAGAGATTACGTGAAGTCCTTACTTCGGATTGTTAATATGAAATACCTGAAAAATAAAAAAGTCACTTGAATAATTTTAATTTCAACAATATTTAAAATGTAATTTTTTATTTCCTCCCAAAATGTTTCGTCCATCTATCACAAGTCGTATTACAGTCACTCACGTAGTGGGGTTGAAGTAAAAGACGCTCGGAAGAGTAGTCATGGTTTGCATCAGCTGACCGTGTAGCACTCATTTGTGCAATTATAAAAAAAATCATTTGCATCGTGGTTTTATAAAACTACACAATGCTTTTATTATTATTACTATGTTTATATTAATCAAAATTTTACGAAATTAAAGCTAGATAAACATAGAATGTCAGATAAAATAGTAAATAATTTATTTAATTAACACTAAAATTAAATTACAAATAAAGTTTAAAAAAAAAGTTTATTGCGCGTTCGTAGATTTAGAAAAGGCCTATGATCGAGTGGTGAGGAATGAGCTGTGGTCAACGTTATCTACGTATGGGGTGAGCGGTTGTCTGATCCAAGCATTGAAGTCTCTCTATGAGGGTTCTAGTGCCTGTGTCAGAATAAACGGAGCGTACACGGAGTGGTTTCCTGTCGAAAGAGGTGTTCGACAGGGATGTGTTGCGTCACCATGGCTGTTCAACCTTTTCATGGATAAATGTTTGACAGATTTAAAAGAAAGTATGTATGGGTTAAGAATGAATGAATTACTCATCAAATGTTTACTCTACGCTGATGATCAAGTAATACTTGCGTCATCCGCTAACGAGCTTCAGGAGATGCTAAATATTATGAATGAAGCTTTGAAAGGGAAAGGAATGAAAGTGAATGTAAACAAAACGAAAGTTATGCTTTTTGAACGAGATGAATCTATGATGAATGGCAATATTTTGATAGATGGGGAACAAGTGGAAGAGGTGAAAGAATTTGTATACTTGGGATCTAAATTTACAAAAGATGGAACATGTGAAAGTGATATCGAAAGGAGAGTGAATGCAGGGAATATGGTAAATGGTGCTCTGCATGCTTTTATGAATAGCCAGATGGTGTCTCAAAGGGCTAGACTGGCAGTGCATGCTGGAGTGTTGGTGCCAACACTTATGTATGGTAGTGAAAGTTGGGTATGGCAGAAGAATCACAAAAGTAAAATAAATGCGGTAGAGATGAGAGCGTTGAGAAGCATGAGTGGATTAAAACTGAGTGACAGAGTAAGAAATAGTGTGATAAGAGAACGTTGTGGTATAAAAGAAGACGTAGTGACTAAAATTGAGAAAGGTATGCTTAGATGGTTTGGGCATGTAGAGAGAATGAATGAAAGGAGACTGACAAAAAGGATTTATGAGTCAAGAGTGAATGCGAAAGTTGGAAGGGGAAGACCGAGGCGAACGTTCCTGGACCAAATCCAGGACATTTTAAATAACGGCCAGGTCAAGAGTACTCTAAACCGACGACCTTGTATGAAAGGTTTAATGAGATTGAAAGAAGCGAAGGAGATATGCAAGGATCGTGGCAAGTGGAAGGATGTTGTCTCTGCCTACCCCTATGGGAATGAGGCGTGATGCTATGTATGTATAAAGTTTAAAAATAATAAGTTTTAGACTAAGAAGTATATCTATAACTAAAATACAGTAACATTTATTCGAATATTCAAGAATTAAACTAACAACGAGATTTACATACAGGGTTGTTGGTAATTCGACTAGTATTTTATATATAACCACTTGCAACGTATTTCCAAGAAATCGAAAAATAAATAACAAAGGAAGCACACGATAATTACCATTGGAACTAAACATCAGGTCGTGCTTCAAAAACTCCATATCATCCCATTAAATAAAACAAAAAATAAAATAAAAGTGCGTGCGTACAAAGTACACATGTCAGAGTGAAACTTCTTTGGCAAACTAATTTTCAAGTCTTGTTTATATTTATACAAACCTAAAACTTCAGATTTCCGAGACTTAGAGGGGGAAAAGGAAGGTATATTAGGAATTTAATTGCAATTAAACTATTAAGTGTCGAAAATTAATACAAATAATTTATTGAAATCTGCAATGACGAATTGTAAATAAAAACGCCACCTGATTTGTTTCAATATTAGAAAAGATAATTTATGAAATATTTTTATATATTAAATGATTAAATGACGAGTAGCAAGTTAAAATGCCAACCTTCGTGGTGCTAATCAAGCATTTCATCATGCTCTTAAAGAAGTTTCATTACAAAAAATATACATCGAAATAAGATTTTGTAATTGTTTATAATATTATATATCAGAATTATAAAATACTTTATAAATTCTAAAAGAAAAACGGGATGCACTAAACCACTTTGCACCACTGTATGTATGAAGGCAGCGGTACCTGTGTATGAAAATTGACATTTATTTTTGAGACACCTAATATATGCATGGCATTTACAACTATTTGATGCCATTTCCCGTGTATCTATGAAGATTTAAAAATTGACGTTTCTTTTTGACAACCCTATATAGATAGCACTTACAACTAGTTGCGGCCGCGTCTGTACATGCGTACAAAGGCAGCGTCGCTGGTAGAGCATAGCCCGATCTTTTGGCACACGCCCTTAGTCCCCATCTGCTCGATGAGGTGGATCACACTCTCGCCGTATATCTCCAACATTGTGTGACACTGCGGAACAGATATGCAACAAATATTAAAACAAGTAATACAAACAAAATCTTGTGTGCAATACACACGTGATAGAAGTGAAACTTTCAAAAAATTTGAGCTTTAAGGAATTGATACGAAGGTAATACTTCGGGAAGAGGACAATTTAGTACGTTTTAGTAATTATTTAATTTTAACTCCCACTACGCCTTGGTAAATATGAGTGGAGGGGGTACGAAGCAGAACAAGGAGAACCACGAACATAACAAACATTATATAACGCTTTCTATTTAATTTTCTACCATGTTGAATCTTAAGAATTTATGTGTACATCTCTTTTTACTGTAGTTTTTTTGTTTCATCAACTTTTAAATCACAAGGGTGCTAAAGAAGTTTTCATATCAGATAACGGCAAAATTTTTCTTTTTAATGCTTTTATGATTACAAAAAGGTTTAAGATTTTTTTTATTATACAGCTCTTCTCATATTCGAGTTATGTAATTGAAACTCATGCGTATTTTACATCCCCCGCTTCGGGGCTTTTATGTTAAAAAGTCTCACCCTGTCGTTATATTTCGCAGGCAGTGCGTTGCAGGCTTTCTCAACTATGTGCACGATGTTGCGGTCCACTTTGTCGTTGGCAAGCACCTTCCTCACAGCCATCACTACAGTCTCACAAACAGCACAGTCCAATATCTCCTCTGTAAATAACAAAAAGCAGTTTATTAACGTCCGACTTGTGGGAACAGTTCTTATTCATAGAAGAGAGGAATATTACCTTTTCTAATTTGTCTGCGTCTAAACTGGCGGGAGGATTCGACCGTGGCTAGTTACCATCCTACCACCAGACGGTAAAAACTTACATTGCTTAGTACCTGATAAGCGCTTCCATCTTAAGACTGTATCATCACTTATCATCAGGTGTACATAGTCAAGCGTTAACCTGTCAGCAAAAAAGAAAGTGGAGTGGAGAGTATGAGTTGCAATTAAATAC
The DNA here is from genome assembly GCA_015832385.1 of Elymnias hypermnestra. Classification (NCBI taxonomy): domain Eukaryota; kingdom Metazoa; phylum Arthropoda; class Insecta; order Lepidoptera; family Nymphalidae; genus Elymnias; species Elymnias hypermnestra. The sequence goes on from JACTOM010000867.1 coordinate 1,295,122, forward strand.
AAATAATAACCTCTAAAGGCAGGGAAGGAGACAGGATCGCAGAGCTTCAGTTCACGGCAAACCTCGTCAGGGTTGAGTTCTTGAGCCAGCATGCTAATGACCAGGTCGGAGTACTTCTCCACAAACTGATCGCACTCCGGACGCACTGATTTCGGCATTGTCTTACATACACCGTGGACTATCTTCTTAATTTCATCCTGCGACAAAAAACCAGATAAATTATAAATAGATCAATCGCATCTACGTATAAACAGTTAAGTATAAAATTCTAACTTTGTAAGACATTGTTTCATAATAATTTGATTTATTACTGCACTACGTTTTCTAATAATATGTTTTTAAACGACATGTTTTAATAGCTCTAATATAAAAAAAATGATTAAGGCTTTTAGAAAGTATGTTTAAACTCATATTGAAAATTCATTCGAAACGGATTTTAATTTTATTTTTCAATTAATTAGAATTCTATAATAAATAATAAAGATTCGTCGCCATGTTTATGACGTCACAATGTAATATATTTAGGTATACTTAAAAAAAATCAACAATGTGACGTCACATCTATAGGGTTAGTTCGGATTTAATCATGTGCTTTAGGCACCATTTTGGACAGTAAATATGTATGATATAACAGAACATCGGTAAAGAAGAAGATAATTAAAGAAATACATACGTCGTTGTGTTTGTCTTTGATTTGATCGTCGATTTCTTTGAGCACGAACTCGCAGATGAGGCAGACGCTCTTTGGCGAGCGGTTCACTACCGGTACTCCGTTTCTGGTGTGGTCTGGTATTTCATTGGTTTCTACAAGAAAAACACACAGTTTAGTAATAGGAAGGAAGAAACTTCTTAACATGTTATTTTTGCGCATGGGATGCTAAATTTTCAGTTACTTGAGCGTCATGGGATACTTATAGAATGAAATACTTTCCATTTTAGATGGGGTGAGGGGGAGGGGATGTAGTAGTTGGAGAAAAAGCAACATTAACATGGAAATACTTGGTCTCCTCAAAGCTCAAGGGGTATAACCGGTTGGTGTTTCTAATCACCGATACACATTAATCTGATTATTAAGTGGGGGGGGGGGGGG